>LS485355.1:43019-73652 GCA_900490705.1 Pristionchus arcanus
CAATGGTGGTATAGTGCACCCTGGGCATGCATAACATACTGCAAAAAATTTGGTTTTACCTTATTCGGTTGAAAAGTTATGGAATTTCGATTTTTTCGATGAACCCGGCGCTTTTGCGCCGCATTTCGCAATACAGGCGATGACGTCATCAGTTTTGTAAACAAGGTCAAAGGCCCTCCAGGCCCTGTGGGTATGGAGGTCCAAATCGAAAATCTTGGCGCAACGCCCGGGGGGTGGTGACTTTTCTCAGATCCGGCCTCTTAATTTACAGAATACATCAGTATTCAACAAAACATTCAAAAATGAGCAAGCACGCGTTATTACAATGCCTTTTCGAAATTTACCGGGTGAATGTAGGACTGGTAATAAAAGAGTAAAGAGAATGAGTAAGCAATTGTGAAAAAAACAAGAAAGTTATGGATTCAAAGAGCTTTTTTTGGTTCTTCATCTGCTGTGAAATATATATTTTCATGAAACGATTGTGCAAATAGTAGAAGAATGGTAGAAGAAATAATTTATCGCATATTTACAAATAGAAATTAACAGGGTCATATTCTTCAAAGACTCTTCATGGTATCTAAAAGTAAAGTTGAATGTCGCTGGCAAAATGCCAAATTTCAAAATGTCCCGGTAAACGCTACAAGATTTGCTCTCTATAGACGGAACTGAAAAATCGAGGAAATTACTGTGGGAAATACGAGAAAGTAGATAGAAGGACGAGTAGAAGAATGTTGAAAAGAAGATACATTTGCCTTTTCTAGTACCGTATTCCCAGCACAAAGAATAATGAAGAGATTAGAATAAATTCAATAAAAAATAGATTGATTTTCTTACTCATTCAGCTCTCCTCTAATCCCACACTCTCTCACTAATCCGATATCTGCGTGAACTTGTAAATGAGGCCAAATAAATCAATAAAAGGCCGTCCATTCCTCTCTTTTCTCCATTCGTTCGTTCTTCTCTCAAGGCGAGCGGCTCTCCTCTCCCTCCCTCTCCCTACTAACACCTACTCGACTGACTATGGTGAGGATCCCGATACCCCTCGATACCCCTTGATAGCCCAGGATCTCCCTATATCCCAAGGATCCTACCGTAACCCCAACTCCTTTCAGACCCGCCCACTTTCCCGCAACCAGAAGAATCGCGTTGCCATCCGCAGAAAGAAGATTGGACTCCTCAAGAGAAGAAACGCTGGAGCGAAAAATTGTGAGTTTGATCCACCGATCTCCGCCCTCTGGCCTACAGTACCCATCGACCTGCAGGACCCTGAACCCCTGTCCTACAGTACCTTGTCCTCTGTTCGTCGCCCATCGACCCATACCTTACAAGTACGACTAGTACACGTAACTCTTAGACGTGCCTACTTTGGGCAACGGTACCCACTGTAACCCTACAATGGTGTCCATTCTACTGTACCTACCGTACCCACATTGCAGCGATTCGTCGTGGCCCTCAGTTGGCGATTGCCGCCCCGGTCTCCTCATGGATCTGCACTTCCACTTCGTGGTCCAATATCGTCGGTCCTCGTCAATCGATTCCCTTCGATACGGTAGAAGAGAACTGGGAGGAACTTGAGGAAGGTACTACTATAGGCTACGGTACCTACCGTAACCCACCATGATTCAGGCATGAGGCTGTTCTCCGAGTGGACTACCGTGTACGTTGATGATGAAGAGATCATGGTGGAGCCAGGTACCGTATACCCTGGGGTACTGTATCTACCGTATATCTTGCAGAGACTCACGACAGTCTGTTGATGGCTGCGCTTCTCTCGCAGAAGGAACAGCTTCCGTCTCCCTCGGGTACGGTAGACTACCGTACTCCTCTAATCTACCGTATCTCAGTCGGTCGTGTTCGAACCCTCTCGTGCCCTGACCTTCTAATGGATTCGCTGGCCGTTCTCTGCAATTGTCTGGATGAAATCACTCGTCGACCGGACGTAGCCATTCCCCTTCCGGCTCTCGAATGGATGATGGAGATGGTCAGTTACCGTACTCCCTACCGTACCCTGACTCTTTCGTTGCAGGACCCGCCCAACTCCCTCGTGTCTACCGTATCCCTTCCTTCCAACTGGGACGCAGTCTCTGCTCGTTTATCCTCATCATCCATCTTCAATCTCTTCTCCGACCTTCCGTCGTCCATCCATCAAACCGGCACCGGAATCCTCTCCACGTCCTCTACCGTATCGGTCCCGATGTCGTTCTGGGACACGTCGTCTACCGTATCCGTGGCCGGATCGGCACCACGGCCGTGCCAGCGCACCATGAGCACGTCAAGCACGTTCACTCTACCCATCTCGAGACCCTCCTCTACCGTATCGGTACCACCTTCGTTCTGGGACGCACCCGAGCCGCGTCAGCTCACGTCGAGCACGTCAAGTCTATTCGTTGACCCCTCTGAGGCGTCATCGTCCATCTCGACCCTCTTCATGGACCCTTCCTCTGCCCATTCTTCTGGTTCCCTCTCCTTCCTTACCTCCACTTCCTCCATCACTGGCTCCTCCTTTTCTTCTTCTTCATCCATCTGCTCTTGTTGCCCTCAAGCACTCGACCCGGAATGGCCCGTCTTCGGATACGCTGATTACCAGGGTGAGAATTAAGCGCGTCAATCGAGTTCATTGACGTACTTAATGTGTCATCATTCCAGATTCCTCATCGTCTCAAACATCCTCTTCGTCCGCCTGCTCATGCTTCGAGACCGATGTGGACCGACCCGCCTTCGTCTCTCGAGCGGAAAACTACCACGGTGAGAATGACACCTCAGCCGCGTCAATGAGACGTTGCTTGACGCATTTGCAGATTCTGACTTGGTGACTCCCCGAGGACTCGATGACTCCACCTCCTCATCCTCTGGCTACGAGACTGACGTGGATAGTGTGCCCATGGACATGGCGTCTACCGTATCCGCCGTAACTGCCGTGTCGGGCACGGTGCAGCAGCCGGCCGCCTGTCAGGTACGGTAGGGTACTGTAGCTGAGTCTACTGTGGGTTACGGTAGCTGGGTCTTGTGTAGGATACTGTATCAAGGGATATAAGGGATTACGGTAGCTCAGTTTACAATCGATTATCGTGCTCATTGCAGACTTCGACTGAGCGCCTGATCGCCGAGTGCGATGAAATGCTGGAGAAGCTGATGGAAATGAAGAAGAAACTGAGAGAAATGATGTGAAGAGGAAAGGGAAACGTGTAACTGACTAGCGATAAAACTGCACTAACAATCAATTCTGTGTTGTGTGTGTGTTGGCAAATAGACATCAACACGGATAAAGAATTGTCCGAACTATCTTCATCGTGACATTTGTAAAAGAAAGATTAATATTTATCGTGATACCAGTATTGATACTGAAAGTGAATGAACACGAAAGTTGTCAGTTCTCATTACGTTGCGTAGACTTTGCCTAGTTGCACCGAGGCTAGCTTCATGTTGACGTACTTCTGCAATTATTTTGTCTTGTTTTGCCTTTCCTTGCCATTACTCCGCTCGGTCTTTCTATCTCACTTTACAGCCATGAATACAAAATACAGTATTTCTTCCTTCTTTCCCCCTAACCTTGAATTTGTTCACAAACAGTTGCCAGTCGTATCTCGCATCAGTCTGCAGGATAATCGCCCGATGGGCGTAGACGACCGAGAGATTGTGCAGTTGCACACCGCACATCTGAGGAAGTTGCACGCCTGTAATGCATTTTCCCTAACTTTTCAGATTACGTTTCACACAGCCATTTATCATATCCTTATCCTGCTAAAGAATGATTTTTTTTGCTTATTTGTTGCCTGGTTATTTTCTGGATTAAATTTATGATGATGTCCTGCACAATTCAAATATACATTCATCCTGGTTTCTCTTGGTTTCTGTTTTCAATCACCCACCTCGTGAATGCAGTGCGAATCTCAACTTCCTCCTCAGGGCCGGCCACACGATCTTCTGCACAACGAACCCGACGAATTTCTCCAGTGGTTTCGCGAGGACTGTAGCCACGCCCAACTGAGGAAGGAAATTACAGTATACCAAACTTGTTCAATGGGTCAGATTTATGGCGTTTGTCATAAATCGATATCTCTAGTCCAGTTGAATTTGGAGGCGTTACTAATTCAGTGACAAACGTCCTAACTATGTGTTGAGAGACGTGTCATCTAGACTGGCTGTGTTAGGACAGAGATACTTTCAACTTGAAAATGAATTTTTATGCGCTGCTTTATGCAGAAATCACTGCTCCATGTTCCGGAGGAGCGCTCATATAATACGAGTGAAACTCAATCGTTCTTCCGGAGAGGTGAATAAGCGACAAACACAAACCTTCTTGATCTCTACTTTCACCGCCGTCAACTTGACATCTCCGAAGATCTTGTTGTTCTGCACCACGGGTTGCAGCTGGAGGATTTATATTATTATTGCTTTCAAAATTTACTCCCAGAAAATGCTGCCAAAACATATTTTTCGACGACCTTGAGGAATTCTTGAAACATATTTGAAATCTTACAGCGGAAATGAATGGGTAAGCTAGTGTGCGATGAAGGATAAGGGATAAAAATATGGAATCAATCGATAATCCGATACCGTAATATGCATGTGGGCGGTCGCGTCGAGAATCTCGTACGTTCGATTTCGCTTGTTGTTGAGGAGAACGATGGAGATTGAACCTGCGTTGTTTTTTTCTCATTAAAAAAAGATCAATAAAATGGAATTGTATTATTTACAGCCGCAATGAGAGGATAGAAAAGAGTTTATCAACAACAAAACTTACCAGCCATAACGACAGAAACGCCTCCCTCCTTGTAGATCTCCACTTGTGGTTGTCTGCAAATATTTTCAATACTTCCCGATTTTCTGATCAGCAATTTTTACATGAATAGAAGATTCTGCGTTCAGAAAAAAAGGTTCAGGTGTCTTGTGAACACTTTTTTTTAGTGTATCTTGTAATGAAGATTCCATAAGCTCTTCCGATCAGCACTTTCCAATTAGGAACGAATGAACCTTTCTAAGAAGGGACGTACCTCGCCAGTTTGCATCTGCCCACCACATGGCAATCTGCGCAGATCATCTTGGCCACCGTGCGAAGGGCCATCGGCACGTCTTCGGTTGCCACACTGAAAAGAAATATTGTATTTTACTTTTGTCGAGTGTGTATCCGATCTGGCATGTAAGCAATGAGAATGGAAGCAATATGATTTTTATGTATAAATTATTTTGCCGTAAGAAAACTGAATGAGAGCAAAAGATGCGATCAAACTCACTCAAATTCGACCTCTCCAATCCGTTGCTCGTAAATGTGCGCGAAGAATGTGTTCGGCACATAATCGGAGATGATCACTCCGAGCATCTGGAGAGAGATCAAAGATCATGGATGAGGGCGGAGCTTCAAACCTTTTTGCCCAGGAGATAGGGTGACATTGGCGGGGGTCGCTCCACATTGGGCAGATTCCAATCGTACGTGACGCCTCCGTCCAGACCGAATGTCACGTGCTCAATTATAAATATTTTTCTGGAAGATAACCCAAGCCGATCGCAGTTGCAGTATTACCGAGAATATACGTGGTTCTTGAAGCATATCGCATTCTCATTCACAACTTGTTCAATAATTGTTCCGGGTCCGCTCTACAAATTTGCGAAGCTCAATCACCTAGACCCGTGGTGTCCAATGGACTAATCAGAGCTAAATTATGAGCTAGGATGATTCAAAATGGTCCATATTGGACCATCCTTGTGCAGAATTGACTTGGTGTACGATAGAAGATGCAAACGATCTCACCTCATCAGTGAACTTAGGGAGATATCTCAGGGTCAGGTCGACACTCCACGGGGACGGCGTCCACGGGGTCGTGGGCAGCGAGGGATCCTCGGTTGTCGTCGGGGCTTCGGTGGTGCCGCCTTCTTCTAACTGCGCGTTTATGATTATATTTATTACTTTCATAGATTTCCTTTACCAAGAACACTCAGATACATTATTGCAGCATTTCACAATTATATCGAAAAAAAAACAATGATTTTTTCTGTGAAAGTGGGCGGAGTCTCAAAAGGGGCGGAGCTTACATTCTCGGGTGTGCACAAATCGAGGGCGAAATCGACGATGGTGTCGAGCACTTCGTCCGGTCCAGCTTCCGTGGTGGGAGGAGGACCGATGCTGCCGTCCTGAAAGGGAGAATTGGCAAAATCGTGAGCATTTCTGCCGAATCCTCATGCGTTGATAGCAACGTCTTCAATACAAATAAAGCGATTTTGAAACGTTATCTTCGAAAAAATACTTATCATTACCGGCATGATATTCGTCTCTCCCAGGAAGACGATGGCGTCAAGGGCGATCTGACAGATAACGTCACGAACTGCCTCCACGATCTAGAATAGAACATAATAAACGTGGACGCACTATAGAAATCGGTATAGCCTTCGGGACCGACTGAGCGCTGAATTGGTTTGGGTCGGAGAGCCCGCCCTAACGAGGATAAAGCCTAACACTTTTTAAAAATGATTATGATAAAATATCGTTTTGTAAACAAAAAAACCTAGAACTTGAAAAATATGGGAAGAGAATAAGTACCTTGTTCTCGATGAAAGTTCTGAACCAGTTGATGCCTCTTCCGTCAAATTCCGCTGTGAGACGAGGCTCGTTGATCGAGCAGTGCTCTTTCTGGAATTAATTATTCCTTTTGGAAGGAATATTATGCGGTAGGGTTGCAGGTTCGGTATCAGCAATACCGCGCGAGAGGGGAGGTATGTAAAGAGGGTACGGTAATACCGCATCATTCCCCTCTCTCTCCTCAATCCCTTTGCTCTCTCCCCTTTTTGGTATGCAAAGACGATGCGGTATTACCGCACCCTCTTTACATACCGCCCCTCTCGCGCCGTAATACCGAAACCGATCTCGAACCGGCAACCCTATTATGCGGATAACAAGACTCTCAAACGTTTCCGAGTATTCATAAGCCAGAGTGCGATTGGCCTATGTTTCACAACTTATTCATTGATTATTGTTGACTCCGTGAGAATGATCCCGATCGGAGAGTTCGAAGTAAAAAACTACCTTCATCAGATTTGCTTTGGGATCGCGACTGAAGTGCATCTCAATGGTGACAGTGGCATTCTCGATCGTTAGCTTGATGCGCTCTGCAATACTTATTTATTGTATATTTTTCATAGGCTGCGCTACCTTTTATCCTTGTGAACAAACCGACTCAAAGTCCTGTTGAATGCAACGCCTTTGCTCGTTACCGTTAACAGTCAGAAAGAAGAGGTGACTGACCATTGTAGTAGAGGAATCCGAGTGCCACTCGGGCAGAGCCCTCGATCTTCGCACGGGGAATTGTCACTCGTGCGTGAACTCCTGGGAATATAATTTTATTATTTCGAAAGACATCGAAGCATAATATTTTTTCGCAGCTATTATGGTTAATGCAATAAAGCGTAGCCTCCTGTAAACATCACACCCACCCTTATCCTTCACAAAGTGTCCATGGATGATCGGTCGATGGAACTCGTGGATGTGACCGGTGATCGTGAGAATTGCAATCTGAAGAGATTCGTAAATTTGCACAATTTATGGCATTCCAACTCGATCATGCATCGATTCAAGCGCGTATGTAAGGTGGAATGCGCTTGATAGGAATGAATTGACACAAATCATACCTCAATTGTAGGAACAGAAGCGTTCTCGAGTAAATGGTGAAGGGCCTCGGCAGCGAGAGGAGCGACGTAGTCTATGGTCTGAACTATTATATTTTTTTTATTATTTTCGAAATAGCAGTATTCGAAACATTGTTCTAATTGTAAACGAACCTTCTGGTTGATTCTAACAGAGATGCCCGAGTTTAGCGTTTCGGGTTCTTCCAAATCCTCTTCGATCTGTGTAGCAACGACCCCGACCAGGACCCATAACAACAGCGGAAGCCGCATCCCACTGAGATTAGTGAATCACAAACGAACAAGTGACACATTTCACTGGGATTTACACTGTGTAAATGTGATTCCGATGTAAATTGAAAGCTAAAAGAGTTCAAATACACATAAAAAAAAGAGGCGTCGCGACATTGACAAGCCGATTGGAAGGAAGAAGGAGGGAAGGCGTCAGCTGGTGGAACGAAGGAAAGAGAGGAAGGAGAAGACGAGGGAGGGAAATGGTCTGACTCTCTCCAATTCCCATACTCTCTCGCTCCGTCTAACTGACGAGGTGCAAGGTGTAATGGAGAGACGGGAACATTTGAAGGGAGGGATCATTGGAGACGCTAGGGGTGAAGTGAGGGAGTAGAGAGATGGAAGAGAGTGCAGTCGTAAAGAACCTCTGGCAGTTATGAGCTGTGAATGACAGGAGTTCAGAGGGGTTGAGACAGGGCGAAAGTTTATATATTTATTGTTTTGTCAGATCAGTAATAAGTGAGAAAATATACAGACTGATAGAGAAAAGTAGTCGTCTGCCCACACTCAATCCAGACAGGCTGAGATCTCATGAGTTATTCAGTAGTGGGAATCAGATTTCAGATGAGGGCGCTTTGTAGCTATGAAATATTTAGTGCGTATTTTTGCACTCGCCCGTTGTGACAAAGATATGGACTAATCCAGTAAAAGATTTTTTTCTTTTTCAGATACTTGTTGCAGGTTTTCTTTGTTTGCAATAATGCTAGCCTGCATTCATCGGGCTTGAAATAAATATTGTCTTTATACATAGACTGAAACAACCCGCACATTGAGAGCTATCGACAAGGCTAGAACGGATACAAAACAAACTTGACTCTACGTACACGTAATTTCGTTGGAGCATTTGGGAGAAATAGAAAGAACGAACAAATCCGAGATATGGCTAGCAGTGAAGGAGTTCCTACATGCAAAAACAACATGTCATAATCAGGACATTCGCTTCCTAAGATCGATCGACATGGAGCTGATTCTACTCTAAATTACGAGGTTCGAGGTAGGGTCACCATAATCGATCGGGAATAAAGGTGGATATCGATTTGGCAATGTTGTCAGGAATAATTCTTCTATCGGCGAAGAATCGAACACCCGCTGCGAGTTCGATGTCCCGCACACGGGAAGTGTAGGAGAAGAGCAGTTTGTCTGATGGCTGAAAGAAAAGTTTTTACTTCTCATATTGATTCAGTGCAAAATATGCGGCTCTTACTGACTTGACTATGTTTGACTGGTGTATTTTTGCGACTATTTGACGTTTAGAGTTGGTCGTACCAGACAATTGAAGTCCTGCTCAATGTGGGGAATCATCCATGCGATAACGGCGGATTCAGAAGGGTCGGAGCAAGACGAATCAGAATCCCAATGACGACAAGAGAGGAGAATGCGGAAGATGTGCGAGGGAATCGATGAACTGCAATTTTCGCTGTTTTCTGATCAATGGCAAGCCTTTTGCATCCCGCTATATTTCAGGTATGTTTCAACGAATGTACAAACCAGGAGAAAATTGAAAACAATCAGTTGTAACTGGATAGATAGTGAAAAATAAAAATAAATAATGGTCTCACTTGACAGTTGCGTCGGCCCTGCCATCCGTATCGTAGTCAAAGATCGTGCCAGTGAAGGAAAGGAGACGACCGTATCTAACAAAGGTGTAAAGGATAAATTCGTGGGCTAATACAGAAAATATCCGTAACCGAGTCGCTGTTGCATGATATCGGATTTTTGCATTGGAAATTGTGCAATCGATATTTCTTAGTTGAAGATTGAACGAAATTGAGATCCAACCTTCTCAAATACTCATGAGTGAGCGTTTGCAGTGGCGATAGGAATCCTTTGACGAACGATGAATGGAGGGGAATTTCTGACTTGGAGAGACCACCGAAGCCTGCACGGTCAAGCATATTTATAAGCAATTTTTCTCCACATTTAATTTTACCCAGCTAACGAAATTTCCTCCTTTCAATCATGTCAAATACCTGATCCATTGCCCGCCAGAATACTCGTCATCTCGAATCCAACCGGCGGTCTCTCACCACTGCACGCGTCTTCGAATCTGAAAAGATATTTTTTTACAAAGTTACATCATTACAAAGTTAAGTTAAGTTACATCGTAGAAGGCCCATGATTACATCGAATGTATAGTAACTGAATAATACTATTAATTCGAAAATCACTCACCTTCCATGCTCAAACGAACAGTTTCCGCTGATTCCTGGGTACGATCGAATTCCGGTCAGCGAAAGAGACTCAACGAAGATGCGAGTGCCGTCTGAATAGTTTTCTTTACCAAGATCTTCGAGCGGATACAAAGACCAAAGATCAAAGAATGTTGCAAAGACCAAAGATCAACCCACTCTTTGAGTGCCGCGGCGCGGCCATGACGATGTCGTGGAACGGCGAGAGGCACAACTCTGCAAAGTATATTTATTGATTTTTATTGATTACCGTACCCTTCGGTGATCGTAAACTGAACATTCTTACCCGATTCCGTATTCACGCCTTCCTCCACGCCAATCTGTGTGTTGACGGTGGTCACATCTCCCAGGGACTTGAACAGCGTGTCCAGGGCGGTCTACAAGGGGGGTGGGTAAAGATCAAAGATCAATCTGAAGACACAAACCCTCTCAACATTGGTACATCTCCTGCAGGGAATCGCCGTGGCATCGGCACGGATTCGAGGGCATTCACTGAAAAACAGTCAAATTTAGCCCGCTGCACTATAAAAATTAATAGTGGCAGTATTCTGAACACCAGTATGCAGTGTTTTGACCCCTCTCAAAGATGCCCAATCTCCCCACCTCAACATTGTAATTTTCTCCTCTTCCCTCTCTGGCACCTTCAACATCGCCGCATCCAGCATTCCTCTCGTGCCGTTCGTCTCCTTGTTGCCCTTCATGCCCAGCAGGTCTGCAATAAAGTCAGTCCTCGATCGCACCACCTACCGTATTCTTTTAATTTCCTATAAAGTCAGTCCTCGATGGCCCTAATGCTGCGAACAGTGTCGACGTCTAGACGATTTTTCTCCAGAGAAATCGTCTAGACGAAAACTAGGGAGACGGATTCCCTCTCATTCTCCCCTCACACGCTGATCGAGAGTGGTCAAATTATGCGATATTTCTAGTCAATTTGACCACTCTGCAACGGAAGTAGAGGGGAGAATGAGAGGGAGTCCGTCTCCCTCTTTTTCGTCTAGACGATTTCTCAGGAGAAAAATCGTCTAGACGTCGACACTGTTCGCAACATAAGTGGTGCATCTACCGTACCCTCGAAGAAGTGATAGTACTCGACGTTCTGGAAGGGCGGCAGACGGGTCTTCGGACGGATGGACGGACCACGAGCGAAGAAGATAGCACGCATCGGGGGAAGGAGGTAGTCGTAGCTAAAGCGAGTTGATGTTAATCAAATTTAGAAAAAAAAAGTGAAATTATTTTCACAGAAGAGTGTTGAACGAATCAAAATATCGGAAAAAAAATATCAACATCGTATATCAAAATATGCTGAAACATAATGAGTAGAATGATATTTCATGATTATATTTATATCAAAGTATCATTTTCACTCACCCATGGTCCGCCGTCAGCATCGGATCCACCCATTCATTACTGCAATTATTATTGCTATTATTATTTTGATCTCTGTATAATCGAGGTGCAGGTTATTATTAAAATTCGTCACAATTTGATGTAATTCTCGTCCTCTAGATATCATTGAGGGC
The DNA here is from genome assembly GCA_900490705.1 of Pristionchus arcanus. Taxonomy (NCBI): domain Eukaryota; kingdom Metazoa; phylum Nematoda; class Chromadorea; order Rhabditida; family Neodiplogasteridae; genus Pristionchus; species Pristionchus arcanus. Next base: position 54,634 of record LS485355.1, read on the forward strand.
TCTCGATCTCCAATATCCCCGACTCACGGATAGAATGTCGTTCCGAGTTGTCCCTCGAAGATGACGTCTCCGACCAAACGAGAGGCGTAGTGACATCTGTAGATGTATCGTATTATTCTAATCATGCCTTGTTTTGGACATGCTCTTTGTTTTTGACTACGATTGAATGCTGCCCCATCCGCTCCTCTATCAGAATAATTACCTGGGAGGCAGCGAAGATGGCGAGTACACTCTGTATTCCTCTCCTCCCGAGCATTTGAAATCCTTCATGATGTCAGAGGGTTGTTGCTCTGGAATGGTCCTTCTTCCTCGACAAGAATCACATTAGTCGAGATTTCCGAACACATGTCTATCTGACATAATTACGAAGAGTAATACGAGTAACATACTGGATCCATTCCAGTACAGTCTTCCCACCACTCCGGTGGCCACAATCAGTCCCTCACTGCTGAAATGGTCGTCGAAGTAGACACGATTCGTCAACTTCTGCATGCCTGAATGCAAATATTTTTCGAAATTCGAAATGAACGAAGCAGACATTTCCGAGAAATTAAAATGTTAAGGATCAAAATTGTAATATGTTTGGGTATGTTTCAAGGCGCGCTTATCTGTCTGAGAGCCATTCAATGTCAGTGCATGCAGGGATTTTAGATAGTCCAAAAATACAATATTCAGCGCGCGACTGGAAATGTATGGGCTCGGTGACCATTTCATTTTTTGGTGACATTCCTCTTTTTTTGCTCGGTGACCATGATGAGTAAAAGCATTGTTATTTTAAAGCAATAATGAGAAATCAGAAAACGTACCAGGATCGAACACGATGACCGCATCGATAAATAGATACTGGGCACTACAGGGAACTCTACCACTATAGAGAGACATTATTGAGTTATCGGTATCTATGAATTAGAAGAGAAATAAATTGATAACATGATCGGACACGATGATGACGTTGACAGATTCGAGAATACTGGTAAAAATATAGGCATCCTAGAGGGAACTCTAACTCGATAGAGTGAAATGATTGCGTTATCGGTACCCATGAATTAGAAAAGAAATATAACGATACCATGATCGGACACGATGACGACGTTGACACACTCCAGAATGCCCTTCTCCTCGAGTTGATCGAACAGGGAAACGATGGCATCATTGACGGCGATGAGGGCATTATCCGTCTGCAATTTAGTTGAATATTACTTTCTGCAAAATCGGACCGATCTGTCCCATCAGCCGTAGTGTACATAATCAGCGCGCGACTGGAAATGTATGGGCTCGGTGACCATTTCATTTTTTGGCGACATTCCTCTTTTTTTGCTCGGTGACCATGATGAGACCATAGAACTGAATTTCGCACAAAATCGGGTCAATTCATGCCGTGATTGTGAGTCGAAATGTATTGTCTTTCTAAAATGCAAAAGTTCAGTCGCATTTTTTCACAGGGCAAATAGGGACAAACGTTACCTCCTCCGGACTCTTCTCCCAGTGTGCTGCAGTGTCCACTTGATGGAAGTAGGCAGTGATGAGACCGGGACGATCGGAGGAGGGAAGGGAGAGCCAGGAGATGATCTGGAGAGGTGTGAAGAATAGCAACGGGTATGAACGATATTTGTCGGAACAAGCAAAAGGTGGATGTAACTGAAACACTGGGTGGGCCGGTGGAAATGAATGATAGTAGAGAAAAGGGTGAAGTTAGGGAGCATTGGTTGAAAGATCAAAGATCACTCACATTATCAACCCTCTCATCGAAGCTCATGTCCTTCTCGTACGGGAGGTTGTAGTCTGGGTTATATTCTGTAATATCGAGGAATCATTTTTTTATTTCAACAAATTTATCGCGATGATTTCCTTGATCTTTTGATCTTTATACCTTGATCTTTGAACTTTGATAATCTAGATCTAACTAACCGGTGATATTGTGCTGGCATCCAACCCAGAAGAGACACGCCGCTTTCTTGCCCGTCACTCGCTTGTACGAACTCCAGATCTGAGAATTTTATTTTTATTTTCCCATTTTTGATCGAGCTATGCCACCATCAATTAAGTGAAGGAGAGAGGGATAACCTTATGAGGAATGAGTGAAACCGATTTGAAAATTAGCATTACAATACGCGATCGATCAACTTACAGGCTCCGCCTTGAAATAGGCCGAGTGGTTCTGGAGATTTCTCTTCATGCTCTCCAGATCGGGAGATAGAGTGGGATCGTAGATGGAATTGTCCACGATACCGTGATGGGCCGGCCAGACTCCTGGGAAAGGTCAAAGATAAATTAATCAGCTGTTTCCAAAGGATAAGAAGAATGTTTGAGTGCAAAAGTTGACATAAAAGTTGATTTCGCAGTTTGCAAACGATGATTGGTTACACTTCCGAAAAAAAGCGCACCTGTAACCATCGTGAAATGATTGGGGAAGGTCTTCGATGGGTACGACGGATAAACAAACTGAAATTACCGATTGAACATCATATAAGTGGTGTTTGCATAATGAACTCTACCTCAAAACATTGACAGAAGATCACCGCATAATTGAGAGAAGGGTGAAACGTATTTATCATCACTTTGATCCCTCTCCCTACCACAGCAGTCGCTACACAAATTTTACATACTCTTCAATAAACTATTTAGCAAACAAATCGTTCCGTAATACGTGAAAAAGACCATGCTAGTGTTTCAGTAATGTCTGGTTTGATCTTTGATCTCTTTGCCAACCTCAGCCGTCGCTCCGCAATCAGCCATTCGATCGAGGACTGGCGTCAATCTCCTCTTCAGATAATCATGAGCGAAGCCATCGATGGAAATGACGACAAGAGGAGGAGAGGAGTAACTGGAAAGGGAGATTGGAGGCATCTATGATAGATTTATTCCGACATAAAATTGCAGGCATGTATTTGTTCGAACTTGCGGCTCGATCTATAGAGAGCTGAATCAGAGTGGCCAAAAGTAATTACAAGATCAAAGATAAACTCACTCCTCATTCTCGCACTTTCCATGCGTGCCACAACTGGCGTCCCTCCACTTTCCCTTCTTCTTCTCTTTTCCGTCACTGCCGGAGATTGTGTGGAACTGTCGAGTGTCTGCGGCTGTTGAAGTGGCTGTAATTGTTCATTTTTTACATCGGTAGGGTGCATGAAATGTGCGTCGACACCTTGGGCAAATGATCAATAGGTCGTGAAACGTAATTGAACGGAATTAATCACCATTCGTACTTGTCGCCTCGCTTTTGTCCACTGGAATTTCCTGAATTTTGGCAGTGCTCATTTCCTGAAATTTTTTATATTCAAAATATTTCCTTTAAAATTGCGATTTTTTTCGAAACTGGTAGTAGTTGGGATGAGAGCATGTGGATAATTTTTTCATCTGGACGTTCTCATCCGCGCGTTGGAAACAGTTGCCTCACTTCACTCACGGCTGGCTCTCTGGCAACCACTGGAGCTGCTGCAACTGCAGCAGTCGTTATCGTTGTCTCGTCGCGGGATTCAGATGATCCGACAGTCGTCGTCGTCGTTGAGACCTCCTTCTCTGACTTCTTCTCCACCTTGATTGGGGCGTCCTGAGCAAGGAGTGACGATTTCAACAATGACTTCTCTATAGAATTTCTCGATACAGTATCCAAAAGTTTTACAGCATTCACATATTACGGTACTTACCGTATCCTCCTCCTCAGCATCGTAGTCTTCTGGGGCGGGCGTCACTAGATGGGCGGGTGCCTTCTGAATCACACGCTCTTCCGTTGCCGACGAGGCGGATTCTGAAGTGATTTTCAAGAGATGATGGCGAGAGCATTCGGTCGATAACCTACTGAATAAGAACGGTAGAGGTGTATCCACGTCAATCGATTTTTCAGTCGTAATGCAACGCTAGGTAGGACACTTCTGTGAACATACTCACCAAATCCTAACGTGACTGTTTTCTTTGATCTCACGGGTATCGAAGATAAAATATTTTTGTTGTAAACCTTTGTACCTAGTATCGAAAGTTTCCGCTTCGTCGAGGGTAAATGGCAAGGATGAAACATACCCGAATCACTCTTCTTTACGACAGTAGCGTTGATCGGCTGAGGGAGAAGGGCCTGCAATGGGGAATATAAGATAATTCGTTGTCCCCATAAACATCTGAGGGCAATCCTAAGACGCGTTTCATATTTGTACGGTCTACGGTCAAGGAGGCCGAGAAGCGACCAAGAAGAAAGGCCAAGAAGTGAAGCTATCGTCATTCTCATAATTATAAAATTCTCTTCAAAAATGAAAAAAATACAACTTAATTGGGAGGAAGGCCCACCTGATATTCCTTGGGCAATTTCGTCAGATCGATGTGCAGTGCAGCTGCTAGTTTGAGTAGATTGGGCAAGTTCTCGGGACGGAATAGGGCGGGGTCGATGCCTGTAAGATCAAATTCTATTCAATCTTTCCATTATCGTCTTATAAATCCTTATTCGTTCAAAACATCGTGCACTGCTCATTGTGTTCAGCGTATAAAAATGGCTTACCTGGAGGCAGTTTGACCTCCTGCGGCTTCTCTGGGGGAGCAGGGATCGGAATTTCGGCGGGTGGAGCCGGCGGATAGGGTGCGTTGTAGGGCCGGAGAGTGGTCGCCGGGTCGGGTTGATTGGCTGCAAAGAATCAATCGGTTACTGTTGATCAAGGGTCTAGTGAAGTTTTGAACCCCCCCCCCCATTTTTTCCACCCTATTTCCTCACTCACCCATCCACTGGTGCTCTCCATCCTGCAGAGTCTTCGCTGCGCCCGCCCGAGGATGAGATTGGTAGTCCATCTGCAAGGAATAACTTTCTATCTAGGTTTAGATACCACCGAATTAACGTCTATCCCAATTGCTATTTATTTATAAAATTTTGCTCAAACAACGTTATGAAAGTACGAAAAAGGAACTAGAGAAAACTGCGCTATCTTTCATTCGGCCAACTTACTGATTGTTCGCTGATCCCCTGCTGTTGATGTGCTGCCTCCTCCGCCTCGCTACCGCCAGGGTACGAGAAAAGGTTCTCAAAGATCAAAGATCAAGCGCTTACTCAACCGTTAAATGGGCATAATTACGAGTAGGAGGGCGAAAAACCAAAAAAAAAATTTTTAAAAAACTTCAAGCGATTTTAAGTTGTCGTCGCTAGGTTGGCCAATCATTATGGGTGGATAATAGAGATCAAAGATCATCCTAAAAATACAAATATTCTCACCGTAATACTCCTCAATCCCTGGTTCGCGTTCTTGCTCATGTCATCGTATTTGTGGCCCATTTCCTGCAAAATCGGAATTCGAGACTTTTAGAGGATGTGTTTCACCGAAGAGATACAATGCGCACTGGGAATTCTATAATGGTTTCTCTTTCCCATGGCTTTTATAAAACTATTCATTACTCAAAATTTCAAATTACGGCTAGTTGTCTCTTCATTTCAAACATTTTCTCGCCTGCTACAATGGCGGCGAGCAAAATGAAGAAAGAGCGACTTCTATTTCGTGCTATAAGCGAGTTTGCAACTAACCGATAACCGTAGAGTGAGCACGAGCACTATTGTGAAGGTGGCGATGCAGAAGAGGGAGACGATACAGAGGAGGAGATACACCTGAGGGGATGGTAGAGGTCAAAGATCAATTTATCCGATTTGGCTAGATTATTTGATTGACCATCCGGAACAACCACCCCATTTGATCTCCCTTTAGAGAGGCAGACATCAAAGATCAATTTGACCATTTCAGGAGATCCTTGATAATTGAATTATCAGGAACATTCATGAAAATTGATCTTTAAGCTCTCCTTAGGAAGTCAGGGATCAAAGATCAGTCTCAGAGGTCCATTAGAAATCGTCACGAACCTGCGTGAACTTGCCCTGGATCCATCCCCGCCGCGGTATGCTCTCATCTGCAATAGGAAATTTAAAATTTAAAATCGATAATTTTCAGAATACCGTAGCCCTCCGCGAACTACCGTAATCTACCGTACCCGGAACGTCGACGGCGCCGTGGTTGTACGCCGTCGAGAGACGGCTGATCATCGCCGACTGTTATTTATTTAATTAATAAAAATTATTCTTAATATAGCATAAATCGAATGCAAGATGATAAAAATACATAGGGATTGCCAGTGCAGCCTGGATAAATCCTTGGACTCTCAGATTACTCGAACCTACCCTGTACAGCGTCCCACTCGGGGGCGAGTACGCATGGTAGACCATAGATTAGCAGGTCAATAGTTCCTTTTTTGGCTCTTTTTTAGGAGACAAGGAAGCAATGGGGCTATTGTTTGGCAGAGGGGTGAGTACCCCTCACCTTCACTAGTTTCAGGGCTTATTCGCGGCTCCTTTTAGTCAAACAGAAGTAGATAGAGGACACCGGAGGGATGGAGGGGGGCAAGAGAGGAGCGAAAAGGTGAAAAGCTAGAGTTGTTATTGTTGGCAAACCGAAGAGGTGAAAGTAGAGACTAATGTTGGGACCGATCTCAAGCGATTGGGAAACGCGCCAGAGTTTTGAAGTGGAATGGGGATATTCTGGATACACTGTGAAAGTGGCAGGAACGCCGAAAATAACGAATTCCGAAGCCAACTCACGATTCTCGATCGTTTTCTCTGGAAGCTGAGTTGACTGCGATAGTCCCAGTGGTTGGCCATGTGTAATCCCCGCGAACTGACTGACTCTCAGTCTAATCTATCGCGCGAATCGAGATTGATTGCTTCCCATTACCATGACATCTTCACTAATTCGCCTCTCAACACCTGCTGTCCGTCTGTGCTCTCTCGGATTCGCCTGATCTCTCGCCCGCTCTAACCGGTAACAAATCAAGGCCAAATGTGAACGGGAAACGATTTGCTGAAGCTGAGATGGACAAACAGATATTATTGTGGCTATTGGGCAAGCGATCTGTTACAGGAGTGCTCTTGACGGGATATGTTGGGAAGAGCCGATCTGCAGGGACACTATTTACTATGACGAGCTAACTGAGAATATGAGAGCAAGGAACAATTCGCAGAAAAATCTTGCAATACACTGACAGCCTTGCCACTGTCCCATCTCTATTTCTCTACCCGCCCTCATCCAAGTATATCGTCTCTAGGGCCAGGAATGACCACAAAAGCCCCAAAGAAGCGGGAGTGACTGCACGCGAAAACGCCTCAGGGGCAACCATGGAGATCCAAAAGAAGCAGAGAGGAAGGAAGAAGAGACAGGGATTGTATAGTCGGGATATATCCGGGAACGGGGAGGAACACGCGATTTGCATGCGAATGTGAGGGATATGTTTGAACGGTGTGAAAGATCAAAGGGGGTGAGCCGACAATCGAAATTTCCTATCCAGATGCTCAGGAGCCTTTACGGGTGATAAAAAGGGGAAGTAATGCGACAAAATTTGGTTTAGCACCTACTGGCAAAGTTTAGGAGGGCATCAAAGTTGGCTGAATGTGCACATGCTATGGTTGCACGGTCGGAATCGGCATTACCGACTCCTCTCGCTCCAGACAGTTACTAAAGAACGAGAAATACTGAAGAAACCCTAACGCCCAGATCAGAATCATATACTACAGATGGAATAAGCAAGAGGGAGTCGAAGTGAGAAGATCACAAAGTAACTGCTCGCTAAACAGAGAGGAAGTAACAACGGAAGCCCGTGCTCACATGAAGAACATCTCACGGTCTCACGCTAAACGATGAAGAGAAGGGACTCCCCTTAGGGACCGCTCCCTTCGCCTCTCTGACCAGCCAGGAAGGCACACTCTCTCGGGTATCCAAGCTCTTCCATTTTTCTAACCGGCGAGGGAGCATGGGTAAGGGGACAGTCAGGAAGAAAAGGGGCAAGGACATCTCGTCTTACACTCACGCACCTATCGTGTGCTAATAGAGGAAGCGGAGGGGGCGCAGTGGTTTCTGACGCTCATTCGGAGGAATGGGCGAGGACTGGAATTGGCATTGGGGAAGCAAGAATGGAGTTTGCGTCCGAGAAAGTTTGCTATGGGGTTGCAGCAAAGATCGCTGATATGATATTATAACTTATATATTGAATTTTTAATCAAAGAATCGGCAATCATTTGGAGTTGGTGACTAGTAGGTGCGAAATATTATTCGTGAAACATATCCAAAATCTAATTTTTCAGTGAGGTTGTCTCTTGAAAAAAATATAAATGTGTCTAACGTAGAACTCTAGTACAGAACATCACTTTTTGCTAACCATCAAAACTTCAGATATGATTTATTTGTGAAATGGTTATCGCAAATTTCATTGACGAAACACCTTCAGCTCATTTATGCGATGTAATGCGTCCCAGGCTATCCAATCACTAGTACACTTTCTGAATCTGGTTGTTTTCAGGTGAGAAATATCAAGTGTTCTGGAATTATGTGATCAATTATGCATCTTTCATTTCTCTTTCGAAACACCTTATTCCAGTCCATTCGTATATTGGCATGCTATCCAATGGCCAGTGCCCTTTCTGAATGAGATGGTCATCAGGAGGGGCAAATAGGGACAAGAGAGGGAAGGAAGAACACGCTTCATCGTGCTCTTTTGGACGAGCGCGCCCGACAAAGGAAGACGAGGACAATGAGAAGATGCCACTCGATTCTTGACCATTCCGCTAGTTTCGGACGATAGTTTCATGAGCGAATGAAAGACAAGAAGCTCCAATTTGCCATGCGCAATGTGATGCAATGTGAAAAATAAAACGTGTGGTCCAGGTTGCAATATTTAGGGGGTGTCTTAGCCTTTCCGAAACGATAGTTGAGAAGCCTAATCAATGTGGATTCAATATGTGCTAGTACTAAATAGTTGATATATCTGATCGAGACCTCCATCCAGAGATGAGTTACAACTAGTTGTGCAATTGTCGTTGCCCAAAGGTCTCAAGAAAGAAAAACCTGGCACCTTCTCATTCGGCTCCAGCCCCTCCTCAGCTGCAGCAGCTGCAGGCGTGGCCATGGTCTTGGGCAGCAGTCGGGATCCCTGATCAGATTATTGATTTATTGATTTTTTATACCTGAACCCACATTGGTAAAGACATTGGTAAAATTGGTTTTTAGGAACTAAATGCGGTTCGTGAAACACATTCGGAAATTTTATTTTTTATGCGAAGTCTGCTACAAGTTTCTCAAAAGAAAACATATTTGAATCAATAGATAATTAGTAATTAATTTAAAAATAAATATTAAAATACCCTGCAAAACTGCCAACTGGAGGGACGCGCGAGATTGGATGAGGGCGCCAACCTGGAAAGTTTTTATTTTAATAATAATATTCTTATTATTTAAATGTTAAATATTATTTCGCTACAAAATTTTAACGAGGATGTTTCAAGGAACTCGACATTGCTCGCAACGCAAAGAACGAATACGTTTCACTTCCGAATCAAAGTACGAAGAAAATTGAAATTCTCAATCTCTTTCGGAATCTTCTTCTCAACAACACAAACAATCAACATAAATAATGACCTACCAGCTTTGGCGGGCAAATCAATATTCCTCTGTAAGCAATAGCCGTTCTCACAATCAAGGTTGATTTGTGAAGAGATCGAGGGAATGGGAGAGAAAAGAAAGGGATAGCAGGGGGAACAAGGAATGCGAACTACTGCCGTGTATGCTGTGTGCGTGAAATTACGACCTGGCTAGGGGAAGGGAGGGAAGGAGAGGAGAGGAATGGTCAGAGCGATGATTAGGCGGGAAGGTCGAGAGTTGATAAGACTCGAGAAAACAAACAGGGAAAGGGCGATCTCTGTCCATGATTGATATGACGCGATCTGTTCGCTTGTACATAAGTGAAAGGATAGGAAAAACGCGGCAGGGTGTCTCAAGCTATAGTGCAGGAAATACGAATGTTAGTGCCACATCAAGCCACATTTGCGTCAATAAAAGAAGTTGTCCAGCGGAAGAAGCGCACGCTAGCCATACGTGATACAGGGGAAGGATACGTTACGGATAGGGCTTATCAGAATGAAGAGTGCGTATCTTCATTCCGCATCAAAATGGCGGTTCTGAGCTGTGAGACAGCCCTAGTTACGGAGTCATTCGAGCCGAAATGAAGATCGGCTCTGCTCTAATCATAACTCGTGCAACGATAAATCAATCGCCCTTGCCCATTTGCTATTCAAATCATATCACATTCCGGTTCATATCACAACCGTCAAGCAAGAACTCTCTCCGTTTCCCCTTGTCTATCGGCCTGTCTGACTTGTGAAAGGATGTGATCTGTCCCTTTCGCTCGGAAATCTCAGCTGATTTGAAAAGGAGAAATAGTGAGTGAAATGAGGAGATGGCTGATTCTTATTCGCTTCATGATTATGAATGCGTGAATGCACTTGGTGGATGATCAGAGAGCAGCAAAGAATTGGATGATCAGATGAAAAGTGCATATGGTTAACCTAAATAGTTCAAGGGTAAACGGCTTCATTGAGTTCATTTCATATATTTTCCCCTGAGAAGTTCAGTTTTTCTTTCAGCTTTACTGTTTAAGAAATTTATCTTCCTTGAACATTAACAGACTATTTTCCGATTAATCGATGAGTGAGTCATGATTTACACTGGAATCTCCAATTCCATCAACAATCCCGTACTTCCAGCATGAAGAGGAGCACAGGACACTACTGTTTACACTGGAAACCCCATTTATCTGATTTTGTCTATGCAGAACTGTGATGGCCGGTTCTGTCAATTCATTTTCAAAGTGTTTTGCGTCTTTGCCATTATTTAAATGTTTCCCGGTAATTTGTCCTTCTCAGGATGAAGCTTCATTGGATCTTACCGCTGATTATTGGTCTCGTAGTCAGTTGGGACATTGAAAAGAAGGAACTGAGGGCGCATTTGTCGTTGAAGCTCGATAATGAGAAGGTGTAGATTATTTTCAAACGGTCAAATCAAAAGAATGATCATAGCTGAAATCTCGAGTGCTGTCTGTGGTCAGAAAGGCAGAGTCATACTATCAATTCAACTGTGAGTATAGATTGGTGTCATTACTCCTTAATAATGGAGAGATGTCTCCCTGTGCGCGTTTGAACCTTGCCAGCCGATCAGACCCCGCCGAAGGCGGGGGCGAAATCGGCAGGTTCCAAATATGCTTTATTTTTTCAAATATTTTTCAGCTACGGAAAATATCAAAGAGTTGAATTTTGACCTCATCCACTTCTTCTATGATCTCTCTCTGACGGAACACCAGACTCAGTAATATTTTTGTCTTTCTCTTGTGAATATTTTTAAAATTACTATGTAAAATCTACAGGATTGGGAGCATTCTGTCCAACGTATCGAGTGTTCTTTGCAATCGTCTACCCGGATATATCGTATTCGATAAATTGGTATTGGATGAGGAAATTGGATCGAATGCGGAAAGAAAGGTTAGTCAACCATTGCGTGACGACGGAAAATATATTTCACAGCTGTCGATCAGAGCAGTGGCACAGAACTTCAATATGGATGAATACACAGGTTCATATTTTGCATTATTGATCTTTGTATCATCCTATCTCTATTTAGAATCACTCGCTAAAATCCTTAACGACCACGGAATGGTCGTCGACAGATCTCGTTCAACAGGACTCGATGTTCTTCAAGCAAGTTGATTCTTTGATTATCATAACGAGGGCTTGCGATGATCTTTTTTTAAAAGAAAATACATCCAATGATAATTCAGAACCTCAAAGGACTAAAATAATTCAGGATCGTCCTTTGCCGTCCAACTTTTTCCAGAAAGCTGCTCTGCTTCAAGCGACTCTTCGTGCAGCGTCCTACGTTGATAGTGAGTAAATTTTAGAGCATATTTCAGTGCCCGTAAAAACTGGCTCAACATTTTAGACTATTTAACCAAATTTCCGTCCAGAATGAGTGAGGGAAGCGCTTGATCTACCCCAAAAATTTGCGTCAAGAGAAATAATTTCGGTGACTTTTAGCCGTGTCCATCTTCGTATCGGACGGTGAAGTTCGCACAAATATCGCAACTGTGCAGATCAAGGAAAGATGCTAATTCAAGATTAAAAATGCCCATCCAAGATATTCACCGTGTTGCCAGAACAAATAAAGCACTGGATGATTGCCATTTATTGGACGGTCGATGTAGATACAGTACAAATAACGATAAATTAATTATTTTCTCTCAACGAACTCAACCTTCTCTCTGATCCTTCTGGCTAGGTGTTCAACAGAGTACTTGACCAGAAGAGTCTGGGTCTTGCCCTGAAATAATATTGTTGATTACTGAATCGATTACAATACCGTACCTTGTCCATCTTCACAGTCCATTCGAGATTATTCGATGGGAGAAGTCTCACTCCTTCCTTAGGAGTCTCGCCTTCGTTAAACTCGTGATCATCCTTCACGTTCTCCACAGTAGCAGGAGAGATCAGCTTCACCTACAAATGGACTACCGTAATCTTTCTTTGTTCGCTAGGTCAGATTAATTACCTTGATACTTTCATCGGTCGATCTCGGAACCTGCTCCCTTATAGTCAGCATGATCGCATCTTCGCGGCTGTTTCTCACCACGATCTTCTGCTCGGTTACGGTAGTCGACCACTTATTGACGAGCGCTGACTGCAATGGTGATATGTAATCGATTATTAACACTACCGTACCTGTTCGCCGTACTTGTGAGCCGGGCTGTACTCAATCTTCACTGCGGGGTCGACTCCTAGCGAAATTGTGAAAGGCTCGCCCGGAAAGACTGCCTGAAAATTTCATTTGTGTGCCTGTCAAAATAAAGTATATACCTGAATCTTGGTCTTCGCAACGAATGCTCCATCCAGATAAATGCTTGCATCTCCATGGAAAAGAGGAAGAGAAGACGAATTGATTGAAGAAGCGGTGAGGAATGCGCAAGGGTTCTTCGATGGGACCTGAAATAAATTAATATTTATAGTCATGCTATAAATTCATTATCTTACCGAAACATGCACGAGTTGCGGTTCGAGAGCGATGGTTCCGATAGTGACCTGAAATCGATTTAGTGAGAATACTGTTGCCAGGATTACGGTAATAAACTCTATCGACATATCATGATGGTTTTTAGGGCGAAATTATTGCCTCTTCATTCCTAATATTATTTCACCACTTCCAGTGATTAATGCAAAATGAAAATTAATGAATGCAAAATGAAGAGACGAATTCATCCGGGAACCTCTAATTCTCACCTTGTGATCTGAATCATCGCTAGGAATCGAGCAGGGCCGAGCGATCACAAATTCCGAAGATAGCGTGTGCTTGTTGACTGAGGCTTCCTGAACAAAACGATGATTGATCTTTGATCTCTTGTATTTTGTCTTACCCGATTTTCCATTGCATTTCCTCTCATTTCATCATCGCCACTGCTCGAACGTCGGTCACGACATCTTTCTCTGCTGCGGCTACGGCTACGGCTTCTCCTGAAATTGATATTATTTTGATCATTTTTCCACATTTTATCTAGCTTCATGATTTTCTAGTGAAAAAATAGGGCGGCCAAACAAATATTACTGGTTCAAAATATCGTTTGGAAAATCGGGTTAAGATATTAATTATTTTTCTCACCATCTACGCTGACGTCGAGGAGTAAAGCCATCAACGATAACGGCATCGAGCGTGTTCAGATCGGGAATTTTTCCTCCCAGAGAGGGGCGAGCCGTAGAGAGGATGAGCTGAGCGCCTGAATGGAACGAAATTTGAAACGCCTTCCAAAATAATACATGAGATTGAAATATATATCCTACCTTCCCAATCCTCGCCCGTGCGTTGATAGACATTTGCGAAGTAGGAGAGCTGCAAAGTGTTTGTTTGATAATGCTATTTTGACAACGACTAGTCCCCAAAAATTAAGAATTTTACCTGCATCTCAGTCTTTCCTTCCTTCGAACCAACTCGCACATCGTATAGAGCATCCCAGCTCGCGTCTCTTACCTTCAAAACATTTTTTTGCCAATATATCCGTATCATAAAAATGTAATTACCTGGTAGGACAACTCGAGATCAACCTTGCCGCCTTTTGCAGAGTTGAGAAGGATTGAGACGACTCTGAAGTTCATTATTTTAAATTTTTTTTCGGGATTAATCAAGCAAATAAGTCTTCCCTTACTTGATCTCGTGACCGTGCTGAATACTCTTCAATTCGCCCTCCTTCACGGTAATTTCGTTTTTGATCTTGTTAGAAGCTTTCTCATTCAGCGAGAGTTTCTCTCGAAGCTGCAATTTTATTTCATTATTAAATTTTTCAATTAAAATTCACTTCTGTACCTCAATTGCTTGCTTATCATAGAAATCGAAGAAAGTGGTCACACTTTCCAGCGTCGCCTCATCAGCCGAAAATTTGGCCTCCTTAGGAGCAGCTATTCCTGCTCCAACCTGAATAAACAATAATATTTTGAAATTTCATTTTTTATTTTACCTGGCCAATCATGCCATCGAGAGCTTGAATTCTCTTTGACAGCGAAGTGTTTTCAATATCAAACTTTTTCTTCTTCTTTTCGAGTTCCTCCTTTTCGGCTCTGAAATTATGAAAATCTTATTACATTTTGAATACAATAATGAAGTGTGCAGTTGAAATCTATCGTTGATACCTTATGATACGTGAAATGAATTCTGCAAGGTTGTCTGATGAAGTAGATCAATCGTTTCTCTCTCGACGGCCGTTGAGGCCTAGTTATCACCAATTATTGCACACGATTTTCAATGTTTTGTATTTAATAAGTATCAAATAATAATAGTCACCTCAACTTCGCCGCTCTTTCCGAATCTCCCGCACCAATCCACACACGGCGATCGGCAATCTGCAAGAATTCGATAATGTCGATACAGTATTCCGAAAATCGATAATACAGTACCTTAACCTCCTCAATGACCGCGTCGCCTGTGCCTGTCACTCGCAGTGAATCGTCAATAAGGGAGTTGGAGATACGCTGAAATCAATCAATACTTGAAGGTTATGGTAGAGCTACCGTACCTCGAGAGTGACTTCATTGAGACCGGGTTCGAGAGTAACCGTGAACTGACGCTTCAATTCAGCTTGAGTCTCGAATACGGTAACCTTCTCCAGTGAGTCTGTCTCGACTTTGATGAGATGCTTTGTCGATGCGACCTAAAAAGTGGACTATGAATTTATCGCGATAAATTGTGACACACCGTTCCATTTTTTGCCCTTTTCGAATTATTCTCCGGAGACGATTGACCACGTTTCATTTCTGAAAAAAAATGTTTAAAAATAACAATCTCTAATTTACTCTCGAAATGGGTAGCCAGTTTGAAAATTTTAAAAAAAGAGAAAATAAGGAAATATTAGTTTTGCCAGAAAGAGCGAAAGCTTGTGGAAGAGTCAGAAGATGACGGGGTTTATATAGGAGAGACTTCGAAGGTTTTCGAAAAGATTTGTTGCCAAAGGTGGTTAGAGTGTGCATTTTGTTTCCCCTTGCATTTCTTATCAGTTGGTCATGGTAAACACAGAAGATGATTCACAGCTTCAAATGTCCATAAGATGGAAAGATTAGTAGACAATTTATGGCACTTTGTCTTCAATGGCAGAGAAGGAAACACTTTGGAAATTACACAACATGAAATTTTCAAATATTGGATGACTAATGTGTCATGTAAATGTATTCATGCTGCAATTCATCTCTTTTCAGGCATAATTCTTCTTTCAAATGGTTACAAGATTCATCGGCAGTCGACAGCATCTTCCGGAACTGCAATCAGCATTGTTTCTCTACAGAAATTCCCCAAATTCCTCATAATTAGTTTTTTACCTTGGATATTTGCGATTCGTGCAGGGCTAAAAATGATGCTCTCTGACGCTCTCCTTTGTACGGTGCGAAAGTGGTCGCGGAACGGGCCTATAAATTCGCTATTTTTTTGTTTTAGCAAATAATTCGCCTGTTCGACTCTGCAATCCAGTTCGCGAATTCTGTTCGATAATGAATCCTTTTGTTTTTCGATCTGGGCAATTTTCTTCTCGAGTTCTTCCGTCTCGGTTCTGAAGAAGACATTCGAAAATAGTTGAAAATTTCGTCGGGGCTTTTTCTTGCAAAAAGAAAAACAACGTTAATTTAACCTCAGTATCTCTGCTCTTTGCAAATCACCAGCTGCTTTGGGAATCTTCAAAATAAGAATTTCATAAAAAAAATAATGTCAATAATTACTCGTGCATTATTCACAATCGCTCTTTGTAGTAGCCTTGAACTTCTCTCACCTCTTCTTTTTTCTTCTTCTTCTTTTAGACACTGAGATTCTTTTAGACACTGAGAAAAACGCAATAGAAATTTGTTAGGAATTTCTTCGTAAAAAGTCGAAAAGAGTCGCGAGGGTGACTCATGGTTGACTAGCAATGCACACACACCTTCAAATATGCAACTAGCAAGATAACAAAGACACAAAATCAGCAAGAAAATACCTCCGATCGATTTCGAGTGAAACTGTTGGGGTGAGAGATGGAGAGAGTCGTCTCTTCATTTCACACGCTATCTCGCCAGTTCGAGTGAGCGAAATGCATTAATGCACGTACATGCTTGCGAATCTAGAGACCGTTCCATGATCCGTGCCTTCACCTCCCCCCCCCCTTTAACCTATCAGGTTTAGGCAAAATATTACCCGGACTCCTGCACTTTGCATAGCCATAAGTAAAATCGAAGGTCCATTCGACCATGCACATATGTTTCAGCTTGGCTATGTGAACGCTATTATATCTCTCATTCGATTCTGGTTCGACAATCGTTTCCAAAACCATAAATCGTTTCACATTGGTGTGCAGGCCACCAATCGCGGGCATCCTCTGACGACTGTAAAATCTTTTTGATTGTGCAAGCAACTTTACCAGGTCCGCAATCCCAGTCGCGCCACTCACCCGGTCGTCTCTACTCGTACTTCGAACGGCTCTCCTCCTCCTACCTCGATCCGGTGCTGATCAGCGAGCGAAGGAAGGATAAATGGACGGGAAAGCATAAGAGAACGGCAAGGGCGGAGATTGTAATTGAGACCAAGAGAGGAGGGAAGGTCAGCATATTTTAAGGATTCGATTGCAAAAGATCAGATACTAAACAAAATGAAAATAAAACAGAATCTGAGGGTACAACTCAACCTCAGATATTATTTTGCTTTGTACTGCTCTGTTTTCAGGAGCTAAATTCGATCGCTGAGGAGGAGTCGAAGATGATTCAGAAGAGGCTGAATGCCCTCAACGATGAAATTGAGGAGGAGGATTGCATCTATGTCTAATCATTCTCATCCCTACTTATCACTCTTACCATTCGTAATTATCATTCCGTGAAATCTTCATTTATACTCAATACTTTTCGTATATTGCCTATCTGACTCCATCTATGGAATAAATCTAAAAAAAAATAAAAATAAATAAAATCATGAATTATCATCCGCCCAACTCCAGTTGCATGTGTTTACGAGGCAAATGACATTTCCGGACGATAACAGAGTGTTTGCTCCCTGATCTGATTATTATTAGTGTCATTCCGGTGCTAATAATGTATTGGGAGCAAATCCTGTACAACTATCATAATTGTCTGCAATATCCTGCTCTTGTTTTCCGGTTTGGAGGGCCAGACCCGAAAGTTATGGCAAAACAGTATTGTTTTCGTGTCTCGGAAAAAAGATCTTCCACTGTCGTACCGTCGTAAAGTATGAATCTCCTTGTGGAGTCATGCTGACATCACTTTTATCGCCTTCTATAATGTTTTTCCTTGCATTTGCACAGCGCACTGCATTTGCAGCAGAAAGTGTACGTGAGAAACCATTTACTCTAACTCGCACCGAATGCTCTCTATTTACCTACTTTCCGGGTGTGATTCATTTCACGCTCAATACTCCCAATCGATATCTTGTTTTCGCAAGTTAGTGTAGCCCTGACCCCCTTACGAACTCTGCATCACTTCTATTCACTCCGCTCTTCTCCTCTTTTCACTGTTTCTCGCTCTCAAAATAGGAAAGAATGGCCACGTGTTAGAGTGTTACTCGAGTACTTATCCTATCCTACCCTTTCTATCCTATCGCATCTACTCGCTAGACAAGATCTTTCAAGGGAATTAGAGACGGATAATATGATAAGAGCTCTGACTGTAACACTACAAGGTTGCACGGTTTGGCAATGTTGCGAATGGCTTAGGTGTGGCTCAAGTTTGATTAGGTAGACAAATCCAAGCGCATACTATTAGTAACGGCTTGCTCACCTAACTGTTATGGTATATTTTTTCTTGGTTATCTAGCCGCAGTTAAATCAACACAATGCTGTTCAAACAGCGGAACTTCCACAAAACGATTAGAGAATACTCAATGCGCTCTTCGAAAAATGCGCTAAAGTTTGCCACTCGCAGTAGCAGGCAGTGTCCCATGCATAGTCAATGGATGGAGGTATTTCCTCCTCCTTCCAATGATACAACAACTCCTTTCGTGGTACTACTATTGCCAAGATCAGTAGCCTCATTGTGATGGATGGTCCGATTCTCTTAAGAGACCGGATCTGAGAAAAGTGACCACCCCCCGGACATCGCTCCAGGATTTTCGATTCCGGTCTCCATACTCATAGGGCCTGAGGGGCCTTTGACCTTGTTTACAAAAATGATGACGTCATCGCCTGTATTGCGAAATGCGGCGCAAAAGCTGCGGGTAAGTGTGAAAATGATGAAAATTCATAATTTCTCAACCGAATAAGTTAGAACCAAAATTCCTTTTGCAGTATGTTAGGCATGCCCAGAGTGCACCATAACACAATTGGGATCTAAATTTGCTCGACCCTGGTTGTGACTTTTTGATCTAGATGTTCACATTTTCCGATTTCTTAGTATCACAGAGCGATTTGCGCCCAGACAAAGTAGGTATGGGGACATACCCCATTCCCTTCTACATCGATCCCACCATATATGGAAAGGATTGGAACATTCTATTTTTTGAAAAGTTGAATTTAATGGTCGGAAGTCACCCCAATGCCTGCTTTCCAAGGCATTTATATTTTACTGGCAAGGATAATCTAACCAATTATTCTTCAAATAGTATTACTACACCCTTATGTGAATATTTATTACCAAAGGAATCGATTTCGCCATGGTCATTTTTTTCGACCATGACCCGGGGTTCATG
>LS485355.1:74187-96900 GCA_900490705.1 Pristionchus arcanus
ATCGATGCAGGAGGGAATGGGGTATGTCCCCATACCTACTTTGTCTGGGCGCAAATCGCTCTGAGATACTAAGAAATCGGAAAATGTGAACATCTAGATCAAAAAGTCACAACCAGGGTCGAGCAAATTTAGATCCCAATTGTGGTATGGTGCACTCTGGGCATGCCTAACATACTGCAAAAGGAATTTTGGTTCCAACTTATTCGGTTGAGAAATTATGAATTTTCATCATTTTCACACTTACCCGCAGCTTTTGCGCCGCATTTCGCAATACAGGTTCATTTTTGTGTGTTGTTGTTGAATTCATTTTTGTTAACAAGGTCAAA
Organism: Pristionchus arcanus; assembly: GCA_900490705.1. Classification (NCBI taxonomy): domain Eukaryota; kingdom Metazoa; phylum Nematoda; class Chromadorea; order Rhabditida; family Neodiplogasteridae; genus Pristionchus; species Pristionchus arcanus. Next base: position 74,514 of record LS485355.1, read on the forward strand.
GGCCTCCCAGGCCCTATTGGTATGGAGATCGGAATCGAAAATCCTGGAGCAATGTCCGGAGAGCTGCCAAAATGGTGAATTTTCTCAGACCCGGTCTCTTAATTTCCTATGCTCTGTCGCTTCTCTGATCGGCGAGAGAGCGCTGCGAAATGAGAGGACTCTATTGGTCATCAGACGGAGCCATAGACTGGCTGAATGCGCTAGAGACAGCCCTTCCTGGTACGACGCGCATAACATAAGGGGAAGCTCACTTTTATGGGAATGTGTGCCATTCGAGTGGAGACAGAGATCGGGAGGAGCGATAGCATCTAGAAATGGTGGACTGAATCTCGTCATTCGTCGTGCTATCTCGTTTCTCTGACCGGCGAGAGATCACGTCGTAGACGTCATGCGATAGTAGCCCTGAATGACGATTGTTGTCTCCCAACGAAAATTGCTTATCACCGCTCATCACCGGATCTCTTGCTAACCCTTCCGCCTCGGAAAGTCACAATAAGCTGTTATCGAATTTTCACTGCTCCTCATTTTCACTGATTATACTTACTTGATTTGATCCTAATATGTAATCCCCTATTTTCGAGTATCTTATCATCTGCTCTTTCCTGACCCCGTCACCCACAAGTGTATCTATTGTTCCTTCCGATCTCCTTTCTTTCTCTGCACTCTCTTCGATTCCCATGGTCTCTCGTCTCGCCGATTATTTGCAATGCGTTGTTGCGCATTGGAAAGAACGGCAAAACCGGCTTGCCTCTTTTCTCCCTTCAGGAACACCATTCCACCCCTTGTCTCTCTGATTCTCGTTTGACCTCTTTTCCGCCTCACTATTATTTACTTTTGCTTCCTCTTCCTTTCCCGAGTTGAAAATTCAGAATTTAGAATTCCCATCTTCGAAAGACTACTGAAATCAGTATTTCTTCCGCCTCATTCGCCATTCAAATTACACCTTCTCCTTACTATCTTCCTACTTCGCATGACTTCTCATACAAATTATACGATGAAGTTGCTCTATTGCACTATCATCAGCGGGGGTGATGCATAATGAATTCTTCTCATTCCTGCTCCTCAGATCTCTTCTCGGTTCAACGACCTCTAGATGGATGCATTTAGCAGCACTTATGATGTCAGCAGTGTGCGCGTGTCATGTTTCATGTTGGACATTGTTATTTTTGAACTACATATTACGCATGAACGTGTCAAACACTACTGAAGCTGTAGCATCTTTGGCACATATATTTTATTTATTATTGTCGGAAATCTACCGAACATCGTAGGTTACAGAATCATCGTGGCTTTGAGGATCGCGTGAAACGCAACTGAATTTCTTGTTCGGGGGAGGGGGTGAATTGTCAAGCAAACAGAGTGAAACGTATGCAACAGTCGCTGTCAATCTCGCTACGCTTCGTGGTCTCGCGACAGAATAATGCATCGTTTTTGTCTCTTCACTCCTCAAATCTCCACAATACTAAATTATCCCATTGCCATTATCCGTATGCTAACACAAAACTTTGCAAAATCCATTGTATTTGGCCCAGAATTTGCAAACGCGCTCCCTTTCCGAGTGTTGCTTTCCCGGCCACAAATTATTCATTGCTAGCGACGAGAGTTCTCACCATATTTCGTGCTAGGGGAGTATCACCGTTCCGAGTCGGCTCGCTTTGCAGTTTTACAACTTCGAATGTTACAATTGGGCTTGAGCTCTGAGCGTGATTGCTACTACTTTCCACCAGCTCTAGCACTGAGTTCCCAATGCGTCACAGCTAAACATGCTGGTATTCAAAAGTATTTATGACTAGTGGATAAACCGTTCATGTTTTATTTATTGTTTGCTAAAGTGCCCGAAACCAGAAAATGATTTCCGGTCCGAGAAACGCGAGCGGGGTCACTCCTGTTTCTCATTTCTTCCTCTCCTTCTTCCGATTCTATCCCCTCATTTCGAGTGCCTTTTTCTCATTTGGCGTCGTGACACCCCGGGGACCCACCCCGGAAAACCGCCTCGTGCTCTGTGATTTCCATTTTCTGACCCTCATTTCACATTGCCTTTTGCTGTTACAAGGTACTTCCTTGGCTTTTCTTGCTTCTTCTTCGAATGCATTTCTTGAGCGCTCGCAATTTGCTAACTAGGCCAATATCTCAGAGCTCGCTAGAATATTCGCCGTTCAGAGAAATGGTCATTTCGAAAGTCCTCCCTGGTTAGAGAAAGCGAGAGATCAGGCAAAACAGAGAGAGTCAGACGAAAAATTCACCCCATTCCATGTCATCTCATCATCAATTCCTCTCGGAGATTCTTATGGCACGAAGCAGCAGCATTTCCGAACGCTATCCCCTCTCTTCACTCATTTTGATGAGACTTTGCTCTCTCCTGTCCGAATATCTCTCTGTTTCCCATAATATTTCGCACTGTCTGACTGGCGAGAGATAATGGAGAAAGGAGAGACGATTCCTTCTTCATCCGTGTCCCTCATCATAAGACTTGATGGCACTTCTTTTACTATCCATTGCTTCTGATCATGGAAAGTGCATTCATTCTCATTTCAAGGACATGAGAAACTCGTCCCCGGTTGCCACACCTTGCATGTGAAACCAGTAGTTGGCGTCATAGAGTTCCACACTCGAGTTTCTTTGCTATTTTCACTACTTTGTGGTTCAAAAAGCGTGTTTTTGGTCATAATTGAAACTTTTCTGTACTCCACTGAGTGTATTACTCATTATCACTTCAGCAACCGCACGTTTCATAACTGCAGCAAGCTGCTAGCTCTCCATTCCATGCTTTCAAATGGGTTAGAGAATGCGAGAGACTGTGCAAAATGGAGAGAGTCAGACGAGAAAAGCGGGACCGTAATGAGGTTATGCCGGGATATGTGTGTCACTCCAGCGGACTGGGCAACAATCTAACAAGCTCGTTGGTTATCTATCGGCCTTTCTTGCTTCCGAGCCGAAGCTTCCATGTTTCTTCCTTTTTTCTCGTGATTTTCAGGGACAAACAAGCTGTTTCTATCCATAAATTGGTGGTTGTAGAGTATGATAAGTGTCTATGTCTAGACACGAAAGTGCTTCTCGAGCTTTGCGAGAATTCGTTTTTCTCATACACTTGATGTCAGCGAACGCGAACTTGACGGAATTCCGAACTCGTTTTGATCTAAATTTAGCGCCAACAATGCTGCAGGTACGCATATCAGCTGATTTGTCTCTGCTTGTCTAATCAGTAAAGTGCGCGAGTCTCTCCATTTCGCCTGCTTTCTCGCCGGTCAGAGCAGCGAGAGAGTGTGCGGAATGAGGAGACGTGGACTAATCACTCGTCTCAATCAGTGGGTAATCATTCATGCGCCCCTCCATCCATCATTCACCCTTCTTCTTCCGCTCTTTCAAGTTGCTACGAATTGCTGAAACTCTTTGACTTTTTGTCTTTTTGCCATTTCTTTGTAACCGCATTTAGAAAGTTCAACTTTTGTGGAAGAACTCTCATATCTTACAGGATGTGTGAAACTCTTTTTTTTTGGAAGATCTTCAGCGTTTTCCATTCTCTAACCTGCACAGGTCTATCTCGAGGAAATTTTTTCCAGAACTTTCTCTCGTCCCAGACGCGCTCCTGGTTTCGCGAATTCCATCTCTGTTTTCCACAAGGCTCCTCTCAATTGAGGAAGCGATTAGACGGGGCGCTCGTCTCAGAACCGAATGGAACCGAAGGAGGGCTAAGACCCCCAGGGAATGCCCAAGAGGGGTAGTGACCCCCAGGCGAAATTCTCGCTTAGTATCAATGAGCGGTTTACTGCTAATTTTTTTTCGTTCCGATTTCTTCTACCAGGATCAATTATTCACTGAACCCCATAATTTGTTTCACTCGAGAATTTCAACCGAATAGTTCAATTGTCGGGGATTACAAGTAATCCGATCACAGTTCATTATCGAAGGTTGAACAAAACAGCGAATGACAAATTCCTCACCAATACCGAACAAGTTTTCGGGTTGGTGTTCGCGGCCAACTAGAAAGGTTGAGTCAGAACATTCCCTCAAGAGAACAAGCACAGTGTAATGCCAGGTCTGGCTTCATAGCGAGTTTCTCCCACTTCAAAGCTTTGATCCTCGACAATTTCATTACTATCTTGCGCTTTTCAACCAGGGAAGAAATATTCGTTGATCAGAATTTTGAATGAATCACAAATTCTAGACGTTTCTTGCACTATTCCTCATAGAGTTGGCGCTGTTCTAACCGAGCGAAGACGCTGTACTAGATAGTAAGTACCATGCTCCCCATTTTATAGCGAGTTTCTCCTACCAATGCTCTGTATCTCCTCAATTCATGCACTATATCACCATCTCTAACTGTTAAAAGACAATGCGTAATTGCGATACCCTCCCTTTACCTTTCATGCCCCTAGGGCACTCTCACTCCACTCGCCCAATCACTCGACTTACGCGCGCCCGCGTGTTTGTCTCTACTGATAACGTCACTGTTTTGATAGCTGCTGTCTGTGCTCTCTCGATTTCGCCTTATCTCTCGCCATTCCACGAACTGATTCCATTCGTAATATTCCCTCCTGACCAGTCCGCGCAACAACAAACCTCTCGTCTCTTTCCTCTCCTTGGGTTGTGAGTTCAATTTCATTACTGAGAAAATGCCGCGCCTCCCAGCCGCCTTTTTCGTCTCAATTTGACGCCGTTTTTCGGTCGAGCTCTCCTTTTATTCAGAAACCATGCAAAATGTTTCTGATTCCAGTCGCTCTGTTGATTTTCAAGGTGTATTCTTCACTTTTGTAGAAACAATGCGTTGCGTGGGAAGCAAATCGAACACTTTAGTGCTATCAAGCGCCATTTCATCAGTTCCTGTATTGAATTTCGCCGAAGAGCCCTGTGTATGCGTATTTAGTGGAGTACCTCCTAGCGCTCTCTCCATTGTCCATGGTATCTAGTGGTCAGAGAAGACGAGAGAGCACGCGTTATCGAGAGATTCAGACCGCTTGAGCGGTCTAGTTTGTGATTCGTCCTGCTCATTAGCGATTTGCGCCCTCGAGTCATCGTTTCGTTAATTCGGCAATGATTTCTTGATCTCCTATCTATAACTCGGATCGAAGCAACGTTCCACTTTACGGAGTTCTTCAATGTTTCCTTGAATTTTGTCGCTAAATACTGTGAATAGATTTCGTTCATACTTTTTTCCTTCGAATATATTTAGTAGTCACTCCAGCGATCTCCGATCCACCGCCCCCTTTGCTGTACTCTCTTATCACTGAAGCGGCGATTTGCGAAGTGAGAGATAACGAAGAATTGAGAGATCAAGAACAGTACTGATATCGACTATCGAATCAAGGTTATCTAATCCGATTGAGAGCTGGTAGAACGTATCTTATCATCCCCGCTTCAGCGAAGAGTCTGTGCTGCTGTATATTTTTAGCAAATTAGCCTCCGTGACTCTCAGTCTGACTTGGCAGAGACTTCTTCCAACAATATTCTATTCTCTCCTTAGTGCTTATTCTTTTCCCCGTCAGAGTAGAAAGACAGCATTGTGAAGCAAGAGAGTCAGAAGACTACGAGTTTCTTCCCATAGGTGAGACTAGGCGTGAGAAGGGAAAGGTGTAGATCCGGTGGTCTAAGCTTCCCTTTCCGCCTAAGTAATGGTCTCGGTCTCTCCATTTGGCATTATCTCTCGTCGGTCAGAGAAAGCGAGAGAGCATGGGAAAAGGAGAGAGCAGAAGCTCTTCCGTCTCGCATTAGACGCCCCTCATTATTTCAATTACTCTTGCAGAGCTCATGGAGTGTGAACTTTCATTTTTAATGCCTCGGGCTATTTTCGTGCGTTTTCTGTCTTTTTGATGCTTGTGAGACCCGACGGCTCATTTGGCAATCTGTTTTGTTCACCCCTAACGTTCTTGTAATATTCTGAAAACTTTCTAAACGATATTCTACTAGGCTGAAATCATGAGAGCGAGGATAGTTGGCAGTCTCACTTCTCGCTAGATCGTTTGCTCCACTACAGAATCTGAGATTCGCTGGGCAGCTCCTCTCTGTGAATAGGCAATCGCAATGTAAATGAATTATTCGCCTCCTATCCACTCGATTCACTCCCTTTTCTTCCCTACAAAGAATAGGCCTATCCCCAGTGTACTATTGTATCTATCCAGCATGAGTTGTTTCTCATCGAAGGGGAGTAGTTGATCCCTCAATATCTCAAAGAATAGGCCTCGCCCCTCCCCCCCCAGCCCTCAGATAGCGTATCCAAGCAATGGATGTGAAATGTAGTAGGGGCTCGCTTATTATCTTCTCCCCTTCCCTTTCCATCCCATTTGAGATGCAAGTGTACTACTTTCAGTGAGGGGCTTGAACAGGCTGCTCTTCCCCGTTTCGGTCGGTGGTAGATTAGAATCTCAACGTCGTCTTTCCTTCTATGGTCAACGCCGCGTTTCCGGTCAATTACCAGCAATGTTTAGCGATGAGAGTGGACAGTTGACCAGTCTGTAGCCACTTGAGGATGAGCTCCTCATTCGTCGTATCTCTCTAACTAATATCTCATTTGTAGTAACGATTGTGTGTAAGATTGAATTTCACCCTAGTTTAGGTTTTTTTTGTTGTATTGGCAGTTCGCTCCCGTTGACCCCTAGCTGACCACTGCTCTTTCCTCTATCAACTCCAGCGAACGGTTACGTGCCTATCTGATAAAATTTCCACACACCCGGTCATAGTTTTGCCCCGATTAGCGCAAATCGCCACACGGTTCCACCGTAAGATGCTATACGCAGGATGTTATCGTTTGCTTCCCCCCCCCCTTCCTTCCCTTCCACAATCCCATAATTCAAGACTCCTCATCAAGTGGTGCGAGAGAGAGATGCGATTGTTTTTTGCCGCCTCGAGACCAGCAGAGGCCTTTCCCCCCTCTCCCATTATTTCTTCCACACACAGAAGTGTCTTTAGTGTCCCACCCGCAATGTCCCTTCTTTCTTCCTGAATGCCCCTCTCAGTTTATGTAATGTGCCCGCGCCTCTCGTGCGACAGAGTTTCAATTGTTCTTGCCCTCCTTTGACCTTCTGTGACCTAAAAATCAATACTCCGATTACAGTATGCCTGAGATCGGCGCGAAAGTGCACGTCGTTGCGGGAGTCTTCTTCTCCATCTCCATCTCAGCCTCAGGTACGGTATGCAGGGGATACGGTAGAGATCAATCGATAATCGATAAATTACAGTACTCGCATGCGCCCTGTGGAACTTCCAGACGCACGATCCGAACGATAGTTTGATCTACGGAGGTTAGCTTCCCATCTTTTGTCATTTCCAGAGTTGATAAAATTAGAATGGGAATCGTAGTCAATCGTGAGAACCCGATTAGTCGACCCTCTTTTAGACAACTTCAGTGCCGTTTCCTCCTAATTATACGCTAGTCAGCAACTATTTGAGCCCTAATAAGAAGGATTGCTGTTAGAGAAATACGGATTACTAATGTGAGATGTGTTAGCCGAAACGGAAGTGAATATGGGATGAGTGGCTGTGCAATTTCACAAAGCATCAACAGTATTAGGAATCCGTTCGCTGTAAGATCCCAACGAAAATCATTGGATGAGTAATTTGCAATGGAAAAATTCAAAAAAAAAATTGTCTCGAAATTAAAGAATTATCGTATTCTTACAGCCGCCGTTTTCTCCGGACTCCTCCTCAACATTGGCATTCTTTCCTGTCTAATCTACGGTGCGACCAGACACATTCCTGGACTCATGACGCCCTACGTCGTCTGTGGATCCCTGCACCTCGCCATCAGGTGGGTCCCACAACGAATTGTGGATTACGGTAGCTTACTGCAATCGATTACCTTTGCAGCGCGTTCCTGGTCGGCTACTTTGCCGTGTGCACCATCTACGGGATCATGCTGGGCAACGACCTGGTCGAAGTGTATGGTAAGCGCATTTGAAGTGTGAGCTGACACGATTGGGGAGTCTACTGAAATCGTTCAGGTTTCCTGATCTTCTCGCTGCTGACGTACTTCTGGAGCTGGTCGGTGGACGTTGTGAGGACGGAGAGAGATAAGGTGTCCAAACTGGCTGGAAAGCACGTGCCCTTCATCAACGATGACTACATCTAAGCGCGCTCTGGATGAGCTGACGCGTCTGTGGTGCATCACCTACCATTCTGTTTGTACATTATTGCTCATTCCTATCCTTGCGAGGTCCTATTATCGGAGCATATCGACTAGGTTACTGTAGCAGTGATCTACACTATGAGATAGCGTGTATTATTGTGTGTTTCCCGTTGCAATATTGGGTAGGGCCTTGAGGTTCATTTATTGTGATTGTTGACCTGACCAATTGAACAACTGATTTAGAATCGACATCTACTCCGAATTGAGAAGTAGTCAACAATAGAGATCTGAACTATCTGAACTGTTCACAAACACTAATTTGTATCACGAAATCGGGTATCGCATGTTAACGTACTGATAAAATATGTTATTCTCATAGTAAGCGAAACTTGAGGCACATTAAAGAACGGAAACTTGATAGCAATCAAGTAAAAATTCCGAACTTCGAATAATCTCAGTATGCAATCGGTCACACAATGCTGGTGTACGGTATTTTTCGTTACTTTTCGTTGTGGTGTGCGAAAAAAGTGTGGTGAGCTTGGGCGATGTTTACACTTGGCAACTTGCCAGGAGCGTTAATTTTTATCACTAAATTTTAATCAGCCTGATCTCGGGCTTATGCTACAATTAGGCGATGAGTGCGTCACTTTCGAGAAGGGGAGCTCGCTGGCCGAGACTTTCTACGATAATCTGAACGAGCGAGTGAGTTATTGCCATTTTTCTACACCTTGTTTTTGTTTTGACATTTATGTGGCATTGTTTTGACGCTATTACTTTCAGATATGTACCGTGCGCGGCAATGGCGCGATGGGCATCAGTGGCAAGAAGGTGCGCGCCAAGGATCCCGTCATTTCACTCAGGTTCGGGTTTATTCGTCCTCCCTTATTCGTTTCAAAACCTTTTCCTTCCGTATCGTTGCCTATAGTAACTCCTCGCGTACAATTATGTTCGACCCTCCCGTAACTGGTCCGATTAATCCCTGAAACTAGCCGGTGAGAAAATTAACGCTCAAACCCAGAACTAATCTGCTTAAAAACGGTTGATTCCAATTCAAAATGTACTCATTCCAGAATCCGAGACCTCGGGCGGATTCACATCATCAAGTTCTCGAAGAACGACAAGTATCTGGCTGTGCAACGTCATGAGAATTCGGTGGTTAGTCATGATTTACGCCTTGCTCACTGTTTATGTTACCCTTCCCTGCATACAATTCACTGACCTTTGGCGCGAATTGAATTGATTTATCTTTCATTGATCGGATCGTAAAAATGAAACAATCTCGGAAAAGATCTCTTCTGATGGCCATTGAAATGGCTTAAAAACGATCTTAGAGGGCAGATTGACCTACAAATCAATGAAATTCTTCAGGACATCGTTGTTGTCGATCTGCACTCTCCCATCTCTTCTCATGAAGTGACGCAGACTTGTAAGATGAAGACGGCACGGATAAAGGGAATCGAGTGGATCACGAATAATCAGGTTCGTTTCAGGAATGGGCACCTCTTTCCAACTTTAAGGCTTATAGGGGCACATAGAAAAATTTAGCGGGTTCATTGTATTTTCTCCGAACACCATGCCATGACTAATTATTTTAGAGCGTTTCCAATTGTGCCATCTTTCGAATGACTAGCTTTTGGGCTGTGTGTGAAACGAGGATATTCCAACCGATATGAAAATAAGGATATTAGGAAGGCTACTCAGCATACGTTTGTTTCCATCTCTTATGTTTAGTATAAGCGAAAAGCAAGGTGTATTCTCTTTGTTTTCATATATGTGCATTTTTTTCTTGGAATTTCTTTGGTTACGGATGGTTACGGTATTCTCTTGCAGTTTCTGCTGATCACAACGCAAGGTCTCGAATTGTATCAAATCGATGAGAGGAAACACTCGATCAAACTGCTCAAGACACTCAATTCGATGCAGGAATGGAGCGTTTATCATGTGAGTAAATTTTTCCTAATCAACCGTTACTGATATCAGATATCTCTCGAATGTCTAGCTTTTAGCTTGTCTGCGAAACCGGGAGAAACCATGTTGTCTTTGCCTTGTTCTTTCATGATTTCCGTAAAGCCATTTCGTATCTTTCGCATGTGAAGCCCGTTGCAACCATCTTTCTTAACTTTTTGGAGAACACAACAATTTCCAATGATCACAATGTTCATTTCCAATCACTTACCGTAATCTCCCTTCAGCCGGCCACTTCTCTGCTCATTCTCGCTTCGGGACCCGCGCACTCTCAACTGCAGCCGATTGTGATCAGAGGAGGGCAGTTCGTGCGACTGACACGATTCGATGTGAGTAAATTATTTATATTTTAAAAGTCTGATTAAAGATTAGTGCGTTGGCAGTCGTATTTTTTAATATATATATTTTTTCTGGGGAACCCAATGAAGACGAATTACAATTCATAATTCGCATCCATACTTGAATACAGGTTGAAACAGTTGTTTGACGAGTGGATTTTTTCTTCAGCGATTACTGGTTATTCCTGTAGTTGATTGTACGTGAATAGTGTAATGTATTCCCTCGATTCCAGGTCGATTTCGGAGTCTCCAACTCGAACACGCACCTCCAGGAGCAGAACGTAAGCGTCGAGATATTGTGAGTGGTTTCTACGTAGAGTTTTGCAAATGATTGGTCAATGCTTTCTTCTCCTGACTAGTAGTGGTTGCGAAGCAGTGATCTCGCGGGTGCTGAAAATCTAAATTAGCGGGCGATAGTTCGAATAGGACTATCGTTCACTCACTGGATTTATTAGCTATTTTGTGTGTGTCGAAACCGTGGTCCACGTCAAAATTAGCTCTGCATGTCCCAACCGGACTTGATTTGTTCATGAAACAGAGATATCACTGGTCGTGAAACTACCAAGTTTCGGTTTTGCGAACAAATTATTTACCAATTGAATTCCTGCAGATACGGTCGTCTCTTCCTTCGCACTCTTCGCTTCTCTCGTCGTGATTCATCCGTCTCCGATGTCGCCCTCTACGAGATTCCCACGGACCCGAATGTGGCACCCAAGCTGAGATATGTGTTGGGATTGGGTGAGTGGATTAAATAATTATATTGAAATCTAGTGATAGAAAGGATGCGATGTGCCTGGTAGGACTATTCCAGATACGTCCTGGGACTGGGTGAATAGATTGTACATTGTTTAAACGGCCCTTGGAGGAACTATTGCATGCAATATAGATACGTAGACTTGAACTTGCATTGAAACAGATATTTATCAGGTAGGACTCTAGGTGAGATATGTGAGATATGTCCTGGGACTGGCTGAGTAGAGTGTATTGTTTTTTTGAACTGCCGTCGGAGGGAATATTGAATGTAGCATTGCAATCTGGCCTTGAACATGTCGTGAAGCAGAGATGCGTCAGAAAGGCCTAGTTCCGTTATGTGCGGGGACTGGGTGAGTGTTGTAACTATGGAACTGATTTATTGCGCGCATTATTGTAAATGATGGAGCGGTTCACACTTAGGCTATGTTAGATACAATAATGTACATGGTAGGGTTAGGTACGAGGTGCGTGAATTGTATTAATTTCGAGTAGCTAGGCGATAACCATTGAACATAGCTTTGAATTGCGGACTTGAAGTTGTTGTGAAGCAGTGATGTGCAGTCGTAGACTATGTCAGAATTGTCCTTAGGACTAGGCGAGGTATTGAAAGATTGGGAAAGAAAAGTGTGTTTATATAGAAAGTTCCAAGGGATCATAGAATTTATCATTGAATTCTGGATTTGAATTCGTCTTGAAGCAGTGACATACCTAGTGAAAAATACTTTGAAAAAATTGGATTGATTTGTTCAAATCATTCGCGTCAATCGAGCGAGATGGATTGACTGAATACCACGATGACGCATTATATCAATCTCAAAAATGCGAAAGTGCGTCTTCCTGTACGTTTCGCGCTCCAGAGCGTCTATAGATCTCCAATGAATTCGAGTTGTCAATCTGTTGCTGCGCTGTCGAGGAAAAAAATACACTAATTTATCTTTCGCTTTTTAGGTAAAATTTAAAATCAATTAACTAAAATTTAATTGGCAGGTCTCCCGGGGATGTTCGGCGTGCACGTAATCGACTCGCTCGTCATCGTCCATCTACAGGTTTTTTTTAAATTTTAGATTAGTTATTTATTAAAATTTCTCTGAAAATGAGCTGGTCTTTCATTGCTAGTTGATGTTGATTGTCCCGGAGAATCTGGTCGTGTGTTTCATGTAAGCAATGAGAGTGTTGAATAGTGGTCCAGCTATGTTGTTGAAAAAATGATAGCATTTTGAACTGTAGTAGCTCGTATGCTAATGGTTTCACTTGGTTCATAAGTTTGTCGTGAAAGATGAATCGGCAATCGGATCATCTTAAATCCTGTTAAAAAATAATACAATTACCAATGTTATCTCAGTTAAATAATTGATCAATAATTCTTTTCAGCAACAACGTCGATCTCTCGTTTTCGACATCGCCATTCGACCGGAGGAGACGAACCAATGGGCGGTGATGGAGGTGAGCGATGATTAACTTGACTCTTCCCGTAGAATCCGGGCTTCTCGTGTTTAATGTAATCAAGGGTCCGATTTCCCATCATCAACTATAAGTTCGCTTGTGAGATCATGGAGGTGAGAATGATTTGATTACGGAAGACTTGGGTATTCTGTTGCAATTGAGGCTTGCCTTTGTTTTGTTCGGTCTGGAGGTGAGAATGATTGATTACGGCAGATTTGGGCAATTTCAATTATATCATCAATGGTGACCTCACCATTGAAGTGGAAAAGTATGGAAGTAAGGGGTTGAGTTAGAATGCATGGGAGGGTTTCATGTGTACACTGTGAGATCGCGTTAATTTTATTCTTAAGAATGACGCTGTACCATCATTGATACTGCCATGCTAGTTGATATCAGCTGCTAGAGAAACCTGAATGTTTCAGTTGGGCAGAAACTTTATTTTTCGGGGTTTTCCAAATATTTTAAGTATTTTGCAGTTGATACGTAATTATACTAACCCAGTCAATACCCTACCAGTACAGAATTCCTCCCATTCAGGTAGAGATGTCTCCAGCGCCCCCGCTTCTCACTCTCACGGGCGGCCTTCCCCTCTCCCCGCTGTACTCCCATCAATGGGTCATTTTCTCCCCTGATATTGGTGAGACATTCGGTAGAATTGCTTTGTAAATGGGAATAGTTCGCCTATCATTGAAAACTGAGAATGCACAAGGGATATGGAGCTATTGAAACTTGAAGCTGACAAGTCAATCAATGAAACTTAGTTACGATGGTAGAATTGTTTGAAATTGACGCAGCACGCACTGAGAATGCACTAATAGTATCGAAAAGATGAAATTGTATTTTGAAAAGTGGTATACTGAAACTTTTTACGGTGGTGGAATTGTTTGAAATCGGGAATTCTTAACTAACACTGAAAAACTGAGAATACATTAGGGATATGGAAAGGATGAAACATGAATTTGACATGTGGTTTGGTGAAACTAGTAGGTTACGATGATATAATTGTTTGGAATGGAAGCAGGTCCTCGAACATTGAAAGCTGAAAATACTAGGGATATCGAAAATATGAAACTCGTATCTACGGCATACTCACTCAATTATCGATTCCAGTTATCGATCCGGAGGCAGGCCTCTTCTCACGCGTGACACTGCAGCCAGAGAAAGCAGTTCAGAGAATTAAGAATACGGTTGGTCATGTGATTTTACGTTTTTTTATATTCAGGGACTGTCTATTATCAAAATCTATGTCTCACATGACTAATAGGTAATATGCGGAGCCGGAAACATCCTGGTTGTGTTGAAGAGTGGCATTAGGTTTCTGTGAAAGAAGCTCAACTCGAGCCTTGAGCTAGATAGTGGCCCATTGGGATCATACACAGTCTATTGTTTGCCATTTCACATTCTTGTGAGAAGCGAAGACTAACTGAAAATCTCCATAAAATGGACGATAATCCTCTCTAATATTCCAGATGACCCTCCTCCACTTCCTTCTCAATCGATCGAGCGGCAAGAAGGCTGCCCTCATGCAGCTGTGTGAGGCCGTGAATAGGAGGGCACTGAGGCAGCGAGAGGTACGGTAGGGGGGGTACGGTAGGTAGGGAGAGAGTACAGGGTGGGTCAGTGGTTGTATCCAAAATGGTTTGATTTGTTGAAAAGTTAGCCTATTAGCCTACCTCGCACTAACAGCAATTCAAATTTCGAATATTAGTGATCTGTGTGAATCGAGAATGTGGCATGTCTATAAAGAAAGCTATTAAAGATAGGAGTTGTTTGATTTAAACTACAGACGTTCGCGAATCAAAAGTGAAGACACTCTTTGCTACTGGTAAATTGCTCGAAACATGAATGTGGCATGTGCGGTTCGTAGAATTGCGATTAATTTGTTTAAAGAACAGAAGAGTGACCAATGATGAGCACCATCCTCGGACGATTGTACAAAATCGGGGGTTCGACAAGAAATCAATTGAAAATCGCGGTGTTTGCTACCGAAATCGGGGGTTATAGGCGTAAGACAGGAGGTCAAATTCGGGGGTATGGTCCGATATCCGACCTCGTGCTCATCCCTGAGAGTGACACATTAATGGTGGAGGTACTATGCGCTACTAGTGCTTAGCTTGAAACTTAGAAGTGACATGCGCGGCATTTAAGTTTACAAATATTTTGTGCGTTTACAGACATCTCTTGCTTCGCATTAGTCAATTTTGATGTTCCTGGTAAAACTATATGCCATGAATCGTGAAGTTGACATGTTGTGAAAATTCCAAAACCCTTGGAAAACGTTGAATTCCATTTCAGTTATGCGCCATCTTCGATCTCGTGAACGGTCGTCTGGCTGCTGCGACGGCGCCAATTGATGCAGTGCCCGTGTCGAGGGCGACCGCTGCGGGTGAGTGGATAACCCACAATTTCAGTGAGAAGCGCATCATTTACGTGTTATACTCCTGATAACTGTGTTCCATTGATTCTAAAAATCGTAAATATATGTAAATAGATTTATCGAGTTGATTGGAGTGCAATATGATCATCGGCAGCGAGCCTGGAGCAGCATATCACACCGAATTAACCCACAATTTCAGTGAGAAGCGCATCATTTACGTGTTATACTCCTGATAACTGTGTTCCATTGATTCTAAAAATCGTAAATATATGTAAATAGATTTATCGAGTTGATTGGAGTGCAATATGATCATCGGCAGCGAGCCTGGAGCAGCATATCACACCGAATTAACCCACAATTTCAGTGAGAAGCGCATCATTTACGTGTTATACTCCTGATAACTGTGTTCCATTGATTCTAAAAATCGTAAATATATCTAAATAGATTTATCGAGTTGATTGGAGTGCAATATGATCATCGGCAGCGAGCCTGGAGCAGCATATCACACCGAAGTAACCCACAATTTCAGTGAGAAGCGCATCATTTACGTGTTTTACTCATGATAACTGTGTTCCATTGTTTCTAAAAATCGTAAATATATCTAAATAGATTTATCGAGTTGATTGGAGTGCAATATGATCATCGGCAGCGAGCTTGGAGCAGCATATCACACCGAATTAACCCACAATTTCAGTGAGAAGCGCATCATTTACGTGTTTTACTCATGATAACTGTGTTCCATTGTTTCTAAAAATCGTAAATATATCTAAATAGATTTATCGAGTTGATTGGAGTGCAATATGATCATCGGCAGCGAGCCTGGAGCAGCATATCACACCGAATTAACCCACAATTTCAGTGAGAAGCGCATCATTTACGTGTTTTACTCATGATAACTGTGTTCCATTGTTTCTAAAAATCGTAAATATATCTAAATAGATTTATCGAGTTGATTGGAGTGCAATATGATCATCGGCAGCGAGCCTGGAGCAGCATATCACACCGAATTAACCCACAATTTCAGTGAGAAGCGCATCATTTACGTGTTTTACTCATGATAACTGTGTTCCATTGTTTCTAAAAATCGTAAATATATCTAAATAGATTTATCGAGTTGATTGGAGTGCAATATGATCATCGGCAGCGAGCCTGGAGCAGCATATCACACCGAATTAACCCACAATTTCAGTGAGAAGCGCATCATTTACGTGTTTTACTCATGATAACTGTGTTCCATTGTTTCTAAAAATCGTAAATATATCTAAATAGATTTATCGAGTTGATTGGAGTGCAATTTGATCATCGGCAGCGAGCCTGGAGCAGCATATCACACCGAATTAACCCACAATTTCAGTGAGAAGCGCATCATTTACGTGTTTTACTCATGATAACTGTGTTCCATTGTTTCTAAAAATCGTAAATATATCTAAATAGATTTATCGAGTTGATTGGAGTGCAATTTGATCATCGGCAGCGAGCCTGGAGCAGCATATCACACCGAATTAACCCACAATTTCAGTGAGAAGCGCATCATTTACGTGTTATACTCCTGATAACTGTGTTCCATTGATTCTAAAAATCGTAAATATATCTAAATAGATTTATCGAGTTGATTGGAGTGCAATTTGATCATCGGCAGCGAGCCTGGAGCAGCATATCACACCGAAGTAACCCACAATTTCAGTGAGAAGCGCATCATTTACGTGTTTTACTCATGATAACTGTGTTCCATTGTTTCTAAAAATCGTAAATATATCTAAATAGATTTATCGAGTTGATTGGAGTGCAATTTGATCATCGGCAGCGAGCCTGGAGCAGCATATCACACCGAAGTAACCCACAATTTCAGTGAGAAGCGCATCATTTACGTGTTATACTCATGATAACTGTGTTCCATTGTTTCTAAAAATCGTAAATATATCTAAATAGATTTATCGAGTTGATTGGAGTGCAATATGATCATCGGCAGCGAGCCTGGAGCAGCATATCACACCGAATTAACCCACAATTTCAGTGAAAAGCGCATCATTTACGTGTTATACTCATGATAACTGTGTTTCATCGATTCTAAAAATCGTAAATATATCCAAAAAGATTTATCGAGTTGATTGGAGTGCAATATGATCATCGGCAGCGAGCCTTCGTTTTTGTGATATGATCTTCCATTGGTATTTGAATTATTTTGATCATATTTTACATTTGTTACTCTTTACTAGTATATCAATGTGTCTGTCTGTCAGTTCGTCTTTCTGTATGTATGTTTGTCGGTCACGCTTTTTTCAAAAGCTCATAACTCGCTCCAAAACGATTTCCCAAGCCTATATTTTTCACCAATGGACTCGTAGTGAAAAAATGTTCAAAAAAATCGATATTTAATTTCGTCATCATTTCGTCATCATTCATTTTTTTGCGCCGTTCTCACCGGAAACTACCAAGTCGATCGTGTGATGAACCAAAATACTTGTAACGGAAACATTTTAAAAATCGATAATTAATTTCGTCATCATTATGCAATATTGCGTAAGGATGATGCAATAACTCTTTTTTTGCATCTTTTTCGTTGGAAACTTATTTTTTTAAATTTTTAAATTTTTATTTTTTATTTATTTTAAAAAAGTTTTATGTATATTATTTCCTTAACTCGACTTTGGGTTTATATTTATGTTGTATTTGCTAACACACGTATCACGCTCGCGAAAGGCTCGTGACATACGTGGGCAGCCATCTGAGCACCAAAAATTTGCAGGCTATTGCCAACCAAAATTACGCAAAAATGCAGGCAAATGCCAAGGCGGGAATTCAAAATTTTGAAACAGAATTTCATTTGTTTAACAAAATTTCGGCGCCCAGTTTCTGGGCGCTGGTATTCCTAATAATTTTACATTTTCAGTGCATTAATCTACGAATATATTAAGATGAGGAATATAGACAGATGTCCATCGTCCAGGCGTAAGCGTCCATCGTCTGACTCTAAACGAATGTGGAGACAGGCAACTCAACCGGCCAAGAAATTCGTCACCTATCCCACTGTTTGTTTTAAATTATGTATATCTCCACTTATTCGCTTGACAAATTATACGAATGTATATTCTCGAATAATTGTGTGGGTATGCTAATCAAGTGTGTGTTGCCCGTTTCGTGTTTGTGAGATTAAAGAATATTAATGCACATTTTATATAATTTTTCCCTTGCACACACTTCTAATCTCTAATTACAGATAAGGTCTATATAATTATGCATTAAATTCTATGTAAGAACGTAAGAACTTTTTCTATTTTATAGTTGTTATCGGAATCTAATGTTCGCTGGAAGTCTTACAACTGTCACATGATGGAATAGGATAAAATTAAATGAATTAATGAAAAGAAGAATAAAATAAGGAAGGAAATTTAGAAAGCATGCGGAAAGTTCTTGCAGTAAAGATTTACTCCGAAATTTGGAATTTCCCGGATACAGTATGCTGAATTTTCCGGATTAGCAGGAGCTCATTGGGAAATTTTTATCACTATTCACTCTCTCTGGAACAGACTAATACAAATCCGAGAAAGTCGGCCTTCCTTGACATGTCTGTAACAGTAACCAAGTCCGGTACGGTTCAAACCTCACTATACAATAAGACCGATGATTACTCATTCTCAGTCGTTAGATACCCTCACTATGAATCGAATATTCCAATTAGTATGGGTCTAAACACGTTACATGGCGAAATAATTCGCATCTTCCGAAACTGTACACAATTCGAACACTTTCTGGAAAGAACACGTCAACTTATACATTATTTTCTGCAAATTCAATACCCAAAAGAAACCCTATATTCTAGACTGTATTCAACATTGAACAAAACTCCATCGATATCACTAAAATATGCAGTCTGTAATAATGATATATGCATGCGCATTATCGAAAAAATGTGACTTCCCCATAATGAGATCTCTCCCCCTTCCTTCTCTTCCCTCCTCCCGGTAAAGGGTAGATCAATGATCTTTTGATTTCCGATCTCTCCTCTCTCAGTATATCGATTGCTCCCCTGTCAGTAATCACCCAGTCAGTAATCAGTCAAACTAACGAACAGATGTTTCTTCTCTCACCGTCAAATTTGTTTTTTCTACACCCCCTTTTTGCATATATTGTATGTAATACTTACTGTCTCCGTTAGTTAATTTGCACTATGCACTTAATCATTATCGCGTTAGTTGTTTGTTGTTTACTTTCATCTTCTTCATTCCCTATTTCTCTTGTTTCCCCACTTGCGAGGGGCGTCGTACTGACGAGGTCCACCCTTCGTGAGGCGGTTGGGTGTATGCGACCCAATGGACCGAAACATCCAACCGCACTTTCTAGGAAGTCTTTCATGTCTAGTTTATTCCAAGCAGTTCATTTATCTTTTTCTTTCTCATCTCAAAAACCAAGATTCTTCTTAATTTGTATCACCCTTTTCCGCTCCGTGCAGTAGAGAGCCTGGCTCCTCTCCGGAGCGGGTAGGGTTGGTTTGTACATAGATACTATCTAACATACTCCTTAAAAAATTTAACATTTTCATCTAGTTAGTGTTATCTTCTCTACAACTGCCTCTCCTTTCTCCTTTCCCTTTCATTCACTTCCTCTTCCTATTTCCTTTTACCTGTTGGTCACAAAGTGACAAACCCTCTTGGACTTGGCCGCTAGGAGTTTCTCTCCGCTAAGGCCGGTCCTTGAGCTCAATCTAAGCCCCCCTCTTCCGCTATAGGCCAAGCCGATTGCGTTCCCGAGGGTGGGCATGTTGTTCATTAGAACAACAACAACATTCAACTTTATTTTACTGTATATTCTTTATCTATCACATTATAAGAAATTCTGAACTTAAAAATACAAACAAATCTCCGAAAGAACAAACAATGTATTGATCAAGTTTAAACACATTACAACTTGACTATTAAGACAAATGACAAAATCTATTTATTCCTTTTCGAATCATTACCAAACTCCCCGTCGTTTCCTCTCTTGTTCCTCTTCTTAGCAGCGTTTTCAGTCCTTTTCTTCTTCTCCTCTTCATATTTCGAAGACAGAGTTTCGATAGGAGAGCCGACAACAGCAGCCACTTCCTCATAAGAAAGAAACTGAAATATTGGACATAGGTCACAAGGACACTTATACACTAACCTCTCTTTTCCAGTCCTGTCCACGTTCCTTTGGCTCACGGATAATCCGATCAAGACGTCCGGTATTCGGTATCTTCACAATATATTGATTTCTTCCTACGGACTCATAGTATCGGATAAGCAAGTCCACGAAGAAACGCGTTTTGTTTCGTAGATCCTCCTCGTCACGCGTCTGAAGTTACATCTATTTCGCTACGGGCTTAATATGGAGAACACATACCATACGTGGATAACATCTAATATAATCATTCTTTAGCTTTCCCAAACGGGTGCAGTAATCATCAATTTTTCTTCTATTTTCAGCTGAAGGAGAAATCACTTTACGTCTCAAAGTTTCGTGCAGTTGTACCTATAAAGTACACATTACAAGTTTTTGAAAATGACTGGTAATAGGTGAACATCAATACTCACCACATAAACTTGACTCTTCGGTCGAGAGGAGGCAATATCCATACTGAGAACTTGATTTATGGCCTCAGATTCAAGTATCATTCCGATTTCAACAAACATCTTTCTGATTCCAGCAAGAAAGTCGCTTTTCGGCGGCACGACCTTCTGACAAACGTTGACTATCTATAAAACCGCAATATCGCGTGTGAAAATAATGAATGAGCTCACCTTAACGTATCCCATATTCACTCTTCTTTCTAATTGTTCAATACGCGAACCATTTACATGAACGACCTTCCTCAAATTGGAAGTTTCTTCCTTTATCAGAGACATCACTTCTTCCTTACAGAGAATACCTATAAAGTTAAAATTATTTCTATCACATGAAGGTGAGATTACCTGTACTATTGTCATTTGAGGTATCAGCCATTTTAAGAGGAACGGAAGACGACGTCAGAAAACAGAGACCTTAATGCTATACAAGTCAACCCAGCTGGAAATAAATGAATTTAAGGAAACTAAAACAACAACACAAACAAATGGGGAATGATGAATAAACAAGATCAACCAAAATAACAAATAGATATTCGAAAATTCCCCAGTACACTAGTTTCATTCATACTGTGTTTACCATGGGTTCACTTCGATTCAAAAATTACAGTAATCCAAGAATAGTTACTATCGTATAATGAATTTTTACATGAAGTATTTACGATAATTCATTAGACTAATGCCGGATTCCAATTTACAAAACTTTTATCTATTTTCATTGAAAATATCAGTGAAAATACATTTGAACATATCATCAATATCATTAAATAACATTAAAAAATTGGTAATTAAAATTCTTACTATTATTCTTTCTCTCTTATAATATCACAAATCAGCTCTTCACTCTACGCACTCGTCAAGCCGCTCTTTCCGTCTACCTTATCCTCTCAGCGAAGGAGAATTTGGTGTCACACATGCACAATACTTCTGTACTCTCTTCCTATTCCCAATAGGGAACTGTGGGTTCCCGACACCTTTTCCTTTTGCAAATTATTGCTGAATTCCATGCGCATAGGCTTTACTTGCCTTTCGAAAATATAATCCCAATTTTCCTTTTTTCCAAATTCATTCTTCCCGCTTTCCAATCTCAGTACACCCCCTCATTCTTAAAAATACCAATCGTAATCAAATAAGATTCAACTGGCTTTAACACATAGGTCACATTTCAACTACAAATCTCATAATTCCAGACTACAGTGATCGTCGTCTCTTCTGATCCATAGATCGGCGGAGGGGGGATGGCGGAGTAGTCGAGCCAGAAATATGTGGTTCTCCCACCATAGAGGGTTCACGCCACGGTGGCAGTCCCACCGAATGTCCGTCGATCGAAATCATAGTAAGGGATGGGCATCCCCTCACACTAGCCCGCTAAAAACACAAAAAACGCGAACAAACTATTATCAAACGTCAAATTTATTGGAAGAGAGTGCGGGAAAAATCTCGCCACTCTCGGAAATCACACCTCACACACAGGTCGTTCTTGTGGAAAGAAGCGGTGCCGAATCTGTCCAAAGATAAATTTCAAAATTGGAGTGACTAGTAACATTACAGAAGACATTTTTCTTACAAATAAAGAAACTGAAGATAATTGCATGACAAAAAATGTAG
This sequence comes from Pristionchus arcanus, assembly GCA_900490705.1. Lineage (NCBI taxonomy): Eukaryota > Metazoa > Nematoda > Chromadorea > Rhabditida > Neodiplogasteridae > Pristionchus > Pristionchus arcanus. The sequence continues at coordinate 96,636 of LS485355.1, forward strand.
TCTATCTCATTACATGTATTGTGTGTTCCATGCAGTATGTTGGTGAGACTACCCAGAAATTAAAGACCAGAATCTCACAGCACAGTTATTCTTTCCAGAATAATCATCTTAAAACTTTCCTTAGTCAACATTTTAAAGAACCTCTGCACGATAGATATTCATTCACTGTAGAAATTCTCGATCACGGAAAAGATAAAACAGAGTTACTGCAAAAAGAACTTCTATGGATTAGAGCATTAAACACTGCTTATCCATTTGGATTGAA
>LS485356.1:0-21385 GCA_900490705.1 Pristionchus arcanus
ATTTTTAGAATCAATGGAACACAGTTATCATGAGTATAACACGTAAATTATGCGCTTTTCACTGAAATTGTGGTTTAATTCGGTGTGAGATGCTGCCCCAGGCTAGTAGTATTACTATAGTTCAACAGCGGCTAAGAGCCGCTACTGAACCCCATTTTCCAGAAAATCTCACAATTTGAAGAAAGAATTTCAAAGCCAATTTGCCAGGAAGAATTTTCAAAGTCATTCTGTTTACCATTCAGGCAGACTTTCAAACATCATGCATCGCCATTTCAAAATCAAAGTCATTCAAACATCATGCATCGCCTTGTCAAATAGAACTTTTTATCGTCGGGATTGGTAAAACATCTTCTGATTTTCCATCAATAACGTTAAGCTCGCCGTCTGAAAATATGCTACATTTTCTCATTCTGAAAGATCATGAAAGATCATGGATTCATATCCATCATTTCATTGTCTCAGTCTTCATCGGTTCATTGGTTCACAGGTGAAAGTGAAATTGTTCTCAAGTCGCATGGGGGTGTCGACAAAGGAAAAGAGGTGCCGAAACGCAGCGCAGCGTCTTTATCTGCTCGGAGATCTTCAATGCCATTGCCCCTTAGCGCCCCATTCCGTCTCAGAAATTGTAAAAAGCGGTTAGAGAGAATACTTTCCAATGAGAAACAGAGATAGATGCAAAAACTTCCCGCCTAGTATGTAAGAGTGAGAATCGTGCTCAATCCCAAACCGTTTCAACAAGTAGCAGCCTCTGCCTCATCATCATCTACGCGTCTTCAATGTCGGATAATACGAACACAACTTCTCAATGTGTCTGCGATTCTACTACTCGTGATCATCCGGTTAGTTAGTTCGATTAATTCAACTTCTCTAGCACTAGGCAAGACGATGGTCTGACTCTCTCTCTTCACAATACTATCTCATCTCTCTCACCAGATAGAGATCATATGAAATGAAGAGATGAAAAATTTCACCTCGTTTTCATGCATTTCGCAGATTAATTCGTTACTTATGGTCTCCTTTCAGATCGAATACATCCGTCTTGCGGCTTTCCCCAATGTGGTATCGACAATGAAGACTCATCACGATGGTCGCATCCGTTGGAAGCATCATCACGATTACGTTGCGCATATTCACCTGAACGAGAGCAGAACCGATAAGGTTGAAGTCATTGCTTCTGCAATGGCAGTAAGAATCAATCATATTCTGGAGAAAGTGACAAGAACTCACCCCCGCGCTGATTTCAAACTCGTTTTCAAGAATGCAGTCGCACTCTCCGACTCCCTCTATCTCAAGGAGTATCTACGTCTTCGCTCCTTCAACGAACAATCCACTGGACTGATGAGAGAGTGGGTACCTGATGCAATCACACAATCTCCTAATTGGCTCCCTCTCTGCTTCCATATCATCGAGATGGGTGACAGGGCACTTCTTCTTAAGAATTGTTACGTCACGCTTACCGTCTATACATAATCTCTTTATGAATAGACGGTCATATCCATCCTAGCTATTTCTACTCTCCCATCATCTCTGATTCTACAATAATCATTCATCTACGCTTCATCCTCCCTTCACCCCATGGATCATTCATCTTCGACACATATAATCGCTCATCATTCATTCATTCATTCATTCATTCATCATTCATATTCGTATTGTAGATTGAAAAAACGAATAAACATTATTCGACGAGAGTGAGAGACAACTAATCACAATTGTGTTCGAAACGACCAGTGAGAGGAAGAGAAGGAGAGGAAGGCACAGTAAAAAGCCAAAGTCAATAATGAGACTATTGAACGATAGATAAGAATAAGAAAAAGAACAAGAGAATTGAGAGATGCTGAAAAAATCGATTCGACCGGAAAAAAGGAGAAGGGGGGAGAGGAGGGAGAATGGAAGGGTTAGAAGGTAATGCAAATCTCGTCCATAGTCATCATACCCTGGCGAATATCAAGGACTGGATGTCTATTGAACAACGCATTTCCTGATATCGCCAAGGCGTGAAGGGGTGGTTGAGATCTTTCCACGGTATTTTTCTTTATGTGAATATTGCATTTCCTTTGTGCCCTTCCATCCATCCCTAGGAACTCATCAATATCAATATCGGTGTTGTAAGTGAGGAAAGGGGGGAAGTTGACCGGTGCACCAGGAATATTGATAGGGTCATTCCGTCTAGCTCCATCAGAATCATATTTACAATATAAAATGAACAACTTGATAGTGGACTGACGGATGACCTGCAAACGAACAATTACATCCTCTTTTTTTCTAGTTAAATTACCCTTATTAATACGCCTAACTCGTAGTTGGCAACGAGCGAGTCTCTGCGTGCAACAATAGTGTTGATACGCAGACAGTTTCTAAATAGCGAAGGCAGAAATGTAGGCTCTAGCCGTAGACCGTCGAAGGATAGTTGATTCTAAGAATATATTATTTCAGGATGTAGTTTTTTTTTAATATTCTACTCACATCGACATGAAGTGCTACCTTCTCCCAGACACCCTCCAAGCACTGCCTCATTCTATCATTCCAATCTTGGTTAATCCAATTATACGGGATGTATAATTCACGCCCGGCGCCCGAAAGCATATGGATCAGAGTGCCACTAGAAATGATTCCAGTTAAACATTATAATGCTTATTAAACTGACTAAGGATTGACAATAGAGAATATGGGAGGTGATGGAGATGAAAAGTGAATCTTCGCGGAAGAAGAAAGCACTCGTGTCAATAATGTTCCGAGAATCATTGTCAAAAGCTCCATGTAGTGAATCGATAGATTCAACTAGAGCAGAATAATTAAAATAGTTGGGAAGGAATAGAAACTAATTACCTCATTAAGATGGATCCAAGTTTCCGTTATGATCGACTCATTGATTATTTGCGACATTGAATGAAACTCATCACTCGTGAAGATATCTCCTGTTGCATTAAGCTCGACAAATCTATCTTCCATAGGATATTCAAAAATAACAGTTTTCTGTAACAATAAAGATTTACATTTTTATCACGCTTTTCGTGCGATATTTATTTTATTTTACTACCACTCACCTCTGAAATAGAGACACTTCCAGATGATTTCAGAAGTTCTTTCTTTCTCATTAGCATCCTTCTTTTCACCTCATCTTCTGCTACTCCCTTTGCTTTAGCATTCGTTTCCACAATTTTCATCTCGTGAACTACATACTCGTCAACACAGTCTTTCGCTCGATGATCTACCATACGTAGATTGCGGAGAGCAATAGGGGAAAGCTTCCGATAGAGATGAGCACCGACTTCAACGGGCAGATCGACAAAAGTAAGAGTGAGCTTGGCTAGAATAGAAGAGAGAGGTGCGAGATATTGGACATCACAACTATCAGAAGGAGATGGCAAGGGAAGGATCTCAGAATCAGGAAGGATAGGGACAGGAGGAGAATTGATCATAGAGAGAACGATCTCTGTAATCAGAGGAATATTCAGATTTTTTTCGCGCACAACTAACCTTGACTGGTATTCCATATAGCGAAAGCATAGGCAACGAGAAACGAGATCAATGTTCCTATGTAGCTAGTCTCAAGGAGAATGACGAGCATGACGTCCCATGCGAGATAATAGTCATCCGGATCCATGGATATCGCTGAGCAAGGAAAGTGTGTTAAGTATAGGAAATGGTCAGAACGAATGAATAGCACTCTTCCTCAATCTCCTCCTCCCATATAGTTTACCTCACATGTTGTTTATTAGGATAGATAACGATCGCTTGAATCGCATGCGGATAATTACAGCGCATTGATTTATCGACATATCTCATCTCAATGGTCGGAAACAGTACCTTTGAGATAAAATCAAATTCACTATTATTCGTGAACCTTTGACTTCTCACTCCATTTCCAAGTGTTCCATCCATCAACTTTCTCAATTTATCAGAGTATGTCAACTATATGGACGGAAAACGGATAATTTATTGATTTGATGAAGTATCAAGGAATAGAACAATACGTTTGCATGATTTGAATACAGCAGTAGTAATATATTCAGGCCTATTAAACATCTTCCTCACGTCCACGAAGGGAAGTAAGGGGAATACAGGGGATATTCGTGCCAGGCATCGATTATTGAATAGAATAGTACAAGCTCTCCAGACTTTGGGAAGAACGGGATTACGATTAAATTCCACCGCTGGGAAAGACTGAAGACAAGAAGACGAATCCTTAACTGCTCTAGGAATCGGTTGAACAATATCGATACTATCATCGGCCATATCGATGACAAACTCGAACATTCCAAACTTGTAATCTCCAGTTCGAAGTATCTAAGTGGATTGTAGAGTGGCAGAGATTAGTCATAGAATGCATACCGTGATCAGATCAGCTATATATCGGCGGCCATTAATACGTCGAGGCTGAACTATGCAAATATGATCGATCTTTCCAGGCTTGATCAAATGAAAGTCTGGAGTGATCCAATTCATCAATGCGACCGTACTACCGACGACCTGATATCATATGAAAAAAATAGACACTGATAAAACATGACTCACATGATAACGAATCCCGAAATAATTCCAATTGTACTGACACGCAGAGTTGATAAGACGTCTATAGCTATTCGTATATTGAACAAATGGAAAAACAATTCTCCTATTCTTTCCGGAAATTCGCTTCCATAGGAAGTCGCTGAGTAGTAATGATTCAACGTATGTATGCAGAATTTCACTCACTAGACATTGATCGGAAGATTTAGCGTGGATGCATGAGTGATGGTGATAAGAGCATCGGAAGAAAGCGATGCCGCGAAAATTCTAGCCATGAGGCGGAGTAGATTTCGTAGTTTTGGAAAGGAAATTCTCATCTTAAAATTAAAAAATAAACAATTTTTACACTGTTCGCTCACCGGATGAATATCAATCCATACTGTCTTCACATTTAATTTACGAAGTGAATGCGAGATCTTCTTCATTTCAGTTTGAGAGAATGCATTATGTCCAGATTGAAACTTCTCACAATGACCTTCCTGTTTAAAGGAGGTTACGACACATTTCTAAAATCAGTATATTGATATCTCGGTAGAAAAAGTGTCAAAAAATGTACCTCAGTTATGTAAACGTCGGCATTGGAAAGAAGCTGAGAGTTAAACGGAACAACATTACGAAGCCGACAATTAGTCATTCTCAACCGACGCCTCGATCGACCATCCAAATTCTTAATAATCTCCCTCCACATTTCAGTGGGTAGTTGTTTCGAGAAGATATCAGGATTTGAATTAGCAACCTCGTCATCGTCTTAAGAGAAGCAAGTCAGTAGGGATCAAATGAAATCTAACCTCTAGATCCACGCTTGACAGGCGGCGAGTCGGATGAGCCCGAAAGACGAATCCTCTTGAACACGCGACGGGGCATTGAGACTTGTAGACGGTTGCTTCACTGTGTTCTCGGAAGGCTGGGTTGTGTATTTATACTACTTTTTTCGAGCAAATAACCTTGAAAGTCCCGGACCATGCAATGCTTCTCGCCAGGTAATAATCGGTTTTTTCTAGCTCAAATTCGACCTTGGAATTTTTGGGACGACTGCAGTCGCCAACTCATGAATGAGTGAAACAGGCTCAATTCGAAGATGGAAGTAGTGTCTCTCTCATTTCACAACACTCCATCTTTTCTCTAACTGATGAGAGATCATGAAGAATGAAGAGACGCGAACATTGCTCTTTGATTCAACAGTCAAACTCTCTTCATCTGTGCACTATCTCGTTCTCTAACTGGCGAGAGATCACGGGGAGAGGAATGGAGAGAAAAGCATATTCCTCTTCATTTCCTATACTCTCTCGTTTGTCTAACTAGAAAAGATCATCGATTGGAGTAGAAACGAAATTATTCAGTGTTCATGCGTCAATGGTTAGAAATCGAAAGTGTTCCATAACAAAAGGTCAAAGAGCAATTGCGGAAAAGATTCGATCCTCCTCTCTTCCATAACGAAAGAGAAAGTACGCTCTAATCTAGTGAGAGATCGGATATGTTTCACGCTCTAGTCAATATAATCTTACATCGAATAATCTTTGATCTTCGACTAAACGCTCATATGCTTCTGCTCACTAGTCCCAATAACCTTGACAAAAAATCGAAATGAGCGAAATAGCGCGCCGAGAATGGACTGAAATTCACCATTCGTGCGTGATCATTGGTGCCTAAAATTGGTATATAACAGAGCAGTGCCATCGATGATCATCCTTCAGTTCAACTCCTCGGATTCAACTGGAAATGTCCAACTTCTTCATCAATCGCAACCAGGCTTCCGCTGCTAATGATGACAACGAGTCTGCTTTCAATCGTGCCTCTACTCCTCCCAACTCATCAGCGGTCCAGAAGAAGTCCTACTCGCATGCTGCTGGCGGTGGACAGTACAGAATGGTTAGTAGTCTTCGTATTTCTGTCTGACTATGTCTGAGTAATAATGATAATATCATATTAGAGTCCGGCACAGTGGAGTTGCTCGCCAAAGCTCATGATATGCATGATGGTTTGCAAGTGAGTAGTATCATTTAATATTATTTTTATAGAATAAATTAGATTAAAAAACAAACTAGTCAATCTTGCAGGGAATGCATGCAGAACTTCAGAACTTCGAGCGGATCGCCCAACTTACTGGTAAGGAATATGAATATGATATGAAGATAGAATGTTGTAGTGGTTTTTCATCGTCATCTTAGATGTCTGATTCCAGATGCTGTTATGCTCCGATTGCGTGAGGTTCAACCATGCCATACGGTGATCTTTGATCTATCACTAATCTCCCGATGGATGTCATTCTCTTGATTAATAGAGAAAAACTTTACAGGTTTCCCTCTGACCATTCGACGCTGAAGCCATTCACTCCTTCTTCTCCTTCCCATCATTCCGGACGTCATTAGCATCCTTCTCACTTTATTCCTCATATTTCTAATATCCATATAATCATCATTTTACCCCTGCTTTACGCTCCATTTTATCTTTCATTACCTAATCATTCTCTCCATCTCACATCTGTCTATCTCTCATCATCAATAATCCATCTATTAGTATCTAGACAGGAACGATCCTTATAACGATTTATCGATAAATTTAATCTTCAATCCAGAAATCATAGTCCATGGGGGAGGTGATATTGATGTTCGAGTTGGATTGTGAAAATCTTTCAAGGAAAGATAGAACGGCGGCTCCAACATTGTCGATCTTGTTCAAGTTGACGAATAGTGACTTGTCGACTTCACGGAGTCCATCATGGTGCATAACTAGAGTGATATTCTTCGATTCGGCGCCTAGTTTTGAAATAGTTTCATCAACGAATGAATTTATGACATCGATCAAGGTCTCCTCAATGCTGGCTTTTGTGTCTAATATGTTTTGAAATTGGAATCCATGAATGCTATATTTTTTGGATTTGGTTTTTCCTCCCTCCTCCGTTTGACGAGGATCTCGGATACGTCGAAAGTGGGAGAGTGGATAACCTGAGAGATAATTTAGTCGTAGCGATTTCGGGTATTTAAATCAAACCGTATTTCTCGATTTCAGCATTCGATGATGAGTGAGTGGTCGACTGTTGCGTGCCTTCCTCTGTATCAGACATTCGATCCTGGAAATAGACAAGGTCTGGCGCGACTTATAGAATTACTCGTGTTCACGCGAGGCGGAACAATCGAACTATCTACAGTAATTGATCTACTACTGGAATTGAACGAATCTATCGAACCATTCGAGAACGATTACTATACATTCATCAGAAGAAACTGTAAGAATATAAAATTCATACTTATCGATGGAAGAGTGAAGCTGAAGTTCGTCCGTGGATAAAGCGGAAGCGATTGTGATTTTCACTGTGATGATAAATACCTTATATACTGCACAGATATTCGAATAAGCAGGAGTTAAAAAGTTTTAGGAACCATTCACATGCCTTTTCTTCCTGAATAATTGATTAAAAACCGCTGATAAGTGAGCATACTACGTATAGAGCCTAATCAGTCATTCAGAAAAAATATCGATGCTCTCTTATTTTCACTCATACTCTAGAAATATGCTCAGCGAGAGAGCATATAGGATGATTGTGTAGGGCATAGACAACGAACAGTGAAAAAAAACTGAAAGTCGATATTTTCTTGCAAATTCTTAACATTTCTTCCCCGATCATAAAAACAATGAGATTGTATAAAAGGCTGGTGAAACACATGTGGATCACCATTAATGGTTAAAATGAGCACCGTAGTCAACTCAGACATTACATCCTTAGTTCTTCAGATGGTAGATCAGGTTGTTGCAGATGAAGTCGCTGAACATCGTGCTTCCATCGAGGATCGCCCCCTTCTTCATGATAATTCGGATCAGCAAATATCATCAGAGCCTGCTGAAAATCCCTTACTGTCATTTACTAGGCCACCTCTTGCTAACAAACTTGACGTAATCTCAGCTCCATCTGAACTATCTACTCATGAGTCTCCAATGAAAAGAAGATCAATAGATTCATCCATCGATCATTCATCCGTCGACGGGGACCTTTCTACTCAGAGCAATACTGTCGACAAGAGCTCGCTTGGATGGGCAACAAGTACTATTTTTTTATAATTAGTTAATAATATTTTCTCCTCTTCTTAGTGATTGCCAAGACAAAGGCGGATCTTTCATACTACAAGAAGAAATGGAAAGGTATCGACCAGTCACTTATCGATGAGAGGGATGTCGCTCAGCAAATCAAATGCGTCAATTTTCTAAGAAATGTTTGTTCGTTTTTTTAAAATTTAGCTAGCTTAAATATTTGCAGGTAATGAGGAATCGAAACCGTAAAAATATTTTGAATCGATTTCTTTCCGAGATTCGAATTGGAGTGAAAGATGAATACGACTTTGAGGACGTAAAACTCGTTCAAAAAAATTTGGACGAAATTTATGGAAAGACAATTTATCGTATTCATCTATTTGAACTTGTTGGAAATTCTTGCAACCATGTTTGGAGTGGTAAATCTCCTTCCGAACGAAATATTCTCCTGCTCCAGAATGGGAGTAATTTCAAATTTCCATCAAATTTAGGGAAACTCTTAGGGAAAAAATTCTTTTGCTGTATGTGTCTTACTATCTGCAGATTTAAACTTTCCCATACTTGTGTAAATCAATGTAGGGGGTGCTCTGAAAGCATTCTCATCTGTAGTCCATCCGGAGTAGACTATTCGAAACAATGTGAAGACTGTAACGTGTATTTCCTTAGCCCTCAATGTTTCGCACGACACAAAACTGAATTAAATAACGGCGGAAAAAGATGTGGGCAAATTCGCAGATGCAACGACTGTTCTAAAATTTACAATATGAAGAATTTTGCTCCCGGAGAGGTTAGTTGAAATACCTTTTCCAGACATTTTTTAGATCCCATTTTTCAGACACATTCCTGCCTTCGTCCTAGCTTCTGTCAGAGGTAAGCATTTTTCAGCCGATTCGTGTCTGATTATTTTTTAGATGTTGTCGCCATACGGAATCAGCAAAGGATCATATTTGTTATACAAGGATGCCAAGTGCTGCCGCAAAAAAGAAAATTCGAGAAAAAGAAAAGACTCTGAAGATTCTAGCGTTCGATTTTGAATGTACTGGTAGTATCGAGAAAGAAGACGGCTCATTTGAGTTTCTCGATGAGCATAAAGTCGTGTGCGTCGTCGCAAGAAGAGTAATAATTTATTTTAAATTAATATGATAATTATTAATTTCAGGCATGTTATTCATGTATCGAGAGAACCCGTGAGGATAGGGACTCGCCATGCAGCAGCTGCACCGAGCGTGAAAAAATCATCACCTATAGAGATTCGCAAGATGTCTTAAACACCTTCATCGACTGGCTCTTCCAGCCACAGCACAATGGAAGCTATGTATTTGCACATTACGGTATCTAACTTTATTTTTATATTAATAATAATTACAAATTTTAGCTGGAAAATATGACGGATTGATCCTCCTTAAAGGCCTCGTAAAGCGATTGATAATTCCGTCGGTGGTGATGCGAGGGCAGCGGATTATATGTGGAGACGTGAAGCATAACAACTGTACAATTTTTCTCCGAGACTCGTATAATCTCATACCCATTCCCTTGGCGAATTTCAAAAAAACATTTTCTCTAACCATTCCTTCAAAGGGTTCATTTCCTTTTGCCCTTGTAGAGCCAAAAAATTACAACTTGGTGATGAGTGGGCTTCCAAAATTATCCTATTACGGAATAGATGGGTATACACCAGAAAAAAGGAAGGAGTTTCTCGAATGGTACAACAGTCATGATGAAACGTATACATTCGATTTCCATAGTGAAATGGTGGCCTATTGTCGGAATGATGTTGATCTTCTCCTACTGGGTCTGTTGGAATATCGCCATGTCATGATTAAAATGACAACATATGATCCGATCATTGCATCCGTCACTTTACCCTCTTTCACAATGTTTATTCTCCGCCATGATCATCTTCCGGATCGTGTTCTATGCAATACACCTGAAAGAGGTTACTTTAAGAATAGACAGCAATCGGAGTAAGTTTTTAGACTCATTTAAAATTATTTTAAAATAAAAAGGATAGAAAAAATAAAATAAAAAATAAAAATAAAAGCTTTTTTTATTACAGTTTCGCGATAAAGCGGATACGGTACATGATGCACAAAACCGGGCTCAATATCCAGCATGTAGGCAATGGAGGAGAGAAGAGAATTGAACTGCCTACTCTCTCTACGTTTGTTGATGGCTTTGCAACTCTGGAAAACGGCGAACAAGTCGTATTTGAAGCAAATGGATGCTGGTCCTGCTAAATATATTATTTCAATTTGTTTATAATTCACTCCAGGTGGCATGGCCATACTTGTGCGTATCCTTCTCATGGATTCAATATCCTTCTCCAGCAGACATTCGGTGCTCTTCACGCGGCTACTGTGGACAGACTTAACAAGATTTCACAATATTATAAATTAATTAGCGTCTATGAATGTGAAGTAAAGGCCGCAATGTCGCACGACAAAGAATTACGAGAATTTTTTGATAACTGTGAGGTAAGTTTTATTATTAATTACGCTTGCGCAAGTTATGTTTCAGATTACTCGCATGATTCCAAGAGCTGGAATGAAAGTTATGTTTAACTTTTTCATTTATATTTAAAATGTTTAAAATTAGAAAAATAATTATTTAAAATTCCAGGTGGTCGAACGGAAGCGTTCGCACAATCGGCCGTAGAAACCGCAGAGCATAAAATTGTTTATCTGGACATTAATTCTCTGTAAGTATTTGCTACTTTTCAATATTTTATAAATTCAATTTAAATATCCTTGGGTTATGCATGAATGTGAAATGCCAACACATGCTCCCATCATCCACACGAGCAATTTCCCTGAGGTTCCATCAAGAGAATTCAAATGGAGAGGACTGGGATTAATTTCTGTCGTTTCGCCTAGCAATCTGCGATATCCTCTACTTCCAATTAAAATGCATGGAACCCTTCTATTTTCCAATTGTAGAGAGTGCTCGCGCACTCGCTCATCTGGTCCTTGTAATCATTCAGAAGACCAAAGGGCTTTGACGTCAATATGGACTCATGCAGAAATATGGTAATCGTTGTTTATAAATAGATAAATTTATTTGTATAATTTCAGGAAGGCTTTATCAATCGGTTACAAGATTGTAAAATATATAGAGGTCGCAATAACTTGCTAGGAATATTCTAAAATTATTATTTTCAGGTCTGGGAGTATAAGAAATTCTCCAGTACGCTATTCAAAAAATACGTAAAGACATTTTACACTGCAAAAATCCAGTCGAGTGGATGGCCTCAATGGGTCAAGACTGATGAGGATAAGACTAAATGTCTTCGAAATTATAAGGATACCATGGGAATCGACCTCACTGTTGATCAGATTCAGAAAAACGAGTCTATGCGTGGAATGTCAAAGTTATTATTAAACAGTGTACGTCGATTTAAGTAGTTTTCTTTAAAAAATCAAAAGTTTATTTTTTAAGCTCTGGGGAAAATTTTCTGAAAGAAGTCACGTTCGAAATACCATCTTCTGCAGCGAAGAAGAACTTGCAGAACTTATTAGAACAAAGCCATCAACAATCAATGATTATCGAGAGATGGGAGAAGATATCTACATGGCTACGACTTCGCTACCTTCCGAAGAGATACATTCAACTCCTTTCCAGAATTTACCTCTTTCAATTTTTGTGTGTTCTTGGGCTCGCCTCAAACTCTATTCAATGCTGGAGGCTTCAAATAATCAGGGGTTGTACGTTGATACGGGTAAATAATATATATAATAAATTCTAAAAAATATATAAAAATTTAGATTCAATAATCGCCTTGATCCCGCGAAAGGAAAATCCATTCAAAAGTATGATTGGTGATTGTATGGGTTTCTTATGCGATGAAACGCCTGGAAAGACAATAAGGAGGGCGGCCTTTGGAGGGTAGGTTGTCTGTTGTGAAACATAACCGAAAAAATAATTTTAAAAAATAAAATATTTTCAGTCCTAAACAATATGCGCTCGAGTGCGTCGACAATGAGACGGGAGAAATCACAAACATCATCAAAATTCGAGGGCTAACTCTAGACTACGATGCGCGTCAAGTCATAAACTTTGACAGCTTTCAACGACTTGTAAAATCTTCCGAATCTGTTACTGTTCGACGTCTCAATCTCAAGAGGAAAAACTTGTCTATCAAAACAGTGATGACTAAGCTTGAATATAAGGGAGTGAATGATAAGGGATATAACGCTTCGGGAAGAATACTCCCTTTTGGCTATATTCCGGATGAACAGTCAACAGATCCGAAGACTACTTTGTGATATTCCCTCCTTTTTGGGAGTTTTTGCCGCAGACACTCTTCCTAAAGAGTGTCCTTCCGATTTTTCTCTGATTGTAAATACCGATAAATCTGATAAATCTGGACGTCACTGGCAGGCCATTGTTGCTCGACAAGGAGTTTTATATTTTTTCGATTCTTTTGGTGAACTCCCTAGTACCCGCGAGATTCGTCGATTTTGTAGTCGCTTCCCAGTGGTCTAATATAATCGAAAGAGACATCAGAATGTTACCGAGGAAACTTGTGGACATTACTGTATATACGTCGTAAATGAGATGGCGAAAGGTCGAAGTTTCAAATCAATCCTCTCTACATTTCAAACTATAAAACGGGATGATTTTTTCGTTCGAAAGTATATTCGCAATTTCGCGTTTCATTTGTAAACTCTTCATTCTACCGTGCGGTTGTGTCTACAATGCTCTCCGACAATTCCTCAGTACATCCTGTTGCTGTTTCAGCAGACGTCACGACTCAGACAAATAAGAATCTTCAATGTTCTATCTGTAATAATATTTTCTCAACGAGCTTCTCTCGAAAACGGCATGAGAAAACTCATATTCGAAATGAAGGATCGCCGATAAATTCAGAAGCAAGCAATATTGGGAATAAGGACTTCACGACTGATTCCAATAACAATGAGAAGAATAAGGAATCATTCAAGCCCATTTGTAAGTTAACAGTATATAGAGAAAAGAAAAGTGGAAAATATTCCGTCAAGCTTCATTCGTAATGGATAGATGTATTTCCAATCAACTAGGATTTTTAAATCGACTTCTTCAAAATCTTCGCATAATCTCCAAGACCTCTGCGGGTGAAGTTCAATGCCTCGTGGAAATCCTATTTAATATCCATCGAATCGCCTTCAACCGTACAGAAAGAAATTCGATTGTAAAATTTCTTCCGATTATTAGATATATTGGAAAGTGTAGAAAAACAGATAAGGCCCGTGAATTGTTGACTGCTTTTGCTTCTCACTTTTTACATATCATTGTTCGTGCCGTACTAGCTAAGAGATGAAGTATTCTAATCGAATTCAACCGTTTGTTGCTGTTACACGGAAGGAGGCCGATGGGATCGAAATGCAAAACAAAGTTTCCAAAATTCTGGCAAACAAGTCACTTAATTCTCGCGCTAAAGCAAGACTTGTGAAAGATTCTTATGCGAGAATGAATAACTTTAAGGAAAATAATAACTTGAATGCAGACGTAACAGAGGAGCAGTCAGAAATTCCTAGAACACCTCGGCGAAGAATTCGATCAAGAGCTATTTCGCCTGTTCATCGTACTCCTCGACAATCGACATTAATGACTGCAAAGGAACCGAAAAGTGAGCTACTCAGACCGAATTTTGCAGATGAGGACTTTTCTATGAAAATCGCAACGCCTGAAAGTTTGAAAAAATCTGCAAAAACAAAGTCAAGAAGTAAGAAGAAGACTGTTAGAACTTCTTTGAATAAAAAGAAAGGCCCAGTGCTTAATGTTAAGACTCCTGTGACTAGTAAAGCACGCCGGTCAACTATTATCAACGAGGGTCATTTACCATCATATATAAGAAATACTACGTCAACTCTTCAAAAAGGGACTGGAAATAAGCGATTGTATGTTAAACTGTGGAAGTGAGCGAATAAAATATGAGATAAATAATTGATAAACTTGCAGAAAATACAGAAATGAACGAATTATTTTATAACTTAAAAAATCCAACTGATTTTTCCTCACATGGACCTTTAGTGAAAGCAAGCGGTGCATCTTCTAAGTCTGTCACAAATTTTTTAGAAAATCAGCCCGTATATTCACGCCATAAACAACTTCGATACAAATTTCCTAGAAGAAAAACAAAAGGTGATTTCGTGTTCAGTCAAATACAAATTGATTTAATCGATATGAGTCCTTTTGCAAAGCAAAATAGACATCAAAAATTCGCGTTATCAATGGTGGATTCCTATTCGAGATTTTCATTCATTATCCCGCTAAAAAATAAAACTGGTGAAAGTGTTGAAAATGCATTGAGAACTACATTAGATAGACTTGGAATATATCCTGCTTTCTTAATAAGTGATAAAGGAGGTGAGTTTGAAAATTCGAAAATAAAAAAATATTTAAAATCTCGATTCATTCATCTGATTCATCCTGAATCTGAAATTAAATGTGCAATTGTAGAACGATTCAATCGAACTTGGCAGACGAGATTGCATAAATATTTCACCCATACAAATAATGTAAAATGGATGGAAAGCGGTCAGAAAATTACAGATGCCATAAATAAATCATATCATCGAATTATTAAATGCACCCCAGAGGAGGCGTTCAACGGAATAAAAATACCAGCAGATCAGGAATCAAAAGCGCCTATTAAAAAACCAAAATATAAACCAGGCCAGTTGGTAAGAATGAGTAACCCTGATCATGTGTTCAGAAAAGGATATCGATCGGGATGGACTGAAGAACAATTTCAAATTCTACATACATATAAAGGTACACCTCCAGTGTATCGATTAGTAGATTTGAGTGGAGAGGAAATTACTGGGATTGTTTATGAACAAGAAATTGTAAAGGCTGTTTAACCCAATTATACATGTATTTACTCGATTGATAAAATTAATAATTTATTTTCATTTACATAATTGCATCTACATGAGGTACACGACTATCATCAATGGTAAGCAAAGAATCAAATTCAGAAAGCAAAATCACGAATAAACCTTCAGAAGGCGTAGCCGAGTTGAAAGAAATAATGAAGCTAGTCGTACCGAGATTGATTAGATCAAAGGTTTCAGAATCTAGACAGGATGAGATTTCGAAGACAAAAAATCCATAGCCGTTGGCAAAGTTCTCTCGAGTAATTCCATTACTTGAAGTTCTAGCAACACCTGATCCTTCTAACATATTCAAATAGGCCGGGATGTATTGACCGTTTTTGAAATTGAGATTTAATGGTCGTGCTGGAATTGTTCTTCCTCCACAATGTAAGAAGGCATCCTTTATGTCAAAATGTTGGAAATTGAATGAAGATTTGTTATATTTTCCTAGGAAACTATCTGGAGAAACCATACACATCACAACTCGTTTTGGAAGGGCAGCTGTAAGGAGTCGAAACTCCTGAGAGGTGTGCCTATTAGGGCCTACAAAGATACTACGCATTTCAACATTTGTGAGAGGATAATTAATCATTTTTTTCTCTTTTAGAAGAGCTTCGATACTATTGCTGACAGAGTCATGTAATTCAAATTCATGCAAAAGGAGTTTGATATCGATTATTTCATACTTGTATTGTTTAGCCTTGGCCGGATCTTTGTCAATGTCTAATTCGAATGAATCGATCAACATTTTAGGATCGTTCAGATATGCGATCAGTTTGAAATCTACATAGTTGAGGAGAAGCCGGGGTTGATTGAATAGATTAAGGTTCAGAGTTGCAGCAAATTGACCCTCTCCTTTTGAATTTAACCAATCTCTACGTCTTACATGCCCACTCGAAGAGGGATCATCGAATTTTTCATCGAAAGCATATCCCGCCAAGGATAGAGTAGATTGCTTCGAGAGGATATCATGGTTTAATTCAGTCTCCAGGATACTTCTCCATGCATAAAGTGGTCCAGTTTCTTCAACCAACACTCCATTCAGATACACAGATATGGATCTGAAGAGAGTCTTAGCAATTGCTTGTGTAAATGCAAGTGGAAGGGTTTGTCCTTTCTCCACAGGAATTACTTTGCCATCGGAATCTCTAATTCCAATGGTTACCTGCACATAGCTCCTCTGGAGATTGAGGTAGTTGCGCTGAAGATTATATCGCCATTCTAGAGGGCCTGGTACATCATTTGACGATGTACTAATTGCATTTGTTAGCGGACATTCGATATAGCGACTACTCACCACTCCTACTGAGGTATCTGGAATGCTAAATAGATCAAGTTCTGGAATAAGAGTTTTGGAAGAGTCAGCGGACACAGATTTATACATTAGCAGGGATGAAAAGGGAACGTTTGCTTGTAACTTTTTTGCTTAAAGCTTTCCTTTTTCCGAGTCCTGTAAGGTCACGAATGACTTGTCTTCCCGCCTTTTTAAATGCTTCTTGCGGCGATGTTCCAGTCGAAATGTCTGAAGCAATATTAACTACTGAAGAAGACGCTGCTTGACCAACTGGTGATTTGATGAATGATGGGATGGAATGACGAAAACGCTTGAAAATTCCGCCGATACCACGTCCTCTTTGTTGAAATCGATATGTTTTTCCGCTTCCTGATTGTATTTGAGATTGAAATAAGCTATTAAAATTTACTTTATTGTACTCAAATGGGACAGAACTATTTAATGCCATTATAGTTCCTTGACAAAATGAAGAATACATGTAGTAGAGCCTGCATTGAACTTTATAGCCTTCCCGTTTTGATCTTTAATTTTGATCTGTATGGAATCCAAGGTTTCCACGCTGACGGGGTGATATTGAATGGGATTGCAGACTGATGAAATATTTGAGGAGTAGTTGTCCTCTGTGATAGGAATTATTCTAAGCAGAGGGGATTTTGCTGATCCTACAATGCTTGGTTGTATACAGTCTGCATGCACATGAAGATTTGAAAGATTATTGAAGAAATTGGCTGAATATGGCGCAATGTTCTTTGATTCAGCCAGATGTTCGATATTTTCTTCATTTTCCGTGGAGGTAAATCCACAGATGTGAGCAAGGGTAGGAGAAAGATCAATGCTTGAAATAATGTTACGATTCAGGTTTAGAACAATTCGATTGAGAAGGGGGTCAAAGTCAAATGAGAATCCATGCAGTTTCATTTGTTCCTGTGATCTACCAACTGAAAAGCTACGTACATTTGAGTGATTAGCAATACGTTTAGAATCGTTAGCATTCACTTTTTGAACAGCAATTGATTCTTGCAAAAGGGATTGAACTGATTTATTCCCTTCAGAGACTAGTCGATTTCCATTTGCTGATATCTTGATAGATTCTTCCAGAAGTGATTGAATCTTTCTACTCTCATCACTAAGGACTGTATTGTTTTTTGTAGAAATTTTGAGAATTTCCGAATGTATACTCTTAGCCTGATTGCCAATTTCTTGAATTACTTTTCTTACGAGAGATTCATGTTTTGCAAATTGTTCAGGACTTAGCTCGAAATTTTGCGTTGTTTTTACATGTTGATTTTCTTTTGAAGGCTTATGCTCTGAAGGTTTCGGGGGTTCAGTAGGTTTGGGAGTCTCAGTAGGTTTAGGAGTTTCCGATGGCTTAGGAGTTTCAGTTGGTTTAGGAGGATCAGTTGGCTTGGGAGTTTCAGCTGGCTTGGGAGTTTCAGCTGGTTTAGAAGGATCAGTTGGCTTGGGAATCTCAGCTGGTTTCTGGTCTGAAGGTTTTGGAATTTCATTAGGTTTTTGCTCTACTGGTTTACTTCCAGATTGAGATGAGCTATTTTCCTTTTTCTCGTTTTCTTCTTACTGTCGCTTTTCTTCTTGTTCTCTCCTAGCTTTTTTTAGTGCAAGTTCAATGATTTCATCTGCCGTTGCAGGTCTTATATCCCCTCTATTAACCTTATCCTGCATCTCCTGTTTTTCCTCGTCTTTAATATCATTTACATCTCGCTTACGTTTGATGGACTTTGATGACCAAAGCGAATTAAGTAGATCGTAGGGATCTTTGAAATTTCCTGAAGGTACTTTGAATTCTGAATCGGATCCGTCTTTTCTGTTTATTTTAAAATTCAGGTCATTTGATGTATTATCAAAACTCTTGGTATAGATAATCTCTGCTAGACCACACTTCCACTTGTGAGGATTAAGCCTTATTATCTCCGGAAGCGTGACTCGAAAAGACGAGCTGGAGTTCTTTGGGTGCTCGCATGTTGTCGATGGAAGAGTCAGAAAGAAATCTGGCATTATATCCTAACGGGAATTGAATTATTAGGGCGATTGATGAGGATAGCAGTCCTAACCAGAATGAAATCTGATTACTATCGGGAAATAGGGTAATATTAATCAACGATGATAGTATGCAAAGAAAAACAATAGTCAGCTGAAATAGAATAAATAGTGACGTCCGTCCCGTGAGAAAATTTTTCATTGAATGAAAGAATGAGTGAAAAAGGGTTCGTTATAAAGACGCCATGTCTGCTATATTGTTCTGGGGCTACTCAAACGGGAAAAACGACATTACTGCGAAAAATATTGCAGAATGAAGCTAAAATGTTTGATAAGCCTATTGACAGAATCATCTGGTGTTATGGGATAGATTGTGGAGATTTTCCTGTGAATGATAAAATAGAATACCATAACGGCCCTCCAGATATGCAAATGCTTGAAGGAAAGGAACATAAACTATTGATATTGGACGATCTTATGTCCTACTACGTGAAAAATAAAACCGAGTTAAACAATCTTTTCACGAGAGTAGCACATCATTGCAATTGTTCTATTATCAATATTGTTCAGTCTCTATTTGCACAGGAAAGAACAGCTCGATCGAATAGTACTTATATCTGTCTTACGAAGTCAACAGGAGATACTCTTCAAATTCAGAATTTTGCTAGACAGGATTTCCCAGGTAAATCTAACTATTTTATGGAAGCTTACGAAGATGCGGTCAAATCTCAACCCTGGGGGTATTTAATGATAGACCTTCATCCAACGACACGAGAAGATCGTCGATTGTGTACTAATATCTTTGATGATTCTGTGGTTTACTATGTTGAAAAAGTTAAGCCTTGAGGATAAAAATTTATGCCATTTTGATAAATGCAATTACAATAAGAAGAACGATGATAATAAAAAGACTAAGAAAATTATAGAGATTGTGACTCTTTGTATGAACAGCAGGTGTATGATTTACCGATGAATATACGGTTCCGTTACGCATCATTGCAATTGTTCTATTATCAATATTGTTCAGTCTCTATTTGCACAGGAAAGAACAGCTCGATCGAATAGTACTTATATCTGTCTTACGAAGTCAACAGGAGATACTCTTCAAATTCAGAATTTTGCTAGACAGGTTTTCCCCGGTAAATCTAACTTTTTTATGGAAGCTTACGAAGATGCGGTCAAATCTCAACCCTGGGGGTATTTAATGATCGACCTTCATCCAACGACACGAGAAGATCGTCGCTTGTGTACTAATATCTTTGATGATTCTGTGGTTTACTATGTTGAAAAAGTTAAGCCTTGAGGATAAAAATTTATGCCATTTTGATAAATGCAATTACAATAAGAAGAACGATGATAATAAAAAGACTAAGAAAATTATAGAGATTGTGACTCTTTGTATGAACAGCAGGTGTATGATTTACCGATGAATATACGGTTCCGTTACGCTTGTAGAAGATGATTCCTCTTAGGTTATCAAATAGAAAACCTTCAACATTATCCAAAAGTTTGAGACTATTGAATCCGTTTGTATTGATTAGCCAGCCATTGCAAAGCTCGAGAAATTCATTTTCCCCGATAACTTCATGCTGGGTACAATTTGGTTCGATGGCTGAAATTATGGGAAGTGAAATTAGAATAATTGAAATAATCATTTGTAAATAAAAATCTCATTTTTTCTAAATTAATTTATACTTTTCTATTGTTCGATTGATCCTCAATTTACATTCAAATTGCGAGTCTGTCTTTTCAATTCTTCTCATTCGCACTTCACTTCTCCCTCCAGCGTGAGACATGAACGGTCTCTTGTCTCTCTTCCTCGTTTTCGCCCTTCTCCCTTCTCTCGTCGTGTGTGACGAGCGACTAGTGGAGTATCCAAGTTCTCTCTGCGGATGCAGTGCCGGTTTCGGATGTTTTGGCACATCGAATGGTCAGGAGATATGTCTTCCAGGTGAGAGGAGCTAGTATTACGATAAAATGATTGTTATTTTTTAGCGAACGACTTGAACGTTCCCATTCGTTTGGACCGAGCTTCCACAATTGAAACGACGACTACTTCATCTTCCACTGATCAGGAAACATTTGATAGACCAATTGTCAAGATCGTAATAAACGTCACAATCGGCTTGGCAGGCGGAGGAGGTCTAGTGGTAGGTTATTGAAGTATTTTGCTTATAAATTTAAACATTTAGACTGGAGTTCTTATTTGGAAAAATAAGTTATGTCGTAGGAAGACTGAGGAAGTTGCTGAAGACTTAATTGATCTTGAAGCTGGATTAATTGAGGTGATGAATATTTGTATGCCAAAATAGATCAATTATAAATTTCAGTTGTGAGGTCAACGTCGATAACGGAAAATCAGAAGACGACTTAAACCCGACGATAAAAAGTTCTATTTGACAAGGCGATGCATGATGTTTGAATGACTTTGACGTTGAAATGGTAATGCATGATGTTTGAAAGTCTGCCGGAATGGCAAACGGAATGACTTTGAAAATTCTTCTTGGCAAATTGGCTTTGAAATTCTTTCTTCAAATTGTGAGATTTTCTGGAAAATGGGGTTCAATTGCTACTAACTGTAGCAGTTGAACGCCAGTAATACTACTCAGGTCTTGTAAATTTATTTACAATGGAAACCGGGAGAGCCTATCCAGGTCTTGTAAATTTATTTACAATGGAAACCGGGAGAGCCTATCCAGGT
>LS485366.1:0-17502 GCA_900490705.1 Pristionchus arcanus
AAATGAGATTCAATTGTGAGATTATCGATTTGAATGTGAAATGAGAGAGATGGAAGAAGAAGAGAACGTGGACAAAGGGATAATAGAAATTTGCATACTCGATTATTGATTGATTTGCAGAATCGCCATTGGTCACAACGTCGAGTACGATTGAGTGAGGGCAAGGCAGCCATACGAAAGGAAGGTTCGTTTTGAGAGAGATTGAAAGATCAAAGATCAGATGGGAATGTTGTTTTAACAATGTTTGTCTCACAGTTCGTTTCTGGTCATAGCAGGTCACCCTGTGGGTGGCATGCAGCCGCCGCAGGCTGCATGCCACCCGCAGGGTCTAGCCTCCGAAGGAGGCTAGTAGCAAGATCTTAGGGAGCGTTAGTTAGGTGGAGTTTGTGGGCGAATCTGATGATGAGTCCACAAAGAGTGATCTAATTAAAGAAACGATCAGGTTGATCTTTGATCTTTCTTCAGCAGTCGCATTAGATGGGATTCATGGCTATGCATTATCCCCCAGACCATTTCAATCATAGGTAGGGGATGAAGAGTGTCGGCACTTTTCTAGTTCCGTACTAGGCCCCGCCCCTCCCCCTCCTTACCCCTCGCTAGAAAAGTCCCAGAGTGTCTCGAGCAAAAATACGTGAAATCGATAAGTCATCCGATCATGATCATACCGAATCGCGATACACTTGCTTTAAAAAGAGATACGGCAGAAGTGTTTGCGATGCTTGAATAGGCATGGGGTGTAGGCAAGGGTGGTTGCGGTAGAGTATGGTTTGTCCCATAGATTCGGTGTTGTGGATATTGTAGAATTTTGAGTTGAAAGATTACGGTAGTTATCGGATCGACAACTAACGATTTTCCTTCTTCAGAAAAGGCCCATTCGGGTTCGGATTCACGATCAAATCGATTAGCTTTTACCTCAGAGAACACTCGGATTACTACACTATCGAGCATATTGTGAGCTCAGTCGACGAGAGAGGACCCACATTTGAAGCTTGGTTGAGGTCAGTGAAGAGCAAGGTAAACAAGCCATGAATCGCAATTCTAAAGGGCTGGAAATTTTTTTTAAACCAGATACAGTGAATGAAACTGAAAGTAATCTGGTCGTAAAAATAAAAACACGCCAGGATCATCACATTTGTAATACGTGTAACTATTTATTACGAGTGACTATTCAATGAAAGATGATTTCTTCCTTACTATTGTTTCTGAAACCTAAACTCACCATTTAAATTCCAGATCAGTTTCCTCTCAAGATGGTGTCATTCTCCAACCGCCTCTTCCCTCGTCCGCCCCTCCCACATTCATCATTCCGCCTTCCGCTTCAGTCGCGTCATCTCACTCGTCGGTCGCGGTTTGCGGCGGAGCGGTCAGCGGATCAGGAGGAAATAATTCATCCGGATCAATGTCTTCAATGGGAGTGCCGACACATAAGAGAATGAACGATGTCGGATTGATCAGAGAGGAACAAAGGTTAGATTCTTTCTTTTTTTTTGCGATGGAATTTGGAATGAATCAAAGGTGTTTGTGTGTTTCAAAGAGTCTTTGTAGTTCATCCAAATCTGAATTGAGCATTAACATTTGTTGATTTTCAACAATATGATGCTGATTTTTTCTGGAATTGTTTATGTTTCATATCGTATTCAAGGTTTAGTAATTTGTAGTTGGGCAATATTCATTTCCTCTTGAAGGATTATAAATAATAATCAAATTATTCGTTGCAGATCTCCTTTGGTCGCTGCCTCTTCGACTTCTGCATTCTCTCCCGCTCATCCCTCTCCCACTCCCTCCCCTCGTCCTTCCACACTTTCTGGTTAGTCATTACATCATTCATAGCCAATCAATCGATGACGCTTCTTGTCTGAATGAAAAAATTGTTCAACTCTCTTTTTGTGTCTGGTCTATTTTATGTTTCGTGGTGTTCTCAAGGGTTTGATATTTTATTAGTTGGACGCTGAATGGATTGCTACTGCTTCCTGAAATAATAAATCGACTGCAGGTCTGAAACCGTCCGGAGGCGTCTCTCCCTCTCCCTCGCCCCGATCGATCACTGCAGCCCCTGCAGCATCTGCAGCATCTGCAGCAGCTGCAGCCGGTCTACCGTGCTGTCCAACTCTTTCGATGGGAGGAGGGACGGGACCTCTTTCAACCTCTCCCATTCCAGTCAGCCCATTGGCAAGGAGACCGAGTAGTAGTGTGAGCAGGTAAGGGTCAGCTGTCCAATACAAACATAATTGATGTGAGGAAAAGGTGAAAAAAGATTGTGAGGTAGGTTAGAGGTTTCATTAGTATCTGTTAAAGGTGTTCATTCAATACTTTCATAGTAAACAATCCATGAATATCAAATAATCGCATTATTTGCAGACCAACTTCTCCCCGACCGGACGTCTCTCTATCTGCAGCTCCTGCAGCAATTTCCTCTTCCTCATCAACCGACCGTCCGACTCCGCCCCCACCAGCTGCGAGAAATCTAATGCAGCGATTGCTCAACAAGGATTGATCTTTGATCTTTGATCTCTAAGATTTGACGTATACATATCACTCCCATTCCATTCCCAATTATCCCCTTCACATGCTGTATTTGCACTGTAGTTTACTCGAATTATCATAGTTTGTTCAATCCTCTTCCTTCCATCCATTTCCCCACATTTACTAGCCCGGTTTATTACGTACCCTTACATACCTAATGTATAGTATTGTTCCCTATTTTCAGTCGATAATCGCTCAGTGTACGAATATTTCTTCCCTCCATACATCATTTTCATCCTTGTAGTCTCTTTTCTTTTGCCATTCAGTCTTTGGCTTTTCACTGATACAGAGTACCATTTCCTTTGTTTCATTCGAACTTTTCCTCCCTTCTTCCCATTTTCCAAACTCGAGCTTATCTTTATTCAAACTAGATACAAACTGCAAGGTTATCGTATGGTTGTTGGTCTGCGGGTCCAGCCACTGATCTACTGCACCCTCCTCTCCCTTGAGTTTTCTACCCTTCTTTCATTCCTTCCCTCCTCCCTGGCTTCCCCTCCCTCGATATCCTGTCTGGTTCTAGTCTGCCTACTTCCCGTTCACCCTTCACGTCAATCGTTGATAAGAAGACGAATGACTGAACTGTGGATGAGAAGGAAGACTAGCTTCCTTGGTACGTGATAGTCTCCCTCCTTCACAGCAGCAAATGACATTCAGTATTCGAAACGGCCCTCTTCGACACTCATCTATAAGCCATGTAGTGGGGAAACACACACGGGGAACAACTCTGGGAATCTAGTTTAGTGCGGGAATACATGCTAATGGTGCGGGACCGCTCTATCTCCCCTCCCCTTTCTTCCTTCATCGTCGAGTAAGAGGTAAGCCGGGATGAAATTGTGGGATGGCTTGAAAAGAAATTATGCTGCTCATTTTGTTTACCCTTCTTTACACCTGAAATCATTTCTTGTCAAAGCTCTCGACTGATAGATAAGCAGATGGATTCCGACAGCATTTAACCTATAAATTACAGGAACTTTCCTCTATAAATGAACGGGGGAGAGAAGAGGAAGCAGTAATCTCTTCTGCAGTGCTTCCTTTGCTATCGCTGGCAATCTTCCTTTTTCTCCATTTCCTCATCTACTGCCGTTTTAACCTTCCCTTTCCTCGCCTTCATTCACTCCAATGTTTTCCCGTTTCTGCAGCAACCAGCATGATGTCTATGACGGGAAAGACACCAGGGGTCGCATGAGAGAGAACCATACCTACACCACGAAAAGGAGTATTATTACGGTAGACGCACTATGCTGGAAAACAAGAAATCACACCTCGGAAAGGGAGGGATATACTTCCTTCATTTTGTTTCCTTTCCTTCATGTAATTCCTTCATGCCCATTGTCCCTGTATCCCCACTGATCACCCAACCTGCTCACACAATATTCCTCGTCCGAGCAATCACTGGCGATAGCAGTGATGCCAACGGAGAGTTGAAATGCCTGTGATACAATACAAACGATAGGGGAAAGAAAGGGGAGACAAGAATGGGTACGAGGGAAAGGAACATGAATACATTGGATACAGGAACAGACGATGCCTCCAGAAGATTATGGGTAGGGGAGTAGAGACAACGAGAAGCGAGATGAGGGAGGAATGAAGATACCGTCAATGAGCGAAGAGCAGGCTGAAGAAAAATATTAGCACTTGATTTTCGCTGAACTTCCATTACGTATTTAATTTCGTAAGTGTTTTATGGACAGAGAGACTTAAAGTAGCATCATTTTCGATGAAAAGAGAATAGTGGAGAGAGAGTTCAAAGTTCATGTGGCACAATTAAAAATTTGGCCATAGCTTCCGCCGCTCTAAAGAAAAATGCCGCTGAAATAAAAAATTTACACTAACTTTGCAGTCGTTCCTCTTCGACTTCATCCGAACGGGTCAGCATCCCTTTCGCCGAGAAGAGAAGAGCGGCAAGGAAGCTCTGTAAAGGATCAATTTAGATACCGTAATCCTGCAGACCAATCAATAATCTACATTTACAAATTTAAGTGGCACAATTCAAAATTTGGGCATAGCCTTCGACCACCCTATTGAAAAAAGCCACTGAAATAATGCGATTAAAAATATTTATACTCACTCTGCAATCGTTCCTCTTCGACGTTCCGTCTGAGCGGGGTAGCATCCCTGTCGCTGAGAAGAGAAGAGTAGGGAGAGGACTCTGGAAAGGATGAATTTAGATACTGTAACCGTGAGATTGGGCATAGCCTTCGGCCGCCCTATTGAAAAATGCCACTGAAATAATGCGATTAAGAAGTTGTATACTTACTTTGAAGTCGCTCCTCTTCGACGTTGCATCCGTGCGGGGCTGCATTTCCTTCGCAGAGGACGGAAGAGTGGCGAGGAAGGTCTGCAAAGGATGAATTTAGATACCGTAATCCTGCAGACCAATCAATATTCTTAGTTTAAAAATATCAGTGGCACAATTCAAAATTTGGGCATAGCCTTCGGCCGCCCTATTGAAAAATGCCACTGAAATAATGCGATTAAGAAGTTGTATACTTACTTTGAAGTCGCTCCTCTTCGACGTTGCATCCGTGCGGGGCTGCATTTCCTTCGCAGAGGACGGAAGAGTGGCGAGGAAGGTCTGCAAAGGATGAATTTAGATACCGTAATCCTGCAGACCAATCAATATTCTTCATTTAAAAATTTCAGTGGCACAATTCAAAATTTGGGCATAGCCTTCGGCCGCCCTATTGAAAAATGCCACTGAAATAATGCGATTAAGAAGTTGTATACTTACTTTGAAGTCGCTCCTCTTCGACGTTGCATCCGTGCGGGGCTGCATTTCCTTCGCAGAGGACGGAAGAGTGGCGAGGAAGGTCTGCAAAGGATGAATTTAGATACCGTAATCCTGCAGACCAATCAATAATCCACATTTACAAATTTCAGTGGCACAATTCAAAATTTGGGCATAGCCTTCGGCCGCCTTATTGACAAGTTCCACTGAAATAATGCGATTAAAAATATTTATACTCACTCTGCAATCGCTCCTCTTCGACGTTCCATCTGAGCGGGGTAGCATCCTTGTCGCTGAGAAGAGAAGAGTAGAGAGAGGACTCTGCAAAGGATGAATTTAGATACCGTAGCCCTGAGATTAATCGATAATTTAGATTCAAAATTCAGGTGGTACAATTCAAAATTTGGGCATAGCCTTTGGCCGCCCTATTGACAAGTTCCACTGAAATAATGCGATTAATAATATTTACACTAACTTTGCAGTCGTTCCTCTTCGACTTGTCATCCGAACGGGTCAGCATCCCTTTCGCCGAGAAGAGAAGAGCGGCGAGGAAGCTCTGCAATGGATGAATTTAGATGCCGTAATCCTGCCATCAATCGATAATTTAGATTCCAAATTCACATTGTACAATTAAAAATTTGGCCATAGCTTCCGCCGCCTTAGAGAAAAATGCCACTGAAATAATGCCACCAAAAATATTTATACTCACTTTTCAACCAAATCTCTTCGACTTCCGAGCGGGGCTGAATCCCTTTCGCCGAGAAGAGAAGAGCAGCGAGGAAGCTCTGCAATGGATGCATTTAGATACCGTATTCCTGACATCAATCGATAATTTTAATTCAAAATTTCAGTGGCACAATTCAAAATTTGGGCATAGCCTTCGGCCACCCTATTGAAAAATGCCACTGAAATAATGCGATTAAGAAGTTGTAAAATATTTGTACTCACCTTGCTATCGTTCCTCTTCGACGTCACATCCGAGCGGGGCTACATCCCTTTCGTAGAGAAGAGAAGAGCGACGGGGAAGCTCTGCAAAGGATGAATTTAGATGCCATACCAGAAATCCCACCCCAACCACTGTAAATTCACATAAAGACACAACAATCAGATATTACACAACAAATTTCCTCATTCGTGCAGTCACTGACTATAGTAGTGATGACAACGGAGAGTTGAAATGACTGTGATACAATACAAACGGAAG
This sequence comes from Pristionchus arcanus, assembly GCA_900490705.1. Taxonomy (NCBI): domain Eukaryota; kingdom Metazoa; phylum Nematoda; class Chromadorea; order Rhabditida; family Neodiplogasteridae; genus Pristionchus; species Pristionchus arcanus. The sequence continues at coordinate 6,456 of LS485366.1, forward strand.
GGGAAGAAAGAGGGTGACAAGATAGGGTACGAGGGAAGGGAACAGTAATATAGCATGCACAGTAACAGATGAAGATTTCAAAAGAGAGATATGAGAAGGAAAAGGAGCATGGGAAAGAAGAACGGAGAGGGATAGAAGTGTGTGGAGACTGCCGGATACGAGCGAAGAATAAACTCGTGAAATATGATGATTCCGTTATTGATGAGCTTCCTTTTCTTGATGATCGTACGTGACAACCGTAATCACGAGTATCTACCGTAGTATTACGCCCCGAAACCCCAACCCCCCTGTGATCTCTCTACTCACCTATCTTCGAGATACTTGAAGAACTCCTGCACTGCCGCTGCTTCATTCGCGTCTTTCACTCGCATTCGCTCCATTCTCACCTACAATTGTTGGTTAGTTACACCCTTTTCTAGTCTCTCATCTAAAACTCTCACATACAGTAGCTTCGTCCAAAAATTCATAGCTAGTTTCTATTCTTTCATTTACCAAACACGGTGAAGCCACGTCTCACGTAGTGAACAAGAAAATATATTTTTCACGGCGATATAACCCTGTTCGGTAAGGTTTGTTACGTATATCGAAACCGTGAGAATGACAATAAAAGGGCAGAAAGATTAGCTCACTATCTTGCTTTGCACTGATTGAATCGTCGATCCATCTCATACTCGTTAGAAGGGGAAGACTGTTCACCATCACGTTGATCAAATATTTCGTCATCTGAAAATATGCCATGAATTAGTTTCCAGCCGATCTACTCTTTCATCTACCAACACGGTGAAGCCACGTATCATGTAGTGAATAAGAAAATAATATTTTCACGGAAATATGTGAGAACCTTCTAGTCAAAATACAATAGTGGCTCACTTTCTCTGGTTTGCAGTAGAGTAGATAGAATCCAGTGGCGAGAAGTGCACATCTCACATTGTGATTCAGACGAAGATTGTCGATGCCATTGATCGAATCGCCCAATAATCGACGTTCGATCTCATGAGAACGAATCGTATCCACCTTAATCAATGGGTTGAAATAACATGCGAGAAAGATTTCCCTGTCCCACTGTGACATTGCCAAGAAATCACTCGTTCTAAGTTCCATGTCCAAACCAACTAGAGTAACATTAGCGAATTCGAAAAATTCACCAAAAAAAAATCCGGAATGCATTCTCACGTCACAGGCTACACTACTTCCATAAAGTCAAGATTTCTCTTGTTTCGGAACGACACCCATTGAAAGAAAAAATACTAAAGGAGCTTGTGAAACATAAATTCAGGAGGTACCATGATATTGATGCTCCAGAATTTATAAACGCTGTCACACAAATCGCAATCAAGTTTAAGGAATACAACAAAATGACATTTTTATTTTGAAAAGTTACGGCATTTTTCGAGACTCACACATTCAATAAATGATCAATAAGGCATGTTTTATTTTCAACGCTTTTACCTTGTGGGGCCGAGTGCATGATCACTTTCTTCTCCTCAACAGTCATTTCCTCATCGAAGGAACGGAAAGAGGAGGAAAGGGAAGGGAGGAGGGCATTCCTGAAACCATTACAGATTACGATAGAAACAACAATCATTGATTGCTAATCAATAAAAAACAGTATTTCAAGAGCGGAGTTATTTGTTAGAACAATTTAAGAATTGCAATTCTAATGTGAACATACTCGATGATTCCACTGGGTAGGGAATCATAATTTTAGGAAAGTCTGCAGGAAATGACAGAGAAGAGCCGAAACACTGAATCTACTTGAAATATTTCGGGTCCTTTCGAACATACTTCACTCGGATTCACAAACGGGGTGTCGAATCAGGAAAACGGAAAAGTGAGAATGAGAATGACTAGAAATTGAAGAGAATAAGGAACATTGGTAGTCAGGAAAATTTCACAGAGTAAAAACGTGTCAAAAGCGGGCGGAAAATAAAGCTACTATGGGCAGACAGGAAACTACGAGAATGAATGACATAGCATTCTTGAAAAGGATGGTCGACCGCCCTGCGCGCGTGCTGACTGTCGAAATGAGCAATGGAAAACGAGAAAGATGAATGATTTTTGCATTCAGCGCGCCCTCGAGAATGGCGTTTCAATGGGAAATGAAGCGGGCGCCGACTTGATGAATTGCCAATTGTGTCTCTTCATGCAACTTTGAGTTACGGAAGCTCTGGCGAAAGTTAGGTTTCGTGAAGAGATGAAGTCTCGAATCGTTTGCGATGAATCAATGAGCTTGTTCTACCTAACAATTAGCTCGAATATTATCTGGAGTTCCCACTGGCGACACTACGGCGGCAGCACCATGCAATGATATTATCTACGCCTGGTGATTAACAGTTGTTTCCAAGACCAGAACCGTGAGATTAACGACTCTAAACTCCACTCTAGTTTCTCCCTAACCCTTACCTTACTCTGGGCGTTGATGATGGATGAGACGCGTGTGTACACCCGAGTGAGGGCGTCTCCGTGACGCGTCAGGATCACGTCCGACGCAATTCAACCTGTAAATCAATAAAGATTAAGTCAATTATATTATTGTAATTGAAAAAAATATAACTGCCGAGATCTATCAAAAATTCTGACGACCAAATAAATGCTGATCTGCTAACCAAAATATTAGATTTGTTCTCGCAAGACAATCCCAGCACACAAGCAATAATCAATGCCGATACTGTATCCACAGTTCTTCCCCGACCCAAGCTCGTTTCTGTTTTCAATCAAATCGGTTCACTGCAATGCGCAAACGATATTTTTTTAAATATTTTTATTCACCCCCGTCTCGATTCAAACTCTTCTCACTCGATCTATCCCCTCGTCTCATCTGCAAGACAACAAGATTGGAATACCGTAATTACAACTACAGTATTCAAACTCCATCGTCAATCCGTAATCCGTTACCGTACCACATTCATGCGTCTCTCGCCAATCCCTCTGATTCTTGCGTAGAATTCCACATTCTCCTTCGTCGTCAACTTCATGTTCGAGGCATCGAACTTCGGGCGAACGGGAGGAAACTCTGAAATGGAAATACTGGCTTAACTAACAGTTACGACGTCTACTAGGGGATCAGACCTGTAACGATACCGGGCTATTACTCAGAATTAGATAATTGCACGAATTTGCGCTCGTGGTTTAGCGCTATTTTATCCACCAAAATAAGTGTTTCCTAATCGCTCTAACATGGTAGATGTTGAAGAAAATCAATCTTGCTGCTCCCTTAACTTCACTAGCCTTTATCCCAATTATATTTCCCACAATAACCTCATGATTGTAATTTTTCCCATGTTCAACAGATATCCCAAATACAATTAATCATCTGCTCACCTCTCTCACAATATCCTCAATTCTCCGTACCCAATATCCAGCTTGCCCGTCATCATTCCGAACGTCGTCGTCTTGCCTGACAATGAATATATTCACTGATGATATTGAAAGGTGACAGAGTGGGGACATCCGCAAAAAAGGCTCTGGGCATTCCCTCGGGTATCCGCAAAAAAAAAGAAGGTGACTTTTAGATAAGGAGAAAATCCAACAATGCCTATCCGGCCTTCCGCAATTTTAAACTTGTCACCTTTCCTAGCCCACCAGTGAATATATTCAACAATGTTCACGTTTCATTTGCTTATCGTCTCAAATGAAATTCGAGGAATTTCAATATTTATCTAAGATAAGATAACAACCACTAATAATCCATTCGTCATATTTTCAATTTTTTTTATGTTTCACCTACACATCATCCCAATCAATATCCGAGGCATTTCAATTAAACTCTGAATACAATCATATACACCTTATCTATTCAACGTCAGCAAAATATTATCCCCACAGGAATTTCGATGTTCCCCCTACTCTTCATCCCAATTGATACCCGAGCAATCTCAATATTTCTCTGAACGATAACGATAAACTCTCACGGGCTCCTACTGCAATCGCTACCGTAACCCATGCAATGTAAGCTACAGTACCTGGATGGGCGAGTCGGCCCTGTCGACGAGGATGCGATACTCCCTTACGGCCCGGTCCCCTTGTGTTCATCCCTCTTGGGGAGAACGGGACGAATGACCGCAAAGGAGATACCATCCATCGTCGACTTCATTCCTCGTCTTCCCTCGAAGAGGGCTTCCTTCGGTCGGTCTCGACCGTCCGTGTGGTACTGAAGTGTGTGCTGTGGTACTTTCTACTTTATGAAAGGTAATTCAGGCAATGAGACTTGGGAAAGAGGTGAAAAAAAAATGTTAAAAGAGCTGTGAAACTTGAGTTTCAGCAATTCTTTATTCTTTCACCTGAGCCCTACGAATTAATTATAAGCCGTTTTCCTTTTTTAACAAAAGACAAATCGCAAAGAAGAAGTATTCAGTACATTTTCCACGTCTTCTACCATTTCAACCACCTTCATCTCCACCTACTCTACTCTTATAATTTCATCAAATACCGTACCTTGACACTCTAATTCGTCTCCATTCCTCCTATTACTCTATCCATGAACGAGTCGATGGTGATTCCCTTCGTGAAATCGGCCTGCGTCGTGTTGGGACAGGGAAGAGAGGAGAGGTCTGAACAAAGCACATGAATTCATGAAAAGTCATCAATTCGGGAATATTTACAGTAGAGTGGATCGAAGTATTCCGAAGACCTATCGATATCATATCATGCACTTCATAGCTGACATTATTCAAACGAACTTATTCACTGGGTATTTTATTAGAAAAATAGGTGAAGAAACATTATTCCGCTTACTTTCTTCTCAACTTCAACCTAGTACCCATCGGCAATCTGCCTAGTACCATCATTTTCCAAATTCACCTATTTTCCCCAAATTTCCCAATATAAAATCAGAGATCAAAAATCAAAGTTCACTCACCTATGCCAATGACTCCATCTTAACTCCTGAGTACCTCCCTCATCACTCGCCATCCGCTCTTCCGCTGCGCAGTGCGAGTAGCGCAGGGCGCCGAGGGCTTGATGTGACCGAGAGAGAAACCGCCCGTACTGAAAAGAGAGAACGGTTTTCATCTACAACTCCAATCTTTCGGCTATCCCAATTGTAAAAACAACATCAATCAGCAAAGATAGTGAAAAGAGCTCCTGCGATAAATGATTCGGAGTTGTATCGTAAACAAATAACCGAATCACAGAAGAGTAAGCCGAAACTGACTGCAGTATGGCAGTTTTTCAACCACACATGAAAAGGCTAGTCGAAAACTACCTGGAATTCGAAAACGTACCCGCGTTTGAGGTTTCTGTCAACAAGGCATGTAACCTAGGATTCTTAAACACACCCCGCATTCATGGAAATAGACGGTTTCCATGGTCTTTTTCATAAACATACCCGGCTTTTGAAGGATTTTGTAACCTAACTTTTTCGTGTATGATTTTAACACGCAGTATTTCAACACGAAAATTGGGTTATCATTCTAATTCGTTCGTCATCGTTATATTATCCCCATTTTCTAACAACCGACGTACATTATGACCCAAAAAACCGTATCAAATAATCGAAAAGCGCAAAATAAGGAGAAACGCAGGCCGAGTTGTCATCACTATCTCTCACCTTCCCATGCGCCTACTGTCCTCCACCTTCGTCAGCTTCAGGTCGGCATGCGGGGCGAGAGAGACGAAGATCTGAAGAGATAATTTATTTCTAAATCGGGGCTTTTGTTCGATCAACAATTTTCATCGCATAAGGCTCTAGAGGTATTCATGAAACCTAACTCTGCCAAATCAAAAAGCGACTTCGAAAAGATTCTTGTAAAAGTACTCAAATCCTGTAGCGTCCATTTACCATACTCGAACATACCGTACCCACCCTACTACATGGATACCGTACCCATTTTTACAGTAATCTTACAGTACCTAGATGTCTAAGTTCAAACATCAATTACTCACATCCTGCAGCGTATCCTACTCCGCCAGGTTCCACTCGTTCAATCTCTCATCGAATTGGCGGAAGAACTCATCGAGCAGCTGCGAGTCAGAGGAGATGGGCAGATGGAAGGTCTCCTGCAGGGGAATTATCATTGATTTGAGTGACAACGCCATTTCTAATATTGCGTGAAAGGAAACAAATATTAGACTGAATATATAAATTTGGTAGTTTGTTTGAAAGACAAAGCTGAAGGCATAGTAGCTGTCAGGCCCGCACCCATATCGTAATGCTAATGAAACACAGAATAGCCCCTTGCATTCTGTGAAGGTAAAGTTCTTCGGATAAAATTTAAAGACTTGCATTTTGCGAAAAATTACTAATAGCCAGTGACAATTCAAGGAATATGATATCATTCCAGTTTCTTCTTTCAGTTCATTTCCAAACGTACCACCGTACCATACCGTACCATACCCACCTGGCTTCAGTCGATGAGGATGGGCTCGGAGGTGGGTGGCTATGACGGTGGCAAAGCGCGAGGCTACCACCACGAAGGTCGTGGTGGTCCCTCCGCCCCCTTAGCACACCCCGCCTCCTCCCACTTCCTCGTGTGATGACCGGCTGCTGCTGGCCACTTCCCGGACCCTGCAAAAATCGATAATTGGGCTAGATACCGTATTCCCCCAAACCCCGACTATTTCCGCTTCACGGTCCCTCTGTGAGTATGCAAAAGTAGGCTTGACTGCTTCGAATTCCAACTCCATCGGTTCAACAAAGTGATTAATAGTTGCTCTCAAACGCCCACTGTAATTGTCGGACCAAGCAGGGGTTACTGTAGCTACCGTACCCATTGATTCCCCCTTAGTAGAATTTAATTTTTAATGTTGATATGTGCTTGGTTAGTAAATCACAGAATGGTCGTTTCTTGTCCATTCTTAAGTAAAATAACCCAGATAAATAGCACAAAATGCCTAGCAGACATATTATCTTGAAAATCAAATAAAACGGCTTAAAACCCTCTCTCACCGCCTTCATTCCACTCGTGTAGATCTTCTCGAGTCCTCAAATTGCGACAGTCATCTTCGCATTCACGGGATCCCGCTCGACTCGATCAGTCTACGGCGTCTCTGCAATTACGATTGGGCTATGGTAGGTTGCGGTAGGCCGCCGTATCCTCAACTCAATCTAAAATAACACTCAAAGCAACGAAAAACCCTTAAGCCATGCACGAGTTTTTCTGGAGTAAGTAATCAAGAGATGACAGATCTCTTCACATTCATATGCATCCCCAGCCTGCGTTAATCTCATGAAGAATGCGCTCTGTATACCGGTTGACGCAGAAAGCAGGGTGTATCATTTCAGGTCAGACCTACGTTTCACTGATATTACTAGATACTAACACGAGCACACCATCAATTCGAATGACCTTTTTATTTTGAAAAACCAAAAACAATTAATTACTGTACTTACTAACTGCCTGCCCGCAAGTCATCGCCTTAATGAGCGTCTTCGAATCCTTGAACGAGGTCAGATTCCTCAAGAACTTGCCGAACGGACCGTCTGAAAGATCAAAGATCATTTTCCCAAATTCGGGGTATTTCAAGGATATTCTTACGTTGCACAACCATTCACAACCTATTATTATGTTCTCTATCAGAAATGGAGAGATATCGGGCGGAAAGAGGCGAGAAAGACAGTCTAACTCACTTCCAAACACCTTCACGAAATCGACGGTGCTCCACAGGTTCGCGCCCATTCCGGGGAAGATCTGAACAGCAATCATGAGTACTTCTTCCTCTATTCCGGGTTCGCAGCAGTATTCGAAAAGTCATGTCAACCTAGTGTCGGGCACCTACGTGTCCGACAGCAATCGTTCGCCTTTGCGACAGGTTTTTGCCTACGTCTGGTAGTCCCAGATGCATGTAGGAAAAAATGGGCCAATTGATAAAGAAAGCAGTTGACTTTGGTTACATACTTTTCGATCACTGGTTACACACAACTAAATATCGAGGGCCTAGTGCACTTTTTGCCCTATGGACGAGCCATAATTGTCTGAACCGCAATTGCATTTCCATCACAATTCGTGTTTCACTGATATCTCAAATGCCTTGAGACGACTCTTGGATCGATAACTCCTCGTAGATCACACCCCCTATCCACAACCCAATTACAAAAATCGATAATCGATAGCTCAATTCTACCGAACCTTATCCAATGCTCCGGCCGCGTTGATTCCACTCATAACATCCACAAGGGGCGTTACCAGCAGACTGGCTACGTAGACCTCGCAGAGGGACTTCCTGTCCTCTGGTGTCAGGGGAAGAGCGGAGGAGGGGAGGACGAAGGCGTCGAATCTGTAGGTGGAAAAATGTCAATGCTCATCGTCTGTCTGTGATCTCTCGTTGGTCAGATTTCCGTGAATTCTCCCACTCACTGGGTGAAGAAAAAAAAATTCAAACTAGAGGATGGGGACAATGTTTTCTAAATACTGAACACTCAAATATAATGTCAATATTCGCCCAACCCGGACTAACTCACAATCATGAAACACGATTCACCCTTTTCAAAAATATATCGGGGCAGGAAAAAAATGCACTCACTTCTCCGGTTTGCAGAAGAGATCCACCGTGTTCAGAGACGACCAGAAGTCGAGCAACGAAGGGACCGCGATCGCGTATTGCGCCGACTGAGAATGTAATCGATAAATTATGAATCTGTTGAGATATCGTATTCCTTTCCTACAGAAGTTTCGAGTACGCTTTTCGGAAACAACCGCATTAAACGACAACGAACTAATGATTTCAGGCTACTGATGGCGGCTGAGTTATAGACACTCTATGCTACTGAAGCCTCATCAATTGTGCATATTCCGTACGCTACAGTACCCAGTAATGCGCGCTCCTCTCTAACTTGCAGGGGTACACGCGAAATCTTGTACCCCCCGCACGTGCCTCTCCCTACTCTTTCTAACCCGGTGGCTCTAGCGCACACCCTCTTGGTATCTCAAGGCGCTCACCACTGACCGTACCCCTCACCTCATTCAGAAGATTGACGAAGAGTGCGGGTGTCACTGCCGAATTCGCCACTGCTTCGGCCATTTTCTCGCTCAGTCCGATCAACTTCAACTCGTCAGGCACATTCTACCAGGAATTTGAAGAACTGCAAAGGAATTTGGAATTATGATAGCACCAACATCTATCATACTACCGCAATCACCGCTGCATATAAACAGCTCTGCCTGCCACAGTAGCCTACCAATTGCAGATCGTTTGTACTATCGAATTGTGGTGAATCTAATGAATACCCTAACCCAATCTACCATACTCACATCCTTGAAGAGTATCTGGGTCGTGTCGTTGTTCTGCGCGGTCCGATTCCTATTAGCGATGTGGTGGATCGACTGGGGGAGAGACTGCATCGACGAGTTGAAACCTGCCAGTGATTAGTTTATTTTTAAGTTCGAAACGATCGATGAATTACTCGAAGCGGTCAAGCAAAGTTTAGTAAGATCCCTGAAACAGCAAGCCAGCGAATTCGATCAATATAGGTTTTTGAACTACCGAGAACATGCGATTACTGTTCAGAGCTCACAAGTTCCTAATGTGAACTCCCTGTGGAACACTAGATCATCTTGATGAGATTTTTAAAAAGATGCCATCCCAATCTGCTACATTTGAACAGAAAGCTGTTTCACAGCAAAGCGGGCAAATCAATCTATCGTTCACAATCACACCATTTTCGGTTAGCCGCAGCGAAGGCTTGCGAAGCCCCAAAATAATAAGCTTTCTACCGTACCACCAACTACAGCAATCATTCAACCATACAGTAGTATCTCACCTTGCGGGCCCTTTCTGATGATCTCCAGTTGCTCCGAGAAGGCGCGCATACCGTCGATTAGTCTGGAAAAGAGAGGAAATAAAAGTTGGACTACCTAAGGAGATACATGTTTCAGCATGCTTATAAGACCGTGAATAGACTCAATCAATTAATGATCTAGCTCCCATTCAAAATGTTCAACAAAATTTAAAGTTTATAGATAAATCTGAACACGGAGGAAGCAACGAGTGAATAACCTAGAATATTTACGTTTCTGCATCTTTGTAAGATATTGACGATTCTCGATTATGTAATGTGACTACTCTTTTCGTTTTTTTTTTAAATATAATGAACTTATAATGATTTTCTCTCCCATATCACTACCATTCTACCGAACTTCCTCCCTCCTCACTCCTAATCAACTGCTCTAGATATAATCATTCTACTGACCTACCAAACCTCCTACCGTAACCCGTTCCATCCTACTGCACGCCCTCTCCCAGTGTCCGCTGCGGCCCGAGTGATCGGCGAGATGGAACACCTGAAATTATTTATTTAATTAATTATTTAATTTAAATATTTAATTAATTATTAATGTAAAATATTACTATGTCAATCACTCAAGGTATAGTGCCTAAGGTGCTGCACATTCATTATCACAAAAGTTTACAATGAAAAATACATTGAGACTTGGTACTCTCACGTTGCACTCGTCCTACACATTTACAGGCTATTTTAGCAATGCAATAACAATGCAATAGTATGCAATGCAATAATAGCATTATTTTAGAAATCAAATATTATTCGATTGTTTTCACATCAGTAGAAGAAAAGCATTTTAAGAATTACGGTAGGTCTACGATAGTAAATCCTCACCTATTCGTGACGAAGCACAGCCATCCGTTGAGGAAGGGCGCGAGACCCGCACTGACGAACGCCTTCGAGGCATAGTGGCCTGAAGGGGAGGAATGAGGAATCAAAACAGAAATTTTCTGAATATCACCCCGATGCAGCTTGAAATCACTGAGAATTGCGAACAAATTCGAATCAGCTCAAATCTACTGCCCTACACTGTCGTATTCAAAAGCTTATTCGTTGCGAATAAAACCACGCATTTACTTCTCCGTACTATGTACCATGCTGTACCCTACCAAACTTTCTTACTTTCCTTCTCTGTTTCTGGAAAGGGAAGTGAATAATTACGATAGAAGGTTAGGGCACATTTTAGGGTAGAACTTCTTTATCTCCATTTCCTCTCAACAATACCCAGTCACAATCGCATACCTTCCCACTCACCACGCGCCAACCCCACTCACCACTCCTCAGATTCGCCAGTCGCAGCGCTCAGCACAAGGATCGAGACGGAGGGCC
>LS485366.1:17512-31805 GCA_900490705.1 Pristionchus arcanus
CACCTGCAATACAAGCACTTATTTATTATTATTCATTCCAACAATCGACATTGCACTAAAAATCGATAGTTAATCAACGCAAAGTGAGCAAGGTGTGACAAGTGATCGTGACGCTAATGGAAAGCTATTCTAGGTAGCCTGAGGGCGAAAGAGGAGAGAACGGGGAACGCGGACCTGCAAAGGCCCGCGAAATGTGGAGAAATGAGGTGGATCGGGACGATTTGCATGTACACGCGCATTAAAAGGGAAGGAATATCGACGTAAAGGGCAGAATTGGAAGGAACTTGGGTTCGCTAAGGACACGTCAGCAACTTGATTGCACTAGAACGAAAAACTAAAGAGTTATTGAAGGTCAATTAAAGTAGAAACCATTATGAATTAGAAGAAGCATTTGCACTCACATCAATTAAATTAGGTGATAATAGCGCGCTAGCATAAACGAAATAACAACGGAACAAATCTGAAATTCACAGCAATTATCAAAAAGATCGATAGTGAAGCTGACTACCGTACTCCAGTTCAACATTCTGTTTCACCGGGCAGATTTATGACAAAGCTAATTTATTTCCCTTCTAATGCTCACCTTTCTATAATTTATATGAATATAACGAATAATTGATAGTATTTACATTTGATTTTGTTGTGCATTAAAACTCCTTATTTCTGAAATGCATCACATGGATTACAATTAGAGCATTGCTATTTATATCTAAAACTTTTTTTATATTGTAGTATTATTATTTAATCTCTCTCTCTCTTTGAAGATCCCATTGCAGTTATTTAAATTACTAGTTTCGCTAGATAAAAAAACGGATCTCTTTATACAGTTCGTCTTTTCAATGTTCATCGCTCGCACTCAAACAAGAAATAGAATCAACGAACCTTCTGAACACATGCAAGCGGTAAGCCTGCAATCATTTCGCCATGCAGGATTCTCGCTACGCTTTCGAGGTTTGAGTACTTATCGAAATACCAGAAAGAAGAGCCCGATTCCTGAAGTTCAAATTTATCTGCTTATTCTTCAGAGATTCGTTGAACAAATACGCTATCATAAACGTCTTACCTTCACGAATTCGACGTAATTCGAAGCAAAGTTGCGAGACAGTAGAGAGAAGTGATCGTCTGAAAAGATCTCTCATTGTGCGATGCGCTTCGACTAAATGAAACCAATCTTGATCACCACAAAGGTGACAATGAGTTTCCTAATAATTTCGGAATTAGAGTTATCTGATCGTTGCCGGAATGAACGCACACTTACCATTAAATCCAGGAGGGAAATTGGTGACCAACAGTACAATGCCATTGCCATCTTTGAGTACGAGATTCGTTACTGCAAGAATCAATAAAAACACTCAGTACGTGCATATCCAATTTTTAAAATACTTCTACGCGTTTCGGCCTAGGTTTCATTTTCTACCGATCTTCGTCATTTCGGCAAATTCGAAATAAAATTCGTTCAATTTTTTCTAATTTGGAGTGGAGGCGCTACTGGGCCAAAACGGGAAGAATCGTGAATCGATGAAGAGACATTCTTCATCGCACAAACAATTTTGGACTATTGAGAAACGAACCCGGCGAGGGTCTCTTGAATGTCAATTGCTTCCCATCGGCCAACGTTAAACCCTTGTCTAGTAGTGCCTGTACTTTCTGCAATGTAATCGCATTAATAAGCCAGAATCAATAAAGAGGCAATTGTTCTTTTTTGATGCTTACATGCTTTGTCTTACAAGTTGCGGTTACTGTATATTTCCCATTATCGCTCTGAGTTTTGCGCGACTGTACATCAGAATCTGAACAAAAGAAAACAATCAGCTAGTGCACTATTGCAACTCCGCTCACTGATTACGATCCATCTAATTTATAATGATTAATTCTCAAATTAACGATATCATAAACATCTACCTAGCTGCAGCATATTTTCCGTCTCTTCTGCCACATTCTTCTCTATCTCTTTGGTCAATATTGAGAACCCTAAACATAAGACGATTGTTCTTGCGGTTTAATAATTCTTAGAGGAATTCAAATGAAATATTGGTACATGGATTGAGAAAAAAATCAAACTTAGAAAACAATCATCAGCCGCTCACCGTAAATCTCATCGTTGACTATGAAAGAAGTATCTGAGCTGTAGGGCTGAAAACGAAAGAGTTATTCCTCATTTATATAAGAGATAGATGAAGGAGTCCCTCGAACACGCGATCGTGCGAAATCATGAGTGCACGGGGACATCTCTCTCTCTTCACACTCTTCATTTCTCTCTCTCTCTCGCTCTTACAATTACCGACAAAGCATCCAGAACTCAGTTATCCGAAAATTCGAAGGACTCCTTCTCAAGTGTCTCTGAGCAAAAAAAAACCTTACGTGATTGAGCTCGGATCGAATATGCCGCCACAGAGAAGATTTTTGATCAATAGTAATAAGATTACGCTCGAGCTGCTTCATATCATTTAACTTGGATTGAATTTGTCGACATTTTTCTTCGGATTTGATGAGGCTTTCCTTGAATCTTTTGTAGTTAGAAGCGTGCATTTTTTCAGAATCTTCTAGTTCGGATAAAATTGAATAATTTCTTTTGGCTGTTTCCTGCTTTCTCTTTATTTCTGCATTATCCGCTATCTCCTTTTCTTTTAAATCTTTAATCGTATTTTTCAGAGAGACCATTTTATTTTGAAATTCATCTATTTCGCTTTGAATGCGCTCACATTCCATTCTTTTTCTTGCATTTTGAATCACCAACTTTGCTAATTTCTTTTCTCCAGATAAAACTTTCATTGCTTTTGATAAAATAGTTCGAGCCGGTTTCTTTTTTGCACCTTTGCTATTCTCTTTTTCACAGTTGCCATCGATATTGAGATCGTTTCGAGACGATTGAGAACGATTTTCCTTCTCTAGAGGGTCCTCGTCCGACTCTCGCTCCATATCGGAAGTTGAACTAGCCTCGAGTCCAAAATCGTCGTTCAAACCATAGAGTTTATGAGCCGGAGCAGCATCAAAGTCTGCTTTGCGCCTGGTCTGACCGCCCTCGACGTTTTCATGGCTCTGAAATGCATCGATTAACTCTCATTGGTTCGTGGCTCACATTCTGAGCGATTGTTGATTGTTCCAAACAGAGAAATTCCGATCCCAGAGATAAAGTGATCAATTTTGTAGCCTTATTTTTCTTTTTTTAAGAGTTCAACCGTATTTCCCGTGCGAATCGACGAAGGATCGACGAAAGAAACGGGAAGATGATGAGAGAAATCACTTACGCATGCCATTCCCCGTCGGTTGCTCAGTCTTAGTGTCTCCTGAATAAGAAAATGGGCATGATCATACAGAAATCGCATCGGAATGTGGGTGATAGTGGTAGATCACAGCATTCCAAATAGATAGAAAACGAAAATAGAGAGCCCACACCATGGTGTGATAGCCCACCGTAACTCCTAAAAATCCGGCAAGAGAAAGTGCATGGCCGGGGGTTGAACCCCCGACCGCTGCGAACCTAAACCTGAAACTTACCTCTGCGCCATGACGGCTGTGCTCACCGATCCTAGAATAGCATACCAGTTCGTGGGGTTCTTCCCGCTCTCACTATGCAAATGGAGCGTCGAGGGCGCCTTCAGCCTACCGTACTCCCAATTGCTCTCTCAGAGTTTTCGCGTCAGGAGATAGTAATTCATGATTTGTGGGAAAAAGCAGAAAGGATCGTTTTCACACCATTTCCCAGCCAAAGGAATGCTGTGAGATAGTGAAAATCGGGATATGTTTCAGAAACACGTTGCATTTCGCCGAAAAATATTTTTTGCATCGAGCGGAAAATTACAGTTAGCTCGTGTTTTTCCATTGTTAATACTTTTGTGAAGATATCAAAGGGGGAAGAAATCAGCCCACTTGACCTTTTACCTCAGAAACCAGGAGGTGGGAGTCAAACCGCACGCGGCCAAATAATCTCATTGTCAGTTCAAACGAAAATGATGAAAGTGGAGAAAGTGTGATCGGGTTACAGCGACCCATCTCACATCGATAACTCAGTTCGCAAGAAATACGCGGGACGCCTTCTTTAAAAACAATCTAACATTTTTTTGTTTCTCAGAGGAAAATTCTTCTCGTTGTTGAGTGGCGACGATTCAATTCAATTTGAATAAATTTTAGACAACACCAGTGCTGGTTCAGCCGTATTTTCTCCCTTGTGTGTCGTTGAAGAAAGCAGCGAGAGAGGAAGTGTGAGGGGAAGTACTCCTATTGCTATCGCTCTTTTACAGAATAAATCAGGCATCGATGGCCATTAGCGAACACGTCATGTTTTTTCAGTGAATTAAGTGAAGAATGGAAAGATGATAGAAAAATAGCTTACAATTGTATCGGCTCGCACAGGCGGTTTGGGCGGCCGATTGAAAATCTGAATGTGATTTAAATTTACTGGTAGTCCGAAGCTTCTCTAAGCGAAATTTCACTTTTTGTACATGTGCTAATATATATTTTCTCAAATTTGAACGAATTTGAATGAATAACGAATTTGAGTGACCAATGGATTCCCTCGGGAGCCATCGAAGAAATCAAGGGAGATTTGAGACAACATACCGCTCTGAAATCATCTGGGTCAAACCCGTCCAGGGGCGTGTGATCGATTTCAGTGTCGTTATCCTGAATAAGCGCATTTTATGGTTTTATTTTATCTTATGGTATTGCAGTGCTCACCCTTGTCTGGAGAGAACAAAGGGGTTCAGAATGCTACAGCGACCCAAATTCTTACATCGAGAACTCAGTTAGCTAGAAATTCGTGGGTCGCCATCTTTAAAGAAGCTCTAGCATTTCTCATTTCTCAGAGGGGAAATTATTCTACAATTTCGTAGTCAACCAGTGTGAGCAACGTCGATTGATTATTCAACGCAATTAGGATTATTCCATTATCGCTCATGCAATCACGAGTGTGCGGGATCAGCCGTATTCCCTCTCACGCGTTTCGTTGAAGAAAGAGAGTGTGGCAGCTTACTGCATGTACTGTAGGACGAGCCTGTTCGACTCCTCCATTCGTCGTCGTAGCAGTCTGAAAGCAATCTTAGCGTTTTTTGCTCTTTAGAAATTCAGCCGTCGAAGACCATTAGATAACGCGATGTTAGCCGTGTTTCTCGATGAGTTGAACGAAGAAAGTGAAGGAGAAGAGGCAATTACTTACCGCTGTGGCAGTATCGTGTACTGTAGTCTCTCGAACGGTCGTAGTCTCTCGTCGCGTCATCGTCGCGTTCTGAATATAATGAATACGTGGGCGATTTCAGAAGAGAGGAGCGTGAGCAATCACTAATCATTTGAGTGATCAATGAAATACGGAGGAATTCACGAATATTTCACGGTCATTCGAATTTCCTCCGTCAGATTCTTGAAGAATTCGTAGGAGAATTAATCAACGATATTATCTTTTCTGACACACGAAGAATTTTTAAATATTTTTTCTAGAAATTCGAAGAAAGCATGTTTGGCAGAAAATTGTTAAAAGAACGCAAAGGAAAAGTGCCAGAGACTTACTGAAGAAGAGACCTCATCGCGGACATAGAACAGGAGATACGCCGAGGGAGGAACAGCATCCACTCGCACGACCTGCGACAAGCATGTTAACTATCTAATTAATTACCATTTACTAATCAATAAATCGTCAAAATAATGCTCACATCGACGTCATCATATCTATACCATCCACTGTTAGAAGTGTCACGACAAATCGCAATGTAATGGCCGTTATGCACCTGCAACCCGACATTTTGGCTCTCTATCTTCACTGCTTAGCAAGCCAAAAACTGTTCAGAAAATCGTTGAAATTGCCTAGGCCGAGCAAAGAGAATATCGTACGGTTGGTCCGAGGTGAACGACAGCTGCCTTCAGCGAATATACAGCTTTAGATTCTCCACCCGTCAATGACGTTGAATTCTTGCACACGTATTCAGTCATATCGATTCTCTCCTGTAATCGAGAGGTCGGCCGTTCACAATTACTATTTTACACATTAAGAAGTGCTTTAATGAGGTTTGCGTTTCTATTCAGAGATTCGGAATGAGTTGAATAAGGTAGAGAAAAAAATCGTTGAAACTGCCTAGAGTGAGCAATTGAGCGAACTTGGAAATGACTAAACAGCGAAATCGTATGATATCGCCGGTAACCGTATTTCCTCGCCTATCAAACCTCGATCTCCACATTGGTGTTGATTTTTTGTCCATCATTAGAAAACCGATGAAGTTGAATACATAACACTCTTGGAGTTTGATTCCACTGAGTAGTACGGTCAGCTTGAGTTTTGGTTTCACATCTGAGATGTCAGAGGTGATCAAATGGTACCGTTTCATACATTGCCGAGCACCATGGTGTTGCAGTTACTATTCGGCGGATTCTCGTGAATAGTCATGAAAAATATGTTATAATAAATCGTACATTTGGCAAGAATATCCATTGACTTGTTCACTCTTGAAATGATTCTGCGTGAGATTCGATATCGTCAGTCCGGTTCCCTTAAATTGATAGATAGCTACAGTAATACATTTCATGATGGATTTCGATTCGAATTCTAACTTTCTGACTTGTAATTTCCATCAATTAGGTAGCAATCATACATTCGAGCTATCTTGAAAACCTGGAACCCAACACGCCTACTAAAGTCAAAAAAATTTCCCAGCCTAAAGCAAAAAACAGCAGAAAATAGATTTACTCCTCCCTATTCATCGAGAGTTTTCGCCGATTTGTGCTACAATCACCTTTGCATTACTATCCGTTAAATCTACTTCCCACCTCTCTACCTTTAGGATGTTTATATTAGAATCAAACCATTGGGCGTACATTTTCTCCATTCATCGAGTAACTCAGCTCTTTAATATTCTCAGTTGTTACTGTACACGTCAAACATGTCCTGCAGGTCACTGCAAGTAAAAAAAACAATAATAGAAAAATGCAATATTAAAAAGAATATATTGTGTGAGATGATTTTGGTTCACAATGTCAGCAGAAAGATTCAAATTATTAGATAAGGGACGAGTCTTAAAATTCTCAAAATTCTGATGCCTAACATCCTAGGATCATTTTCACCTGTGAACATATGGCTACCGATTCCGTAATCTACCGTGCTCACTTTCATATCTTGCTTCTCCGCAAAAGGTCTTCTGGATGATTGAAGGAACGGATCTGAAGTATTTTTTTTTTAATTTGAGTGTTATTTATTTGCATTTTTTCTTTGATCTATCGTTTCTTATTTCTCCCTGGCCTGCCCCATCCTCTAGCATGACTCTCCTTTCTCCGCTACCTCCTAAGACAACATCTGCGCACCTTCCCCTTCTCTTCCTTCTTTCATCGATGCAATTATGAACACTTCCAAATCGCACTCGTCACTTCGTTGACTACATACTACCCATTGAGCTCTATCTTCAATTCCCTCACGTCTTTTTCCTTTGCTACTATATTTCAATAATATTTTTATCAACTCATAGACACTTGCTATTTGTTTCCCGCTCCATTCTACACAGTCTAAAATGGGAAAATTTCGGCATCGCCGTTGCAAACATGATTCATGAAAAGTTTCTGAAACTTATCGCGATTCTCTTTTGAATCTTATTCAACGGAGAAGGTCTAGTTATGTTTCAGAAACATTTAAGATTCAGAAGAATTTTTTTTGCTTCGAGCGGGAAATATCATTTTTTTCGTTTCGAATTTTGGCGCGAATATATTTTGTATTGTTCACCCTGAAGAGTACCCTATTCTGGAGAGAATAGAGATAGACCGTTCTCCCTGTTCCCTCCTATATTCGACATCTTTCACACAGTCAATCCCGACCGCTTCCCGTTTCACTCATCTGCCTATACTCACGAGTGAATGTTGCGTGGCCAGTCCAATTCTTCCAGTAGTTTCATCAATAATTCGTGTGCATCTTCTTGCACTCCCTTTATGTGCGCAGGCATTAGTCCTGAGGGAAATAAATCGATTGACAATGGCTTCTGTATCGATTCATTGGGGATACTGAAGGAATGGGCACATTTTAGGGGCTACATCTCAAGGCGTGGAATTTTTTTATAGATCAGATGACTTGAAAACACTGCGGAACGAGAGAAATAGAGAGGAGCGGTGAACATAGATACACTCAGTAGAAAGAAAGAAAAGATTCAGCGAGAATTGATCTCTGATCTAACAGATCAAAGACAGTTACCGTAATCAAATGGGCGCTATCAGTGCAACCGTACGCTGATATTGTCATAATCTCGAAACTCACTCGTCAAATGTCTTCGGAACCATTTAATATTTAGAGGAGAATCGACAGTGAAGGTTTTCTTGATGATGCCGTCACGAATTGAGCAAGCGATGCAGCCGACACGGCTGGCACCTGCAATAGGCAATATGCTCTTCAAATAACAAATAAGATCAGTCCTCGATTCCACAGTAACTACCGTACCCCCACTTACAATAATCCGGATGATTCTCCATCATGAATCGAGCGATGGGCGCGAGAAAGACGATCACTTGAAGGATGACGGCGATGAAACACGTGTTTCCGAGGTTAGAAATGCCGACCCCACGGGTACGGCCGTTCTGCAATAATCATAAATATTAAAATTGCAAGAACGTTTTAATCCGAGCAGATGAGAACATCGTCAACAAACT
Organism: Pristionchus arcanus; assembly: GCA_900490705.1. Taxonomy (NCBI): domain Eukaryota; kingdom Metazoa; phylum Nematoda; class Chromadorea; order Rhabditida; family Neodiplogasteridae; genus Pristionchus; species Pristionchus arcanus. Next base: position 26,123 of record LS485366.1, read on the forward strand.
CTATTGTGTCGTCTCACAAGTTGGAATTAAGCACGTTTTGGAAGCTAAAAATTGCCTCCAAGCTTGATGGCAACTGGTGGGAGCCCATACTCTCACTCTGTTCCCCATAATATCTCGCGGAATGGATAATGACCGTTCTAGTCTCGTGTGCATTTCACACACACAGAGTCAGAGTTACTACTCTTATACTTATGACAAATAATGAATGTGCGAACCAGAAAGGACGCGCCGTCCCACGACATCTTTATATCATCCGTCTTATCGCCCAAGACTGCTGCTCCTGCAAAAGAACATTAATGATTCCATTTCTTTCTTAGAACTCCATCTCTTTTGAGGTCGCGCACAAACCGTCCACCAATCAACCATTTTCCCGAGATTTGACAACAATTGTATTCTTTAAACCACTCACTTCCCGTAGTCTTCAAAAGCGCGGGCGAGTCATCAATCGATTTGTTGCCTAACTGCGGGCCGGCCTTAGTGTCCTTTGCGGACTTGCGAGCTGCAAGAAATGAGTTTGAACGAATATCTACGACGTAGCCATTCATTGATCAATATACACGAAATGAATATGTGACAATATCTTCCCATCCCGGATACAGTGCTTATTTCAAGTGATTTTCTTCAACCGTTTTCAAGTTTGCCGATCTCTTCATCCTTACTGTGCTCACCGCACTTGTCATTCCAATTCTACCTCAACCCAAACAATGAGTCTTACCATCGCTCGTCGAACGCGGCAGCACGTCGTCTCGCTTCGGGGCGGCCAGAGGCGCGATCTAAATATGCCGGAAATTGTCTTCTCATTTTTTTGGAAAAAAACGGATTCGAACAGATCGTCTAACAGCGAGAATGGACTCTTCATCGTATTTCCTTAGCGAAAGGTAAAAGTTGTATCGGAATGTACTTCCCGTTCTACGTTATCTCTAATAAGGATTTCGTTATCTCGAACAAGTCACATCATCTAATGGCACAACATTCTGATACCTTTTGTTCTCTCCAGACAAGAGAGAACAATGCAAAAATGATTAGCGTCTATAGCCCGACACGAAAGAACTGAAATTTCCCTCTCGATTCATATTTTTTTCAAAATATGCAGTGTTTCAGAAACTTATCCCGATTTCCTCCAATCAGCGGGTTCAGAATCTTTTTAAATTGTGAAGTTTGTAGTTCATCTGGATAAAAACTTTTTCTTTTCGGTCGGTTCAGAATGCTGTGCTTACAAGGCAAATGAAGACTTTTCGTTCCGCTTTGCGTAGTGAACAGTGGCTTTGAACAGTAGTTTTGATCATTCAACGGATACACTAACTGTTGCACTAACTGTTGTCAGAATAAGCTGTCTATTCATTCCGCGTGCGCTCTCACCGGTCAGAGTGATGAGAAAATATGCGAAATGAAGAGACAGATTTTCAGCCACGAATTGAGCGCATTTGCCAGTGTGTCCTATTGAATAGATACTATAACTTACGTGATCGTCGGAGCGGAGAGAATACCCCTTCTTAGCAGGAGGAGGCTTGGTTGGAGATGATCGCTGAATCATGGAATACAGTATAGAAAAATATGATCGGAAAATGAGCTGTAGTTCACCAATTGTTCCTATCTCACTTTTTGGATCCCATCTACAATCCCATCTACTGTAAAATCCCCGTACCGAAGAAACCCCGAACTGCGTGACTCTCTTGCAGTGATTTCTACCGTACGACAGCACCCACTGGGGTTGAAAGTTTTAAATCACGAAATCGCATTCGAAACTCATTCACAAAGAGTCTCATTTAGAAACGAGCCAATTAATACCACCTTACGCTCAAATTGATTATTTTACCATCGAAAACCATACCAGAGACAAGTGAAACATATTGCAAATTGGCAATTTACTTCAAAAATTTTCATCTTTCGGCATTTTCATTTCCAATCGAACAATGCTTTCGATGTGAAATCAACCGACTCTCGTTTGGAAAAACATTTATATTTGTCGATTAATTTTCGCTCCATCAGTCCTAGCATCCACTGAGATACTTGTTATTCGCATCCTATCAAGGGTAAACATAATCAGCGACCATTCATTTCCCCTCTAATGACACTTATTGCGCTGTCGATTGGCCACATCGGCAACAAGGAATGTATTATTCCCCTCATATTTATCATAGATACGGTGCTAAAAATACGCCCATTCTGTCATCTATAGTATTCACAATGACGCTACAGTTCCCCCAGTGATAGTGAAACCCGTGTCAACAATGAACCTTCCCTACAGCATCTTGAGATACGTTACCATCTCGATTACAGAATGCCGGATCTACAGTATCCCATGGGTTGCACAAAGTCACATCCTGGAGCGCATCAGGGTACGGTAGACGGTACCCGCTAGCTACAGTACTCACTGGGAAAGTTGTTTACCACATTCTATCGATTTCATTTAGCGTAAACAGATTTAGCGAAGATCCATTTCCCCCCTGATTTGAGTGCTCGCGCGGTCGGCGGTTCCATTCGGCAACTCGGCCAGGGGAGGGGTAGGGGAAAGGAGCTTTGGACTGACATCTGACGGAGGAGTACGGTCGATTGGGAGACTTCCGGACTTGGACTCGTCCACTCTCGCCGTTCTACGACTGAAAATACCGAAGTGGTAAGTGTTTTTGGTAAATCGTCCTTCTTTCCTTATCATAATGATAAGGAAATGATAATAGGCCAACACGTATCGAACAGCGAACATGGGATCAACATTAAAACCGCTTACTTTCTTTTATTAGTCGCCTTCTCTTTAGCCATCGTAGTACCTGAGGCGAGCGAAGATGAAGGAGAACGAAAAAATAAAGTGAAGATGAGAAAATAATAATAATTTTGCTTTTTATAGAGTCTCTCTTTACATAATTAATAGTTTCAACTCTTTGCATATCTAATTGAATTTTTATGAGAGAAAATTATTTGTGGGACGAGTCATTCACACTGTTTCGCTAGTGTCAATCATTCTTTCAATGGTGATATCCTCGAATAATGGCTCAATTATCGTAGCGAGAGTAGATTTGCATGCGTAGATTTGCATAATTGCTTCTTTTCTCTTCTTCTCTCATTGCCAAAGCGGGGTCACTTAATTTTTCGGATGAACATTCGGATTCCCTTTGTTCTCACCAGACAAGGGAGAACAATCGGAAAATCATTCACTCCAATATCCCACGAAAGAACTGAAATTTACATCTCGATTAAAAAATATTCTTCTTCGAAATATACAATGTTTCTGAAACCGATCCCAATTTTCAAAAAGCTCAGAATGGTGTGGAGAAAATGCACAGAGCAGTTTACATATTGTATTATGAGAAGTATTGGGTAGGCCCGGCAAATCTGGCATGCCACCTGCTTGATCTCAAAATGAAGCAATAATGATGATGCTGACAGCGAGACGGTTGGGCAGTCAAGAGAACTGAAGAATGCGCCGCATATGCTTACGGGATCGTCGTGCATCATGCATCTGACAGCTTCCACTCTCGCTTACGACCATACCCCGTTGAGAACACGACATCCCGTCCGATCTGTCAAGTTAAGCAACGGTGGGCCCAGTTAGTACTTGGATCGGAGACGGCTTGGGAATCCTGGGTGTTGTAAGCATTTTGCCGTTTTTGCAATATCTCTTCTTCATGTTTGCCGCCTCAATACTGATGCAGAAGATGTTTTTGCAGCATTTTAATGCTTCTCTGAATGTCTACTGTCGAGAACAATTCTTGTTTTGGCAGAATTCGATCACCATCGAGCACGCACATAATTATAGATCGATCACCCCTATTCATCCACTATCTTCTCGCAGACTCTCCGTTTACGCTCTACTTGTGCTGATTGCTTGCGGAGTGAAGAGACGAAGCCGTTCTTGTCGAGAACGAGCCGATTCATTGACAGATTCTCGAGTTATGCTCGAAATACCATCCCTGTCCAGCCAACTCGCCGCTTCACAAGCGCACATCTCTCCGCAGAATACTCACCGATTCTTACCCCCACCACTCTCGCTTACGACCATACCCCGTTGAGAACACGGCATCCCGTCCGATCTGTCAAGTTAAGCAACGGTGGGCCCAGTTAGTACTTGGATCGGAGACGGCTTGGGAATCCTGGGTGTTGTAAGCATTTTGCCACTTTTACCACATCACTTCTTCATGATTGTCGCCGCAATACTGTTGCAGATGATGTTTTGCAGCACTTTTATGTTTTTCTGAATATCGAGAACAATTATTTGTCTTGGCCAAATTCGATCAGCATCGATCACGCGCAGAATAGATAAAAATCATTGATCATCCCTGTTACCTTACTCCCATTTTCTCGCAGATGGTGCGCGGACGCTGTATTTGTGCTGATTGAATGCGAAATGATAGACAAGTAAACCAGAGAAATTCAGGGCTCATCGGTTAAAGCGTTCGCGAGTTATACTCGAAAAGCCATCCCTACTCAGATAACTCGTCGCTTCGCAAGCGCACATCGCTCCACAGAATACTCACCGATTCTTACACCTTACACTCTCGCTTACGACCATACCCCGTTGAGAACACGGCATCCCGTCCGATCTGTCAAGTTAAGCAACGGTGGGCCCAGTTAGTACTTGGATCGGAGACGGCTTGGGAATCCTGGGTGTTGTAAGCATTTTGCCACTTTTACCACATCACTTCTTCATGATTGTCGCCGCAATACTGTTGCAGATGATGTTTTGCAGCACTTTTATGTTTTTCTGAATATCGAGAACAATTATTTGTCTTGGCCAAATTCGATCAGCATCGATCACGCGCAGAATAGATAAAAATCATTGATCATCCCTGTTACCTTACTCCCATTTTCTCGCAAATGGTGCGCGGACGCTGTACTTGTGCTGATTGAATGCGAAATGATAGACAAGTAAACCAGAGAAATTCAGGGCTCATCGGTTAAAGCGTTCGCGAGTTATACTCGAAAAGCCATCCCTACTCAGATAACTCGTCGCTTCGCAAGCGCACATCGCTCCACAGAATACTCACCGATTCTTACACCTTACACTCTCGCTTACGACCATACCCCGTTGAGAACACGACATCCAGTCCGATCTGTCAAGTTAACACGTGTATCACGAGAACATGTAGCAATATTTGCCCCCTCCGGAACAACTTGCAAAAAGTTCAACCGATTTCGACCATACTATAATGTGAGAACCCACTTGGTACCAGGATTTGAAAAATATAGGGCATTTGTCCGAAAACCGGCAATTAGGAATTTTCCGGTCCTGGAGCCGGCTATATCATATCTCAGTTCTCCGATGAGCTAGAGACCCCCGGTTTGGCTCAAAAAATGCGGAAAAATATTTCAAAAAACTTTTATATTTTGACCGAAGACGAAGGATAAAAAACAACAATGGTAAAAAAAAAATGCGACTTTTTTGAGTTTAAAAAGATTCTGGCCCTATCTAGAATGCAACTTGCAGGGATTTTTATTGCAGAATATGAAAGAGTAAGTTCATATATAAGATATAAAAAAATAAAAAGGGGAACTTTATCGTCCCTTCGACCGACTTTTTTAGGCTCGAAAGTATCGCATCGCATGGATGACCAAACGTTTCCGGCTCTAATTTCTTATTGTTTGTGAAACCCCAGGCAAAAACCACTCAAATAACATCGAAAGGCTTTATTATGAATATTTACCACCATTTGAATCAAATCCGCCACCATCATTTTTTCGGACCATG
>LS485375.1:1538-14833 GCA_900490705.1 Pristionchus arcanus
TAGTAGTAAATTAGTTGGGGTGGGCGGAGTCTGAGCTGACTAGTAGTAAATTAATAGTCTGACTAGTTGCTGATCAGTTGGCTGCTGACTAGTTGTTAGCAAGTAGTCAGCAACTAGTTGGGAGGCTATTTGCCTACCCGTCGTGACTAGCACGCGCCTTGCCTATAAGGGCCTATTTTTCAGCCCCCTTCAGATCAGGGTCTGATCATCAGATGGCTCCCGAGTGTGGATGCCGTCAACTGCTATCCCCAATAGGGAAAGCCTTTTGAATGTGACTACCGTACATGGTCTTACCATGCATGGATCAGTTACAGTATGAGGATCACTCATACGGTATCAATCAATAATACAGTACCTATTCGTTTTCAAAAGTGGGCGGGGCCTATCCCCGACTAGTAGTAAATTAGTGGCTGACTAGTTGTAAATTAGTTCCCTGACTAGTGATTTCCCTATCCGCCAGCAACTAGTCAGCATACTAATTTACAACTAGTCACGAGAAACCAGAGAGGGTCGGCAATCCCGACTTTTGGGATTGCCGATACCGAACTTGCAACCCAAATGCATTTGTTGCAGAGAATCAGCGTGGTCATCTCGTGCGTGGACGATTCCCTTCGACGCGCGGTCACAACGCGAATCGTCGATAGCAAAAGCGACGATGGAGAATGGCCCGTGAGGCTGATTGGTGAGCTAAACTGCCAGTTTAAAACTGGCGTCTTTTAATTTTTGCATTATCCCTCGTCAGTCAGAGAGTCAGACAGGGGCGAAAGTATTGCGAAATGAGAGCAAGCCTTCCATCGGAATACTCCAGATTCTCTTGACCACTGGCCCTCGCAACAGGTTGGGTAGTATCAAAGCCAATGGCGCTGGCCAACCAGTGAATCTGAGAAACCAGACTATATCGGATGAGAGCTGTTTCGCAATACGTTCACCCAGTTGTCTTTCGACTCAATTCAGTGCCCCGTGCGCTCAAAGATAAGGAACGCACAGGTCAAAGTATTTTACCTCTACAGGTGGAATTCTGTACAAATGCCGTTTCGGCTGGGACGAGTACAAATTCCTCGAGCTAAACTCATTCCCGCAGAGGTTCCACGATTTCATGGAGAATGTCAAGGTAGGCATCAATAAACAATTCTAATCTCCATGCGAGGGGTATGCGTAGTAACATAGAGAGAGAGAGGCGTTGTTGACCGATTGCTCTGCATACAATATTCACGGCGTTTTATAGGGGGTGGGCGAGAAAAAGAGAGCAGCGAGAGAAAAAAAGAAATACCGTAATTTTTCAATGCCTGGCAAAATTCCAAATAGTCAGAACCGCATTTAGTCTTAAAGGGAATGATTCGAATCACTTTTGGCGCCAAAACGCCGTGATATTGATTTCCCTTTTGCCGGGGAATCCAATTGTCGAGGTTCATGAGTAATGTTCAGGTGATAATCTTCATCATCGACAGTGCTCAATCGGAGCAGGATCAGAAGGACTCGCTTGAGATGTTTGAACATCTGACAACCTACGTGGCACTGAAAAGTGAGTCAAACATGTTTACTGTGACTCTTTTTCTATTTCACTAGCAAGTTATCATTGATGACGAAGATGTCTTCGATGTCCTGTATCCTTTCTCAAACCATCCAAGCGCGCATTCTCTTTGTTGCCCATGTTGCAACATCGTAATTCATGTAGCTTGTTTCCGCCCTATATCTCAAATGTGTATTTACGTTAAATTGCAGGATAAACTATTATTACTATTATTATCTTTCAGATGCCCGTCTCCTGATCTACACCCTCAAGCGAAATCCGAAAAGCACAAAGAACGAGCAGATTAGTGATGAAGAAATTGCGGAAATCTACGGATTGGAACGAATATCGCAAAAGGTATTTTAGAGTTTGGCTATGAAATGCTGTGCAGTCAATGAAGGATGATTTCAGTGGCGCATCCAACCGATCGCTGTGCCAATGTTTATCGGGCTGAAAGAGGGAATAGAGTGGATCAGGAGGGAGATGAAGTGAATGGGCGAGAAAATTGAATGCATATCTATAGACATACTGAATAGAGATCATCAGAGAACTGGAAGAGTCAATCAATCCGTTCCTTCCCCTCATTCCGTATGATCGAATGCCGTCGTCATCTCGACGTCCTGCACTGCTGCACGGCCTTGCGCGTTCTGCAATGGTTTCGTGTTTGGTTGATGCAAGCAATTCGTAGATTTATACTAAGACTGTCAAAATGGAGGATTCGTCTTTTCATTTCTAGTGCAATCCTGCCGATATGAAAGATGAATTTTGGTCCTACGCATCCCCAATCAATTGAAATTACAGTTCTATAGCTAGAGAGTTCTCTTATTTTCATTAGATTTCGATCGAAATTACGCAATGTATTCCATCAAATATATTGAATTGTAATTTCTAAGACACCTTCAATTATCGACCGCCTTCATCGCTTTGTCATTAAGGATTCAGTGAAACTCATTTCGAATTCAATCTGTTTCTCTGATGTCTAGCGCATTCTCTCCTAACGGACAGAGAGAGAGAGAGTATCATAGTAAAAGATTCACAAGACAACTCACAATTAGCACGTGTTCACTGCTACCAAGCACATCGCACCAACATCTCACTGAACGATTCACGATTCGACGAAGGTCTATTACATCACAGTACGGTTACTCATGGGTTGTTCAAACACGAGAAATGACCAAACTAGAGTACAAATCTATAACGGGAAGATCAATGGGAAATGGGCAGAAAGAGAAGGAGAAGTACATAGTATTTGCTAGGAATGTCTCCCGAACTCCGTGGAAAGGTCAGTGGAAAACTGCTCAATACAGGACAAGAAAATACGAAGGAGAATTCAGGAAAGGAGAGTCGAAGGGGTCAGTCTCGTTCAGTTTCAGTTTCGCTCATGTGGAATGAACTCAGCACCGATGCCTCAATCTTGGTCGAGCAGCGGAGGAGGCTGACGAAGGCTCTGTAATTGGCAAATGGAATATTTCTGTATTTTTGGTTTAACACAGTTTGTTTGCAACTTTTCACTATCGCACGTTGTGTTTAGCCAATTTTTGCACAAAAAGCACCTTCGAGTCTGAAATCCGGCGAAGAATTACAATACAACTAACCTTCTGTACGGCATGATGACGTAGATATTCGCGATTGGAGCGAGCACATTTTGAAGTGTAGCCATCTGAAAAGATCATAATCTTTCTCAAAATAGATGTTGTACATATGTAATCCACTTGTTCCGCTTCTCCCCCGTAAAGTTTCCGCGTTCTTTCCCTAATGGTAAGATAGTTAGCGTCACGAGTGATCATTTTATCTTTGGACTCGTGAGACAAGACATCATGCACAATCTTCGTTAGTCTGAGTGTCTGAGTGTGAAAAATGTCAAGTGGACGCCCTTTGAAGACACTTTGTCTAATGATGACTGCTGGAGTGCTGACTAGCCTCTAAACTTCAAAGTGCTGCTCAAAGTGTTCAAGTGCTTACTAGTTGTTTAAAGTTCACACGCTTTCCGGTCTAGGTAAGATCACAGAGATCACCAACAATAACAAAGGCCTTCTGGGAGAAATTGTGGTTCACGAACAATGTTCAGAACGCCCGAATCTTGGCGAACTCAATTCCCAGTCTCATTAGGAAAGGACAAGCCGATGGTCCCCGATGAGCAATTGTGTATTGAGTTTGCCGCATAACAATTAGATTTCGTGACTTATTATCATTCCTGGAGCAGAATTTTTAATATAAAAAAGAGAGTAGAAGTAGAATATCTCCTAGACAATGTAATTACCGGCACAGAAGTGTAATCGGGCCAGTGCGCCTGCGAGTCCCCATAGTTGTTGATGACGAAGATGATCATGGCGAGAAAGAAGCACGAGGCGACGACCAATTGGATGTTCAGGGCCTGCAATATTCATTTCATATTTTGCCATGTCGTCCATGCCCTGTCAATCATGGCAGCCATACACAATCGGTTGTTACAGATACACAACAGATCGGGTTCTTGGATATTGAATCACGATGTATCGAATAGCAGTATAGAACCGCTTCATAAAGCCTCGAAAATCTCGACAATCATACCACCCAAAATGCACTGACCCTGATCAGCATTCGGTGCATGTTCTTCGACGCCTCGCTCATGTTCACCTGTAATGGGACTCGGGAGATTCATAATTATCTATTTTTCCTGATAGCTCTTTTCATCTTCCTGCTTTTCCCAAGTGATCAATGCGTATTGGCATACCTATCAACTAGTGTAGTTCGCTCGAGCGTTTTTCGCGAGCGCTCGTCGCTCGAGCGGTCCAACTCATTTCATTCGCGAGCGCCGAGCGCTCGCGAGCGGTTTTGGAAGAATCGCTCGCGAGTGAATGCAAATGTCTTCTCCCTCTCGCTCGCTCAGGGTAGAATGAGAGTCGAACAAAGGATTCATCGAACATTTGCGTTACTCTTTTCGCGTCTCATTCTGACTCCGAGCGCTCGCGAGCGCGGGTCGCTCGCGAGCGATTCTCGAAAATCGCTCGGAAGCGCTCGGCGCTCGCGAGCGAAATGAGAGAGACCGCTCGCGAGCGACGAGCGCTCGGAATAACTACACTAGTGAGCGAGAGTGGATGGAATGGTAATTCCCGACTTCCATAGGTGGGAAGTTTCCTTTTCTATTGATTTAGAATAAAAAATTGGAAAATGGGACTTCCTTTCGATGCAAAAATGCTGCAAAAAATCGAAGAATCCTGGATTCTTCAACTATTTTCTTGAGGAATCATTCGATTCTTCACGAAAGAGAGGGAATAGGTTTTGAAGAATCATTCCATTCCTCAAACCGATAGTGGGAGCGGTCTGCCAAGAATCAAAATGCCAACACTACTCGACTCGCTCTCAATCAAAACGAAGTGTTGGGTTTCTGCTGTCAAAATGTTCAGACGACCCCAGATATCTCTCATCGCAATATTTCCCGGCTCATCGACAGATATCAGATATAGCAGGCACATCGCAAACCAAAAGACTAAAGCTGCGTGAACGCAACTTCTGCACCAGCTTGAACGAACAACTTCTGTTTATTTGACCGACCGACTCGGTGTCTCGAGAGTCGTCAAAGTGAGAAATTGGGAAAGAGTCGAAATTGTCTCCGCCACGCAAATGAACCTTTTTCCCCCGTCTGACGGGCTGTGCAAGATGCATCTTCGGATGTAGGTTACGCTAAACTGGATGAATTTCGTACTGCATACGACGGCGATCGACTCTTGATCACGAGCAGACGGAAGATGTAGGAGAAGCAGAGGAAACAGGAGGTGACGGTGTAGATGCACTCGAGAATCCCTGAATTTCGATTTCGGAAACCAATATATTCAATTTCGTAATTTTTCAATGCTAGAATCATATCAATAACCAACCAAAGTTTGTCCAGCACGCTTCCTCGCCCATCAACACACACGCGCCGTAGAAGTGGACAATTGTAGTGTCGCCCTTGTCGAAGCAGACTTCCCTGAAATTACGTGTCCAGTTCCCCGGAAGAATTCGTGTTGATCAAACGTGTGGAAGAACATTAGTTCCATTTCTTTTTAGAGGCATCAGCCCTTGTTTTGTTAAGTGGCTGGTTCACTGGTTATGGATCGTGAGAATATTTCAACTTCTTTATCCGTCTAGGTACTAGACGCTCGCAAAAAGGATGTTTGTTGAAGGCAAATACGAACAACAACAAGATCTCGTTTAGAGGTCAAGATGTATAGTTCTCAAATCAAGACCACCAAGAGCATGTGCACTGTGTTGCAAAGTTGAGTCATAGGTGTGAAGACAGTCCACAAACACTATGCAGACTCTCTTCACAAGTATCATTTTTCTTCGTAATACATGTACCCTCGAAGATGAATGGGAATATCTGAAGCCACTCACTTCGGGACGACGAATATCATGCAGATCAGTCCTATCAGATCGAATATCGCACTGCACATCACGAGCTTCGAGTACTTCTCGATCATCTTCGGCGTTCTGAAAACCTTGTTCATACCATGCCGTATGGATCCTTTTTGTGCCTCTACTGCATAGCCAAAATACCCGTATCCTAAGACGAAGATCAGTAACTATTCTTGTATTCGATGCTGTATGCACCTCGTGTACAGTCTTCACACTTGAATAGACTAATAATACCACCAAGCACAGTCTTTGTCAATATTAGAAGACCGACGTTCCCTCACTAGAACCCTAACAATAAACTAAAAATATCATTAAGTAATGTCAGTATTCAAGATCAGAAGATCCTTCGGATGATTTCATTACCTGAACAGTATCAGCCCAATAAGCAAGACATTGGCGACGAGACCGATGATGCAGAAGGCGACGACGATGATGACGAACCACGTGTGGAAGGTGTCCATTGATGATGGGCACTTTCCTTCCTATAACTGATGATCATGCTTTTTCATGTTCATAATATTCTACGAAGAACACGCGTGGAGGGTGTCCATCTTTGATGGCTGCTTCCTAAGAATGGGCTATTCGGACAATTGTAAATTTCTCCATGCACATCGAACAAGTATGGATAGCGTCCAGGAGGATGGAGGAATAGGAAAACGCGGCGTGGTGAAGGACCAAAATATAACCTGGTTTGTAAGAACGTTTGAGTATGCGAGTTCGAAAAGGATGATAAGGAAATTTAACTTATAGACGCATTGCTTCGCCTGGTCAGAACACCGCGCACGAGCATGAAGATGCTAACAGCCGTGCAATGAGTGAATGTATGCATGTATGAATGAGGTTGATAATGATGCTGTCAGACTAATGAGCAATGGAAAAGACTAAGATTCCGATATGGTGTTCTATCTTTGGAAGCAGAAAGAGCACGCGTGTGAGATCATCACTTGCCATTGCGAAAGTTGCTTCTCTTTATAGAATACTCGTAACCTTTTCGATGATGCGGCACGTACGTAACGAGTGAATGAGCGAGTAATGAACTGATCATATATGGAAACGATCTCTAATATCAGTAATCTCCTATGAAGAAGTGTGTAATGAACATGACACCTGAGGAAGTGCGACACATAAGAAGGCTGAATGCCGCTCGAAGGTCACCGGGCTTTCATGATGAACAAATCATATTTTCATTAACCGCACGTCAAGATGTCAAACGGAATGAAGAAACGAATCCTTCATACTAACAACTCGAAGGTTGTCGTTCCACTGTGGTTCTTTGACAAGCCATTGCGTCTCCAAACAATATCTTAATCTTTTAAAGCTTCACAGCGAAGCCAGCAGAAGTGTAAATCGAGCCCGTCTAATGAGGCAACTACTGAAAATGAGAAGGGGCGTGTCTAGTAGGGTAACGAGTTCGCCTCCTCCCTTCTCGTGCACTCTACTGGTCAGAGTGACGAGAGAGCATTCTGAATTAGGAGATGCATCCTCCTCCTGATGGTCCTAGTGTCTAGCTTGTAGCCGGGCTCCACTTTACAGGATCTCTAGAGCTGTGAAGAAATATGAGCAAGGGGGCGTGGGCTCAAGTGCTCATTAAAACGATGACACATGAATTTTCGAAGGATGACGGCGCAAGTCAAGATCATCTGGGCCATAGGGCAACGATGGACGATTACGACATGCCTGCTAACATCAGATAGGGTGTTGATTTAGCTGTATTAACAGTTCTGATAATTCTGGGGAATTTATATCCGGCGAAATTAGATGTGGGACTCTCGTAATGAGCATGTAGTCTGTGTGCCCTTTGCCTCTTGGGACCTTTTTTTCGAGTTCAAGAAAAACTTGGCTGATTGTTGTTTGAGAAAACAAAACGATAGAAAAATAATACGATATGTGATGTGTTCTATGAATGTGCAAGAAACAACACCTTTATTGACAAGACGTGACATTCAAACATTCCCGCCAAAACATGGATACGGTATTCCACTCAGGACCAACGTCAAATTGTGTTCGTCTTCAGCAGATGACAACGAGATTCGGTAATCTGCAAATATTAATATATATTTTATTTTAGCTACAACATTAAATGGTCAAAACGGAGAAAGGTAAAGAAAAATATTTTTTAAATAAAAACAAACTTGTGCAACCAACAATTTGTGTACACGGCGCCTTGCAGGGTACTGTAGCTTTGGGTCGAGGCTGGTGTAAACACGAAAGCGCGCGTCACTTGTTTGTTCCCTCTCTCTCTCTTGCTCCCTCCTTTTCGCGCCACCTTGCCTTTATCACCCCATTATTGCTGTTTATTGGTATCAAGCATTCTTGCAAATAATTTTTTGCGCTTTTTTTTCAGTTGTTCTCGCGCTCGAACAAGGTCAGCAAGCCATGACTGGTAAGTTTTTGTTTATTTTTACAAATATTTTAACGCCATTTTTTTCTTTTCAAATTTATTTAATGTATATTTCAGAAGAGTACGAAGTGGAAGCCATTGTGGGCAGGAGAAGGGACAAGAAGGGCAAGGTAAGCTTACATTATTTGTCGCACTTTTTGTTTGAGTAAGCAATCACGTTTTCGCTTTAGCGGTCGGGCAGCACAAGTTTGAACAATTGTCATTATTTTAATTATTTTTAGCTCGAATACCTCCTCTCGTGGGTCGGCTACACGGAGCGCACATGGACGCCCGTCGCCAAATGCGTGAGATACCTTGCAATCTTTGTATTATTACTAGGAAAAGTTATGTACGGTAATAAAAACTATCGGTACATATAGTTAGTTTCACTCAAATTGTTACTCTTATAGGACTGCCCGGACAAGATCGCCGATTTCGAGGCGGCGCACCCGCAGTCAGCGCCGTCAACTCCGGTTTGTTCATTTTCAATCTCTCTCACTCTTTTAGTTTTTATAATTTTTTTGGGAACTATTTTTTGTCGCCTGGTGAAATCCGGAAATGAAACTTTTGCAGGCAGCCTCGTCATTGACAGCACGCACCCCACGTCGCACCGGCAAGCGTGATACGGTAAGAGCATTAGTGCCTTTTTTCGTAGTGCCTGGGCTAATTGTGAGACAAAAGTAGTGTCTCAGCCGTGACACTTCAAGCCCAACTCCTGGTAATCAAGCGTCATATCCAATTCAAGGAATCCCTGCCAGAGGGTAGATGAGGGGCAACGTCTGAGACAGGGCAAACGGCATTGCTACTATTCTACAGAATGACGTTGCAGACACCCGCAAACTCGGCTCGCTCGTTTCGTTCTGCCGGGAGGAAGCAGCAGCAGAGCAGCAGCAGGAAGGAGGACACACCCGCGTCGGAGGCGCCAGCGTTCGTTAATCAAATACATTTCCAGTACTAAAAATATTTCGTAAACATCACGCCTCGCTCGTAGCTTCTACATGCCGGGGCACACATCCAAAGTGACATTAGTAATTTTCATTCAAATGCTTCAGTGCCGATGCGCCCGCTACCCTTGCCTCCGTGCTCTCTCCTATCGTCACTCCGGCTGCAAGCCCAAAGAAAACGACGAGGTGATTTATCCGTTTCTCAGTTCTGTCACTTACGCGACAAAAGTGCATTATTCGTCGCCCGAGCAAGTATTCTCAGAGATAGGACCAACTCTGAGTCGATGCCAAATCAAACTCAATATTTTTTTAGTCTCTGACTCTCTCATAGCTCTCGTTTATCTTAGTTAGGGCAGAATGAGAAGTGAGAATCACAACGTCATATGCCATTCGAGGGAAATCCTTTGTCGTTTCAGCAATGGAAAAAACGACGAGCCAATCGACGTCTCTTCCGGCGAGGAGTCCGATGGCGAAATAGAGATCATGGACACACCATCGAAGGGGAAGGGAAGAGGACGGCCGAAGTGAGTACAGACAACAATACCCTGTCGGCTACGAGCCCTGAAACAGCTGGGATACGAATAAGAGAGTGCTACCGAATAAATTTGGCATACCTAGATCGGCCAAGTCTGGAGCTGGTGCTGCTAGGACCGGATCTTCATCATCTGAACGGCCGACGACGTCTACATCAACTCGGCCGGCGAGGTAATCTTTGATATTCAACACCGCATTCATAGGTTTTCTACACAACAACCTAGCGATAGTGCCTAAAGGGAAAGCACGGATGAGACACTCCACTTGCAGAATCATGACCATTACTTACCATAGCCGTTTCAGGCCCGCCATGACATCACCGGTCAAGAATAAGGTGACGGACATTCTGGAGTTGACGGATACTGACGATGATGAGAGGAAGGTCGTTCTTCCTCTGCCCAGCAGCTCAACGAAGGCTACTAATGGGTCAGATTGCGTTTCATACTCAGTGACAAATGGGTTCTTTTTTGTCGGATGGGTTCTTATTTGCTTTTAGCTGTCAACTGCCCTCGCGTGTTGTGGATGGGCTAAAAATATTTCGGTAAAACAACGATAGGAAAACCTTGCAGATCCCCCGCAAAGAAGAAGCTAAGGGATCGATCTCCATCCAAGAGCGATTTGGAGAAGTCGGATGATGAAGAGACTGCGAGTCCGAAGAAATCTGGAAGAGGACGACCGGCTAAGAGCAATACGACGTTAGCATATATAATTATTAGAGATAGCAAATTCTCGAGCCTTCTCTGCAAATGACAAGAGTAATCACTCTGAACAAAACTAGTATATAGAATAGTAAAGTAGCTGGAAAAATAGATTCAATGCATTAATATTTTGCAGCTCACCAGTCAAGAAGAAGGCTAGATCTCCCTCCAAGAGCGAATCCGAGGGCGAGAAGTCGGATGATGAAGAGGGCGGCAGTGCGACGATTCTAGCAAGAGGACGTGCTGCGTATTCAAAACCTATGCAAAGGTAAGGTACAGCCTCGAAGCATCGAAGTTAAAAGAGAGCTTCATTTGCAGCTCCTCCGTGAAGAAGAACGCGAAGGCCGCCTCTGAGAGCGCGTCTGAAGGCGAGAAGTCGGAGGATGATGATGAAGGGAAGAAGAAGACTGGAAGAGGAAAGCCGGCGAGGATTAACCCGAGGTATTTTCGAATAATTTTCAAAATTTGAATCGCCTGTTGAATAGCATTGATGGAATTACTTCAGCTCTCCCGTGAAGAAGTCAGCCGCTAGATCTGACTCGAAGAGTGGCTCTGAGGGCGAGGAGTCGGAAGCTGATGAGGATGAGGGAACAAAGAAGGCTGGAAGAGGCAGAGGAAGACCGGCGAAGAGTGCCACGAGGTATGGTATATTTTATACACGGAATGGTTGCATAGATGAATCGAGAGTGTCTTAATGTTAGTATGATTGCATAAGATCCTCTGATATGAATCGTGCCACTTGCAGCTCTCCTGTGAAAACCGAGCCGACAGCTAGATCTCCCTCGAAGAGCGAGTCCCCATCAGAGGGTGAGGAGTCGGAGGCTGACGAGGAACAACGAGCTAAGCAAACGGGGAGAGGAAGGGGAAGACCATCGAAGGGAAATCAGAGGTAGGGTATCTCTTGTTTGAAGGTTGAAGATTATAAAGGTTCAGAAAAAAGTGATAAAGTTGCAGTTCCCTTGCCAAGAAGAAGGCAGCAGCTAGATCACCCTCCAATAGCGATTCGGAAGAGAGCGAGTCGGAGGAAAATAGCGAGGATAAGAAGATCAAGAAGATGAAGGCTGGTGAAAGAAAGCGGACCCGAAGCATGGGGTTAGTTTTATCGTTTGATATTCTCCGTTTTATCCTACGAGTAAGCTATCGATCAGCTTCTTTGTTCTCTTTTATGCACTCCCGGGTACAAGTATCAATGACCGTTTCCAGCTCGCCTTCCGAAGAGGAAGAAGATAGTCAAGAGAGTCAAGAGAAGGATGAGAGTGAGGAAGAGGAGGATGAGGAGAGGAAATCCCGCCCCAGCATGATTGGCAAACATCCATTGGCGTACGTTTTTTTCGCATTTTCCCTCGCAGATGAGATGTGCGATACACCAGAAACTAATAGCCTATTGAAAATACCTTACTGGGACTAAAGAAATAGATAAATTATATTTAGAGCCGGACCACCTCCGAAGAACAGAATCCCTTGGGGAACGCGCACAAGGTATTTGTTTGACCGAATGGCATCCTATTACGCTGGATAGTCGTCATGCACTATTTAATTCTACACTACTACATTATCACAAACATCACAGTTCGCCAATCACTCTCACGCTAATCAATGTAGCGCGAGTGTGCCTCACCCTAATTAAAGCTACCGTAACCCAAACCACTGCATTCGCACGCTTGCAAGGACTACCTGTGACCACGGGTATGGCTACTCAGGATTAATCCGAGCCCATCACAGAGATTCATCGGAGGAGTCTGCATTCAAAGGGGACAGAGGCGGCACGAAGAGGAAGAGGAAGTGGAAGGCAAAGGAGACAACGAGGTCAGTAATAACATTTATTTTCCTTGTTGTGCTGAAAAGGTCATCCCGCTAAGCAAGCAAATGCTACAAGTGCGAGTGAAACAGTTGAGCTGTGCAACAAGAACATTTAGCAGCCACACGACGACTGTCTGACGACTTGAAGAGATTTTTTTACAGGCACTCGAAGATCAAGCGTGCTCGCAAGAATTTCGCTGAGCCGGAGATAGTAACGAGCGAGTCGGAGCAGACGGAGGAGGAGTCGGAGGAGGAGGAGGAGGCGGTGAAGCGGACGACTAAAGGCACTACTGGTGGGCACTCAATTGACGCGGCTATCGAATCTTCGCAGAAATATACGGAAACATAAACATTTTCAGGCCGTCGCGGTCGACCTGCAGCGAAGGCACAAAGCGACTCGGATGAGTCGCCTGAAGAGACGCCGAGATGTAAGAATGGGGGGTGCAGAATTCTCAGGAGAAATAATTCATCAAATATAGCAAATAGTTTATGATTGCAGCTCGTAAAGCGAAGAGGGAGCGGGAAGCATCACGTAGAAGAATCGACGAGACGCCGACGATGGAAGACAACGACGACGATTCGATTATTGCTTCTCCGAGGAGAAATCAGAACAAGTGAGTGTGCTAATAATGGAAATTTTGGAAGAGGAGAAGAGCATTCGAAAGAATCTGTCCATGTTTTACTGATTCTCGAAATTCTCCAGACGAAGTCGATATCTTTTATCCTAAGTATCGACAATACATTCCATACTTGCAGATCCCACGTGATCGAGGTCTCTGATGATGATGATGATGACGTCGTGGAAGTCGATGACGATTCGAACGATGAAGCAACTCCGCAACCGGCTAATAGAACGACGTTAGTTGTTTTTGAAATCATTTTTATCATGATATCTGAACAACATAGCTCGTGTTAAAAACGGCATAATTTGGCAAGAACGCGAGACGGGTATTTCGAGAGTCCAATCACCCAACAATCCCCTTCAGCCGCTGCATCCCATCGGTCGACGACTTCCTGTCCGAGTTGATCATCGAGCAATCGTACGTCGTGCC
>LS485377.1:0-42054 GCA_900490705.1 Pristionchus arcanus
TGCGAGCTGTTTGCGGCGGTCTGCATGAAATTCGAATTCGAATTTGAAACGGAAGTTGTTGTTATCATTCGTGTTTTTGTTGGTTATATTGGCCTCTAGTTGTGCAGAACCATGCACAGCTTGTGTGCGGACCTGTTGAACATCGTATTTCGGCTATTCGGGCATGCATTTGAGGAAAGTTTGAGCGCTGTAGTGGAGGCGATTTTTTGGACAAGCTAATAGCTCTGTTGTTTCTCGTTTACATCTTCTTTGCGCTCTTCCTTCAAACTCTACTGACTTCCGTTGGCTTCTACGCTATCAACACGTATTCATTTGCCTGTCAAATTTCCACAACCTCCCATATTTCCCATCGTTTCGTCGCTGATTATCTTCCTTATGACCCTGAAATCATCCACATTTTGCAGTCACCGCTCGACGATGACGCTGGACGTGCAGGTGCCGACGAAGATCGTGATCATGGGCACGTCGTCCATGTCGCTCAACGACCGCTTCTCCAAGATCAAGAAGGTCGTCGTACCCGCCGCCAAGCAGGTCGGGGAACCAAACGACTTTAGTCTCTTACAGGGGTCAAATACACAGGTCATGAAACTCAAAATGTAGTGTTTCGAATTTTCCGATTTTTGGGCGTGAGGAGGTTAGCTTTCGGGTATTCTACCCTGATTTCGTGGAATGGTGGCATGCTTTTCTCTAATTTTTGTTCGAATTGGCTTAAAAATGTGGCATGCATAGGTCTTTTTGGGAGGGGTATTTGACCTCTGGTCTCTTATCTTATGTTTTCCATCTCTTATGGTTTGGCTTTTGTAAAATAAAATGCCTGACACAAAATATTCTTTTTTGGTTATTAACGCCCGCTTCTCAATAATGAAGAAGGCCTGTCAAGCTGGTGTGTCACAATAATCAGAGTTTTTATTCAAAGATACGGAGATTGGTGTGTTCAGGAACTGATGTCGCTTGTAAACCATTTGGGAAAACTGATTTCGCATTGGTAAATCACTCAGGCATTCACGTTTCGCCCTTCTTGTTCCCTAGCAACGGGTGTTATCACTTGGGTGAGGCACGCAATTGGGTTATTTGCGGATCACTGTTTTATTTTATATAAAAATAATATATTTTCCAGGTGGTTCGTCCGTCGCGCAAGTCGCTGCTCACAGCGGCGCGCCAGAGCCGCTCGACGCTCGCGTTGGACGAGGACGAGTATGAGGATGGACTGATGGACGAGGAGATGGTAAGGTTGTGAAACAAATATCCGTCGGGTGAATACTGGCTCATTGGCGAATAGATGTAGATAGATGCGAAAAGATAATGCAAGAGATATAAAGACAATTACGACTCAAATTTTGCTTTGTTAATGGACAAATCTCGCTATGGGATTAGATGATAGTTATTTCCGATAAGAATAAGAAGTTTATGTTTGCAGATCGAGGAGGAGGTGTACGACCCGACGTACGCAGCCGTGCGGAGGACGCGCAATCCGGTGATCACGCGCCCGCGAGTGGCCACCATCTACCGTAATCATGTGCCTCTGCGTGAGTTTATTGATTTCTAATCGATTAAAAATCTTTCTGAATGTTGCGTGAAACTCATATGTGACGGGTCCTGAAATTTGGATCAGTTTTCGCTTAACTAACTTATTTGCAGAGGATCGGATCTCGTTCGCGCCGCAGCCCTACCGCGTCGCGCCCTACAGCAACAACGGCTTCGTCGCTAACCGGTGAGATTAATTAATTAATAACTTGATTAAGCAATTAATACTGTAACATCCTAGCTTTGTCGTACGACAGCGACATCGCTTTATGCAACCTTACCAGAGAAGCGTTGTGAACATTCCCACATTATTATCAACAGGAAGATATGGTCGAGATCTACTTTCGAAATTGAAATATAATATCATTTGTAGCGGTCGCGCCGGCTTCCGTGGCAGCTACGGCGTCAACCGCGCGCAGAACGGATACAGGTTGGCTATTTTATCTATCTTTATTTTTTTTAAATATGTTTTATTTGTGAAAAAAATGCATTAAAGTGGCTCCAAGTCGTCTGGTTTCTAGTGGCGATAGCAACGTGGATTGTGGTTTCACTTAAGGTTGTTATTTTATCGTGTTTGCATTTCAGACACAACCCCAACTACGGCCGTCTCAACGCCGGATTCCAGCCGCGCTACCAGGTGATTTTGGTTTTTTTCATGCTTCGCACTCGTTTAACTATTGTGGCTGTTTGCATTTCTCTATCGTCCATGAACGCCCAAATAAACTGTATAATTGCTGTATGCTTCTAAATTCCGTTTGAGCATACATGGCGTAAAGGGGTTCAAATTGACCGTTCAATAAAACAGAGTATTTCAATAAATATGAAATTAAATTGCAGAACAAGAACGGCGGCTTCCCTCCTCGCTACGGCCGGGGCGGCGCACGGGGCGGATTCGTGAAGAAGCAGCAGCCCAAGAAGTCGCAGGTGAGGGGGGAGAGGGATGGAGTGTGTGCTAGGCGCGACGGGTTAGACGGAATACTCGTTGTGCTCGTATTACGCAGCAGCTGATTCATAGCGACCATTCCGAATCTCTCGCTAGTACCCTTTTCTTACTAGTGCTGGGCCACAATTTCTCTTCGCGATTGGAATTATTATTGTTTGCACAGTTATCGATTCATTGGTGGAAATCGTTTCTGGCGATGATATATGGGAGACGCGAAACCTGAAACGACATGTAAATTGTAAGAGTGAAACGCAATCACTAAAGCATGCCCAGCGTTTAGGCTCTTCTGCTCATGTAAATTCTATTTTACAACAAACAGGATCACGTTCGTCATGAATCTTTTTTTTTCAAACTTGGTCGATGATATTAGGGAACCGTGAAACATAAATTCGCTTAGATTTTTAAAATCTATTTTGCAAAATATTACAGGAGGAGCTGGACCGCGAGCTCGACGAGTACATGACCAAGCCGCACAATGCGAACAGCAAGCACGTCCCGATCACGATGGACGGCCTCGAGTGATCTTTGATCTCTGATCCCTGACCCCGCCCCTTCCCACCTCCCCGTTGTTCCCTGTCCAGTAGAGCTCGAGGAATACCGTAGTTTTGGCGATGATGATGTTTGTTGGATCCTGTAAATGGCCCGTATTCCGAGAGCCCTACTGCCCCCCGTAAGCATTTCAGCGTTGTTGTACAGTCTCGTTGGTTGTCAGAATGAGCCGGCGTCTCTTCATTTTGCGTGATCTCTCGTCCGTCAGACGGTGCGAGTGATAGTGCAAAGCAAGGAGTCGGATGCTCCGTTCTGGCTTCCGTAGTTCCCCGTCTTTAGATCCTGACATTGAGATAGTAAAACGACGCTGATTTGCTGATCGTATTTATTTGGTCGCCCCCCATTCGTTTGTTGATGCAATCACACACTGTTCGATTTCGCAGCCCCACCGCATTCCTAATTAATAGTTAATAATTTCGCACTCGCAAACAGAAAAAAAACGTCGAAGATTTTCATCTCACCCTCACCACACACCACACCCCGTTATTACCCCTGTATCGTACACCCTGTTATTTTTTGCCGTACAGTTTAAATGATAAATCTGTTTTGACCCGATGAAAGTGTGTTTCGCAGCGAATTGTTACAGGACAATGTTGATATCTGAGATGGAATGAGGGAATGGGAAGTATGGTGGATTGTAGATTGGGCCGCCTCAATGTCGACCGTGGAGGCACTAAATAAGAAGCTGCAGCAGGTCAGTGGCTGGGTACGGTAGGGAAGGATACGGTAGTTGTCGAAGTTATCGATTCACGACAAATGGCTACCTGTGCATTCTAGTGCGGCCTTTACTCGATTAATCATCGATCGAGTGAATCATCGAATCATCGGGGAGTATATTTTTTAGATACCATTGCTCCACATGAGCACATAGGCATTTATGTCTTGGAATGGGTTATTATTGATTGCCGGCTACCGTAATCGGATCTTCCGCTCAGGATGAAGACTGGCTGCGGCAATTCGAAGCAAACGTCACGAGGAGTGAGCAGCTGCGAGGGAACATCGAGCGGATCCTGGATGACTTCGAGGTACGGTAGATGATATCGATTGATTGTGAGCTTCTTGGGTATCCTTGAAACGGTGTGAAAATTTTGAAAAAGGAATTAATCATGTTGATTGAATGACTTCAAGCTGGGAACTATGCAGTAAGTGAGAGGTCATGGGGCCGCCTAGGTAAGACTAGCAAGATAGTTATAATTTGTAAGGGCAACTGGTTCGCCCCGTTTCGCGGCCTATACGCAACCATTCACCAATCGAATGAGTCGGCGACGCGCCGTGGAGAATATTTGACATTTCTCGTTAAAAAGTAGTTTCATCCTGGGTACTCGGTGTTCCAACCTCGCTACATAGACAATGCAAAGCAAGTTTATTTGATGATTGGGCTATTGTCAGTAGAAATATTTCCGCCCTCTTAACTGCTCACTCGTTACCTCCGACTGCTGACAGTTCTTTCGTGCTGCTCGATGACTTTTTCACCCTATTTCGAAATTAATTTAAATAATTAATTAAACTAATTGGCAGCGGCACATCGACCAGCTGGAGAGCAACGTGTTCCCGATGCACGAGCAGAACGGGAAACTGCAAATCAAACAAATGAGTGAGTAAATATCATTATTTGGTGGTCGGATGAAACCTGACAGTAACAAGTTCTGATTGAAATCGTGTGTTTACTGTAGATGAATATCTAGCGGATTCGAATATCAATCGGACTCCTATTGGTTATTGTCGCAAGTGTGGGCTTGTGTTGATTGCGTGAAGCCAAAGTTAGGCGGCCAAATACTATTATTTGGTGGTACGTTCTGGAAGTCCGTGTCCTTCGCAGTGACGCGTAGACTCTTAGAGGGCAATACATATTTATTTTTCGATTTATTGATCCGCTTTGCAGACATCCAGAAACTGCTGAAGACGATTGACGCAACCATTCAATTCTACGGCAAGAGCGGCGAGTTGGAATCGGCCATTCGGTGAGATTACGGTAGTCAATAGCCGACAGTCAGTTTAAAAAATTCTCGTCTGGTTTGAACCCGTTGGTTTGGTGGTGCATGAGGTAGATATCATAAGAAATGTAGGCCGTATGTGATTTTTGATTGACATTGTCTATGTAGAACATTTTATATCTATTCCACAAGCTTAAGAAAACCACAACTTGCTAGGCTATTATTTTCCGAGCTTTAGACATTCAATTCTGGATTGTATAATCACAAAATATGTACCAAATTTGAAGAGTATAGTTGATGTCTCTTTTATTAATAAAACTACTAACTCATTGCAGGGACGGCTCTCCCTCCCTTGACCTCGCCGCATACCTCGAACAGATGGAGCACCTACAGCAAGCCGTCGCCTTTTTCCACGCCCACCCGAATTATGGCACGCAACTCGATAACATGGTACGGTAGACATCCGACTACAGTAGGGAGGTGTTATCGGGAACTGACTTTATTTTGTTGTGCAATTCCTACACACTCGAGTCGGTCTGCTCTAATAGCTGATGGGATCTGAAGTAGATCGATGAAACCGCAGTCGGTGATCACAGTGGAGTACTGTATTCGAAGCAGGAGATTACGGTAGCCGAATTTGCAGAAAATCACGCTAGAATCCGGTTGTGTGCTGCTCGAGAAGGAGTACCGCAATGTGGTGCATGCGAATTCGCACGCGGCCGAACCGCAAGCCGTTATCGATTGCCTGGATGAGCAGTACGGTAGGTTATTGATTAATCGATTACTGATGGAACTTAGTGGTACGGTTTGCTCGGGATATATATTTGAATACGGTAGTCCTGACGGTGATTTTGCATGATGATGTAAGGGGATTAGCCACCATAAATATCATAATTATTGTTTTATTAGTAAATTGCAGAATTGATGCAGTCGCGGGCGCGCGAGATCCACACGCTCAGCAACGTTGACAAGGTAATTTAATTTATTAATTAATTACTAAATTAAGCATTATTTTTTATTGTTATATCAACCAACGGTGCAGCCAGGAATCCAGGTCGTCATCCTTAGAATTTCATGATTTCAAGTGTTTCAACCAATGATCATTTTAAATAAGTGGGCGAGTATTTGGGAGATTAGTAAAACATCGAAGTGTCTGGGAATGAGACTTTATCTATTTATTTTAATTTTATTTTAATTTAAAAAATAATTAAATTATTGATTTCAGGTGGCCAGACTGGGCGAGTGGCTGCTCAAGCACGGTCGATCCAGCCGCTTCTTGCAGCACTACTCGAGCATTCGGTAAGGAGTTGATTACTGTAGCGAATGGGGTTACGGTAGACCATGATAAGATATCAAAGATTATCGATTTTTCGTAATTATCGATTTTTTCAGCGGAGATCTGATGGTGCGCACGCTGACGACCATCTTCCAGGTGAGCAAATGTGGTCTGACTCTCTTCATTTCCCATGCTCTCTCGTCTTCTCCAACCGACGAGAGAGCGTGTAAAATCGAGAGAGTGAACTTTTCCTTCCAGGCGCATTCCATGCAAGCGATCACGGACAAGATCGCCGGACTGTCAGGTACGGTAGGGCGAATACGGTAGATCGGTTGATGCAATTATTGAGCATGGTATCTGGAGATTAGCTAGCTAGTACTTACAAATATCGGTAAAGTTGGTGTTTCGCACTGGGTCGTTTGCGGGGTCAGCGTTTAGATGCATTACGAGGTTGAAATTTGATCAATAATACGTCAGAAGGAGCCCGAAACAATGTGAAAGTGGAACTGTCCCCGCATAACAAATTACTCTATTACAGCATCCGCCAACACGTCGTTCACTCGATCGAACGCGAGCTTCAACTCGAAAAAGTCAGTTTGCGATTGGTTTAACAATAAAGGTATACTGTAGGTAGGGGAATTGAGTGCGATTCTTGTGATCATTCTATGAAAGGGTAGCGTGTGAGAGAGGACATAGAGGTAAGGTATTTAGTTTCTGATCTTTAACAACTGCCATATATTGGATATAATGAATGATGCGGGGTATAGAGATCTGATGAAGCGGGAAGGTGACGGGGTTTGATGTATTTTGCTAATTCCGAGAACAAATTGGAAAAAAGAGATAGGATCAGAATGTTATGGGCTTGTGCTTCTGCTCCTACCTTGGTATGTCAGAACATGGTGTTTCAGTGAAACATAATTTCCTAAAATATTTAAATATTAAAAAAAGAAGTGTTTCCAGCATCTCGACGACGTCGCTGAAGAAGGCAACGCGGTTCGCACCCGAGCAGGGAATGGGTGAGATTTAATCGCCTTGGGTGGTCTTAAAATAATGATATTTATTCATAATGGGTGGTCTGATAGTAGTGATAATTGTCGTGGGTGGTCCTGATTACGAGCTTTCTCTGTGTTTCTTATGATCTTCATAGAGTGATAAGCTGAGTTTAGAGCATTACGGTTATGTTTCATGGCCGTTTCGGAGCTAATTCATACACCGGAACTAGCCAGCTACGCTCGCTGCGCTCGCTCGCTGGCTAGATGTCGCCGGGTTATCCCAGTCATATGCAAACGCTTCGCATCGCCGGGCTATCCCAGTCATTTGCAAACGCACTTTGTGGCTCTATCCCAACTTTTTTTTCGGATTGGTTTTCTTTGAAGCAACAAAATAAATGCTAATCCAAAGTCGAGTTAAGGAATAAAATAGCGAGCAAAGCTCGCTAATGTCGCCGGGCAGTGTGCTAAGGTTTCATCCCAATCAGCCCCAAAACGCTCGCGAAAGGCTCGTGAGGCCACGAGCGCCCCGAAAAAAGTTGGGATGGAGCCACTTCGTGGCTCCATCCCAACTTTTTTCGGAACGCTCTCGGCCTCACGAGCCTCTCGCGAGCGTGATACGTTTGTTTGCAAAATAAATAAAAATCCTAAGTCGAGTTAAGGAAATACATCGATCGATATAAAAAATAAAAATTTCCAGCGAAAACGGATAGGTTTCATGCGAAAAGGTGCAAAAAAACGAGTTATTGCATCATTATTACTTAATATTGCATAGTGATGACGAAATTAATTATCGATTTTTTTAAACTTTCGATTATCAGTCGAGTGGTGGCACGCACTATCAATTTGGTTGAGTTTCCGGCGAAAACAGCGTAAAAAACGAGTTATTGCATCATCACGTAATATTGCATAGTGATGATGAAATAGGTTATTGATTTTTCTCGAATTACATGACGAGTCGTTTGGTTGATTACATAATCGATTTGGTTTAGTTTGAGACGAGTTCTACGCGAAAAACGGATTATTGCATAATGATGACGAAATCAATTATCGATTTTTTCCTGAAATTTTTTTTCATAAGAAGTCTAATGGTGAAGAGCTTAGGGCTGTAGGATGAAATTAGGGCGAGTTCTGAGCAAAAAAAAGTTGAGCGTGACAGACAAACTTAGTTAGTTAGTTAGTTAGTTAGTTAGTTAGTTAGTTAGGCACGGACGGACAGACAGACACTGTGACATTATAGTACTGAAGAATGAAAATTGTGAACTATGTTCAATATTGGAGTTTATTTCACTTCCTTAATTATTTTTCTTGAGGCACGCGCGAGGCGGAAGGAGCGGATACGGAGTGCGGGCTGCTCGTCACGTCAGCCTTTGTCGCACTGGCGAGTCGTTATTTCAATATTACCAAAATTAGGAAACGCATGTGGTGGGTAATGCCGACAATGCCGACCTAAGAAGGATGTCGAGGAAAATTAGATAAGAGTTTTCCGATTACTGACGGTAGTAGAAAAATTCAATCTTTAATCTCTGATCCTTGATCTCCTGCTGCAGGTCTACGTCGAAGAAGGCATTCTGGACCGCGCGGTGCCCGTGTTCGAACGACGTGCCCAGGTACGGTAGCTATTGGATACGATATCGAGGATTACGGTAATTCGAATCGAAAACGGAATCGGCAGTAGTAGTTGCGGTGCTGGGTGACCTACATAGCGACGGTGAACCGCGAGATTGTCGAGTCCAATAATAATGAATCTTCTAAAGGGACTGTAGTGGATTGCATGTTGACTGATAGCGCGTGGAATATGTGACGTCATGAATTAATTGCCCGCGTAATTAATCAACAATTAATACTTGCAGGTTCATCGAGACCTTCTGAAGGCGCCGCTCAACTACGTCATCAAAGTGCTCACGAGAAGCGTGCAGGAGAGCGAGGGTGAGTTTTTTTTTGTTTAGAGTGGGCTGACGACTCCAGGAATGGGATGAAGATGAGGATCAAGAAGAACGTTCAGTTAGGGAAAACAGTTTTGGTGAATCGCGGTTTCAAAATTTCTATTACACCTTTCAATTAGGAAGGCAAGTAATCATGCCGGTTTGTATCGTTCTACAAAAAAAAATCTCCGTGAATCCAGGATACTCTGTTACAGGCAAATGGTGGCATAGTTTGTGCTGTGGAGGAATCAGTTAGTAAGTTTGAAGACGCCTATTAGGCATCTTCAAACACACCTTTTATTTAGAAATTAAAATTAAAGTAATTAAAAATAATAATTCGCAGGCAGCCTCGCGGCGCTGCTTCCTCTTCTTCGCTTCGTCGCAGCGCGTCACGTGCAGCTGTCGACCATCGCGGAGGTGGGTTGGGAGGATTGTCTAATTAGCAGGAGCTTTCTCTACATCCAATTATTTGGTTAATTAGTGAACAGTTAATTAGCTAAAGAAATGGTGGGCTTTTATGTAATAAACACGTTAGGTTTCATTGTTTCATAATCACATCGATTTATGAGGGGTGAAATTAGTACGGCGGCACCAGGTGATTTGGTGATGTTCCAGTAGGTTAATGGTTCAGCATCTTCCCTTGGATCAATGAATTGTTACGTTGCGTTCGTAAAATTCATTATTTGTTTATTGCTAGACCTAGCGCGTTTCTGCCACAATAATTTGTCATGTAGGCGTTTAATATCATTCAATCATTGAGCTCGAACTGAACAATTTAATTAAGTTAAGTCCCCTATATTACTTATTTCAACCGTATAAATTCACCCATTCAGAACGCGCACCTCGAGCAGCCGTACCAGTCGGCGTTCCGGGCGCTCACGCTGCGGTGCAGCTCCTACATCGCCGACTACTTTGAGCGAGGAGCGGGTCAGTATATTCTGCTCTTGGTGAAACGTGTCTCCCCCGGGTTTAATATCACAAAATTAATAAAAATTGCTATTTAAAATTAATTTCCTTAATTCGCAGGCACGGAAGTGAAGTTCGTACCGTCGGACGGCAACGTGCACCCCGTGACAGCGAGTGTGAGTCGGGAATTATTATTTTAATAATATTATTGTTTTTATAATTTCGAAAATCGATTACAGTAAGAGAATCATCGAAGCAAAGTTATCAGTTGCTTGCTTATGATGTTAATGAAATGGAAATCTACCAAGTCGGTTTCCCACTCCCTTAGGTTCCATTGATTCGTGAATCTGATGGCGCGTTCTATGTGATCGTTAATTGACTTTATTCATCTTCAGACGCTCAACACGCTGTACCTCCTCTCTCATTACCGCCAGGTCGTCACGAATCAGGTACGGTAGTTATTGGTTGATTACGGTAATGTTGAATCAGGTGCGGTACTTATTGATTGGTTACTGTAGTGTAGGCTCAGGTAAGGTGGCTATTGATTTATTGTAGACTACGGTACTGTTTCGATTAGTTGTTACATGCCTGGTTCTTTGTAGTAATATTAGATGACCACGGCGCCTGCAGGTTTCACATGCACTCTAAAGCATACACGAAACGAAGATTCTAAAAAAATACAAACAGTATTCGAAAAAAAAACTTATTTGATTGGATACATGTATATGCGTTGTTCATTCGCGCAGATTTTCAGTTATCAATCGATATAACTGGATTACGTTAGCTTTCCCTTTCAGGTGCTCAGTCTGAACGCGCAGCCGAACGAGCCGGTGGCGCTGCTGATGCCCAAGCTGTTCGGTCAGTATTTTTCCATGTGCTAGCCTACCTTTCCTTATCCTACCGTACCCATAGCTACCGTAATCCTCTCTCCATTCCAGCCAAGATGCTCTCTCATCTTGGACATGTGCTGCGGGCGCGTGCGGAGACCTACGATGACCCGACACTGGCGTCCATTTTCTCCCTGAACAACAGCAACTACATCGCCAAGGCCCTTGGGGTGAGTATCTTTGCATGGTAAGGTAGTCGAGGCTTTCGAAAAGATACGGACAGTGTGATAGTAGCAAAATAAATTGTGTAGCTGAAGGGCTTCCACTAGATGAAATAGTTTTCTTTGTTCCGCCTAACATGGATGCAGTGAAACACAAATCGGATTTGCATCACTTTCGTGGAAAATATGTGTTACACTCTTCATTTTTTCCATTATTCCAGTCAGGACGAACTAACTTTCATATTTTTTTTCAAAAATCAATAATCGATACCTACCGTAACCTCCTCTTCCCCTCAGGACGAATCGTCCGGTCTCCTGCCCGTCCTCCGCGAGCAGAACGCGCACATCCTCCAATTCTACCTGGACGCCATCCAGAAGCACATCTCGGAGTACATGGCCAGGTACGGTAGTCGAGTAGTTATGGTAATTAGCCATTGATAGGGTGTAGGGGGTACATGGCCAGGTACGGTAGGTGGAAGTACGGTATCGAAATATGCAAAGTAAAGGATTGCGGTAGGGTACGGTAGCCATTGATATCGCACAAGGAGTACATGGTCAGATACGGTAGGAGGGAGTACGGCAGTGTGATATTAGCAAAATAAATTGTGTAGCTCCCTCCTACCGTACTATTTGACTGGATCAAATAGTACGGTAGGAGGGAGTACCGTAGTGTGATATTAGTGTGATATATAAATAAATATAAATAGTATAATATGCTATCCACAGATGGTCTAGAGAATACGGTAATCAGTAATTGATATGCGCATATCGTATTCGGGATTGCTGTAATCAATTCCTTGCAGCTGGTACCCGGTGCTGGAGACGATCACGTCCGTCGACCAGATGCACCCGGAGGACCGCGTCGCGATGCGCAACGCGATTACGGTAGGCGCACGATGGGTGGGGATTGGGAACTGGGTTTATTATTATAGTATTGGCAACGAAACCTTGAAATTATTGTCTACCATTGAGTCAATAGACCCTTGTACGAACAGTGAAACATGAATCGATCAGGGAATGTAGGCGTACGAAATTCGGCGATTGGGTGAAGCAATATGAAGAATATCTTGGTATTACGGTATCCCTCGGGTTACGGTAGCCAATTCAATCGATATTGCAGGCGTTCACGCGCGAATTCGAGCAGACGGTGTCGGCGCAGCGCGGATACTGCGTGACGGACCCGATCCTGGCCGATCAAGTGAGAGTGAAGGTGAGTACCGTATCTTTATACTAACTGTATACCAGACGGTAAGCTAGGTCAAACTGGGCTCCTTTGGTCATCGTGGTTAGCGTGTTCTAATGTTGTTATAGAGTTGTAGGAATCTTACAGTAAAAAAGTACGATGAGCGAAAATTGGGTTTCATCAGATCATCTTGACTGGTTGCGCTCGGAAACGGAGATGTCAACCTTTTTCTCGGGGAAATAACGAACACTTGGTGTAAATAGGAACATGTATGCATATTTTAAAAGTGGAATCGAACAATTTTCCAATGTAGTTTCAATGGTTGTTAGGTTTCATCGCTCCTATGAATGAGGTTGATCTGATTGGAATCAATTGCTCTATGAATTGTGTTGAAAAATAATATAACCTTCTCTGTATTTCCATTAAAATCTATAATAACTAAAATAATTAAACTAAAACGTATTTGGTCAGGTGAAAGCGGCAGTGGTGCCCATGTACGCGAAGCTGTACAACAAGGCGAACGCGCTGACGGGGGCGGCGTCGCTGTCGAGCCATCTGAGGTACGGTGAGAAGTACGATAGGTTTGCGGATTGTAATATGATTTTGAGCTACGGAAACCGAGTTTTCGAGTCATCGCGTGTACGGTAGCGTTGAGTCGGGTTGTAGGTACGGTATACTTGGGATACGGTAACAATTTAGATCTGTTTCAATCTGCAGCATGATTTGTTACAATTGCGAACATTCACGGATGTGGTAGAAAATTAAAAGTAGCGAAAAATAACTGGTTAAAGTTTACCTGGATTGGTAGGTGAATTCGGGGTGCAGGTACTGTTGATGAAGCGGTAGGAGAAGCTAAAGCACTGTGATGCTAGTGTAAAAGGATACCAAAAGCGTATTAAGTGAGCCTAATAAGTGTGAAATTTAGTGATGCTCGATATGCAAATTTCATTCCAGGTACACCGAGGAGAGCCTGGACGTGAACATCGATCGTCTGTTCGACGTCGCAGTGTAATTATCGATTTTTCCGTTTCATTTATCGATTTTCCGCTATCCATTTATCGATTATGCTTGTAGATTTGTATCATACCATTATAATCCCTTCATATATTGACATACAAAGGTGCATGTTTTGCTAGGGCTTATTTATTACTGTATAAGAAGGCATTACTCTCATTCCAAGCCGATTGTCAGACGTATCAGAGCATAATTATATTGTAGTGATAGACGCGAATATTCCATTGATGATGTTGTGATAAAGTGCTTGATTATGTGAGGTGGTGTAGAAGAAAAATTGTCGCCGAGGCCGTTTTAATACCTTCACGAGTATGTGATTGAATGGAGTGAATCTTCAAGAGAGATATTGCCGTCTCAGCGGGGAAACATATTTTGTGAACAGAGTGAGTTTGATTTAAAAATAGATTACTGGTAGCAATATGGATAATAAAATCATGATGGCAATAATAACTACAATTTGTGTTATAATCGTTCTCACGTAAACGAACTTTGAAATGAAATTATTTTCTACAGCCTTGATGCCTAGAAGGAGGAAATATGCGGTCACGTCAGGCAAATGTGTTAAGGTAAGTAATTGATTAATTTTATAGTTTGGAAGGACAAGGAGTAGCTCTGAAGTAAATATGAGAGATTGAATCCAATGCTTCCGTTTCGTGAACTAGTTCATTGTAAATCAAATCTAACGTTAATGCAAACGCTGAGAAAAGGTTAAACTTTAAAATGCTGTTTATGGCACGGAAACATTGTATTCGATGTACTTTATCCTAATTAAAAAATTGCAGAGGGAAGCTATCGATGATGGTGAATTGACAAGAGATCAACCTGCGGAAAAGGTTCTGATATGGGAGCCTGTGGTTTGTAGTTACTCATTATGTTCTCGGTTTCGTCGTTTGATCTAGATTGTTTGTGTTATTAAGTTCGTCTCAGGACGAATGGGCCAGTGAGCAATCACAACAGAAGATTGTGAAGATGGAAGCAGAGGTTTGAGTAGAATATTTATTTGTAGATACTTCACAGATTTTACCGATTTTGTGCCTTTTATGGATTTTCGCAGTCGAAAACTTGTATATTTATGTGAATCAATTGCAGGATAATGATGAGCAGCCAGCGACAAAGACTGTGAAGGTGGAAGCTGAGGTTCTAATATTATTTCACATTTATTTACGCGCTTCGAGTTCCAGATTTTAAGTGCAGATTTGAAGTAACTATTTCAATTTGAGGAGTAAGTATCACACTTTCCAGCCCGACCCTTCTCCCTCATTTCCTGCAGTGGAAGTGAAGAAAGAAGTAGTCGAATCGGAGGAGAGGTTTGTATTTGTTTTGTTTACTTTTTCCCCATTTTTACATCCCCCCTTTCTAAAGTGATCAATGCATAGGGGAAGTTCGGTAGTTGTCATTCCTTGGGCACCCACGGATCGATGTGCTAATTAATTTTATAATTTCAGTGTACCAGCAAACGTGAATTCGTCGCTGGAGGATGGAGTGGCGAGGAAGAGGAAGAGTGCGTTTGTGAGAGAGTGGTTCGTTATTTTTCCAATACGAGCAAGCTATATTTATAAATTTAAATACTTGAATCCGTATTTTCAGGGAGCTGGCAAGAGATAACGCAGCGCACAGTATTCCGGCGGAGCTCTCCGATGCCGACGGTTAGTTATTATTCTGTAATATATTTATTTAAATTCATTCATTTATTTATTTATCATAACATCTATTTTTAGCAATATTTAGGGTTCCCCTGTAATATATTTATTTAAATTCATTCATTTATTTATTTATCATAACATCTATTTTTAGCAATATTTAGGGTTCCCTTATTGTAAACTACTGCTGTGCTTTCACTCTTTACCATTAATACTATGGTGGCTCTAGTGGGTGATACGACAAACAGGCGAAATTAAATTTGAAAATTCCACTTGAGAAATGAGATTAGAAAAAACGCATTTTGGAAAAATCATTCCGGAAAGAGAGAATGAAAGAGAATGGTTTCAGCGAACAATGGCCTATGCAAATGACCGAGAGAGTGTGGAATGACGAGAGACAATGGTTTTCAGAGAGATTTTTCCCAAATGTCGCATTCTGAGTTGATCATTTCTCATTTCATTCTTCAATTCTCGTCTCTCTCTATCTTTTTTTCTTTTCAGATCCGATCAACATCTTCCTACTCTACCCTATCGGCACCCCCGGCAGTGAGTTTATGAAATATTCTTAATTTTCCAATGGAAGTAATTATTCTGAAAAATTGTAGTTTCCAGGTTGAAGGCGTCTTTTTTTCCCTGAAAATCGCGGTTTTTAGCGTTGAAATTTTCAAAATTTATCTTGGGCTACGTTGAGTAAAGGGTAAAAGAATAATGAATTTCTATATTCCCGTCTCTTCATTTGGCCTTATATCTCGCAGACATCCGAGAGAGTATTACGCAACGTCAAAGCCCGAACAAAATGCACTGGAATAATACAATTCACAGTTTATCTACAAAGCTCATAATGAGACTAAATGGGGTATTTATTATCGGAGCAGCAGTACTAGGTCGGATGAGAACCGCCAAAAAAATTTTCCCCGTTTGTGGTGTTTAGAATACTCTGGCATTTTTTTGGTTCTCATCCAGTCAGTTCTCATTCGACCTAGTGCCGGAGCAGCAGGATTAATGAAGAAACCGTGTTTGCAGCCGTCCCCTTCGAGAGCGCGCTCAGTCAGCTCCATTCGGGCCTGCACTTCTCCGGAAATCGAAAGTGGCGCAGGGGCGGCATTCCGGAAGCCGCACTGACCGGGGTACAGGTCAGCAACACTTCAAAATAATTATACATCATTAGTAACATTTTAGTTGTCTAGGCGAGATCACAGTGCTCGAAAAGCGACTATTGTCCGTAATGAAGTGGGCATTGTGCAAAACGCCGTGCTACTAGAGCTCGAAGCGTTGGTCGTCGGCTCATTGTTTTGCACACTAACCAAAAGTCTTCGAAATTCACGACATCCTAAGGATTGACTGACGATCTGATCATACAATGATTATGAGTATTTATTTTTATTTAGAAAACGATTTATTGCGTGCTGTGCGCGTTTTGCGTCCGTGCGAACGGCGTCTTCGGCCATCTCTTCAGCAAAAAGCACAAGTCAAAGGTGAACCTCGGAACCTTTTTAATCGACGTGTGGAATTGAGTCTTTGTAATTTCCAGCATTATGTCCTTTCAAAAACCTATCTTGAACAAAGTAGATTTATGCATCGATGGTTAAAAGAAAGTAGAAGTTGATCGGACAGCATCGGCTTGCGTTACGCACATCTAATTATTGCTGTCATGCAAGACTTTACGGAATGATACATGATCACGATTTAGGCCATTCTGAACGGGGGCGAAGCCTCTCTTTCTGCCTTGAACTTCTGGCTGGAGTGGCTGCAGCTTCGACGAAATCGTCACGCGAGAGTCGTGCCATATGGTTTGTGCACCGCACCATTTTGCAGCAATATGCATTTTCTTCACCACCTTTAAATGTGCTCCTTTATTACAGTTGAATACCAGGCGCCCAACCCCAACCTTTTCAGTCTGGTCGCGCCCAATGATACCGACGGCGAGTTTAATTCTTTATTCAAGTTACAATATTTTTTGAGGAGCAAAAAAATGCACGAATATAGGAAACCGAATTTAAACGAACCTGGCGATGTAAATTGTAAATGGCATATTGTGATCAGTTGTTATTCTAATTATAATTAGTATTATTAAAGTACAAATTACAGCGATTTCGCTCGATGAAGCGGTAAGCCAGATTCGCGCCAAATGGGATGAATGTGGGATGGAGAAGTGGCGAGCATACTGGATGGCGAACTTTCGCGTCCGAAAGGTGAGTGAGTGGGGTGTTGCAGAAACAGGACCAAACCAGGTAGCCCAAGAAAAAAAAATTAAGCAGGCTTAGCCTAGCATAAGCAACCCAAGAACCTAATGCAAAAATACAGATTCCCTGATGAAGGGGACGAGGCACAAGCTGCCAAACTGTTCCTCAAGAAACTTTGCGCAAAAACTTCAGAAAATGTATAATTTGGAACGGATAGCTTTCATTTTGATTGATTAAATTCGTGTTTTAACGTTTGGGGCTTACTTATTCGGGTCAGATGAAGCGACCAACTGTATTGAAAAATATTAATTTATTTGCAAGTATTTACTCGCTTGTTGCAGAGTATCACACGCGACGAGTGCGGGGAGAAGAAGACCGGCCTCCATCTCATCGACCACTTCATCTCGCCCGATCATATCGAGAGGGTTAGCGCATATTATCGTATCGTAAAAAAATATGCCTGTTGTTTGTTGCACTAGTTTCACTAAAAAAAAGAAGTTAGTAATCGCTAGAGAATAGAAAAATGAGGTATGTGATATTGCTTTGTAGGTGCGTGCGACCGGATCTGCCGTCTCTCGTGCGGCCCTCCAGTTCTGGCTGCAGCAGCTGCAGTGGGCTGCGGACGCGGATCCCGACGCCATGCAGGTGCTGCAGGAAGTCGTCGGCGAGGTCGGGGAGGCTGCAGATGCTGCAGAAAGCAGCGCAAGGAGCGATAGATAAAGCCTATCTGTGCTATTGTTAGTCCATTCTATCCTCATATCCCACTGTCTTTTGTTCTGTGTCGTTATCACTTCATGTTCTGATGTTTTCTTGTTGTCAAAGTGTCCTATAGTTAATCCTATCGAGCCAATCGTTGGGAATTGCTAATTTTCGAGTTTTGTATCGTTATTCCTCACTGTGCTTTACTGTTAGATCACACTGTCAAGTGATGAATGTCCGTGTTTCTTCGGGAAGCTCTTGATTTGTCTTGATTATAAGAAGGCATTACTCTCATTCCGAGCCGATTGTCAGACATAACAGTGCAAAATTATATTGTAGTGATAGACACGAATATTCCATTGATGATGCTGTGATAAAGGTCTTAATTATGTGCAATTTGTTTAAGGAAAGTGTATTGTGCTGGGAATTATACGATTTTGTCAACGAAATTAGTTAGAATGGGATACATAAAGGGGAAGAATGGGAGGGAATCAGCCAAGAGATGCGTTCATTCTTTCTTATTGTGCTCGTTACGCAGCTTGTGTCGTCGTTCTCGGTTATTTCAGTGTAAGTGCATGTTTGATCTTTGATCGTTCATCTTCGAGAGTAAATGTTCAGGCAGAAGCACACTGAAACGAAAACTGTAGTGCATCATGAATCAAGAGTGGACGTAGACGTGAAATCGATGGATGAAGAGACTACCGTACCTACTACTACAGTATCCACTGCTGAACAAAGACAGAAATTGATCCACATGCTGAAGGAATTTGAGAACTAATTGGCAGCTGATATTCGTACTACTACGACTTCAACCGAGCCTCCACTCCGAGTTTATCGTTTGAAGCTTGAAACTGAGCCAGAAAATGCATAAATAAAAATCTACAGTACCCGTAATTTCTTCGTGAAATTGTTGTTCAAAAATGTAGAGAACAATTTTTTTTGTATGATGAGCATAATGAATGCGATGTTTGTGTTGCGAAGGAAATATGTCTACCATCATCTTTATCTGTCTGGTCACAGCAGTGACTGGCCGTTCTAGCATCAAGTCTGAATCGATAATCGTCGTCGCTAAACACAGTAAGTACGGCAGGGTGTTGTCCTCGTCTAGTGTCTCTTCTGCACAAAGCGAGCGCGCGCCACGAACACTGCGGATCTGCAAGCACAAATCCTTGCTAACCACCGTAAGAACGCCACCAGAACGGAATAATCATTGGAACGATAAAATATGCTCACCGTCTGGGGCAGGGGCAGTACGCAGCATCGCCTCCGGGGATTCCCGATGATCCAGCGATTCCGGGGCGTCCGTCCTCTCCCTGTCTGCCGGGGTTTCCGGCCGGTCCCGGCGCACCCATGCCTCCGGGTCTGCCAGAGCCGCCAGGTCGTCCGTCGGCTCCAGGCCTGCCGGGCTCTCCCTTGCCTCCTGCCGGTCCGGGTGCACCAGGGCGGCCGCGGCCGGACGAGCCGTCGCGACCCGGCTGACCGGGCTGGCCGGGGCGACCAGCGCCTCCGGGTCGGCCGGAATCTCCCATGGGTCCGGGAGGGCCGGGTCGGCCCTGTCCGCCGCCGGAGCCGGGCTGTCCGGGCCGGCCACTGGGCCCAGGTGGGCCCATGGAGCCGGCGGGTCCCGCAGGGCCCGGAGGGCCCATCGGGCACTGCACGCAGCCGGGGTCTCTCTGGGGGCAGGCGATGGGCGCGTACACCTCACGGTTGTCTGCGCCGGCAGGGCCGGGCGTGCCAGGAGGTCCGGGTGAGCCGGGTGTGCCGGCGGGCCCGGGAGGGCCGGGCGGGCAGCGCGGCTTGGTCGGCTCGCATTGGCACCAAGAGGGAAGGCCGCGCTTGCTCTTGCGGTTGGCACGCTTCTGACGGAAGATAGACTCGAAGGGCGACTCTCTGGAATGGGCAAGGATTGGTTTCGGGGATTTGAGTAGAGTACAATAGTGGAACCATAGATTCCGGCACTAAAGGTTTCGGAATATTAGGGTACGGTAGGCTACGATATTCTAACAAAGGGTACGGTACCTGGGTGCCGAAGGGGGCGTGACCATGATCTGGATGTCCATCATCTCGGTCCACACGGCGTCCGTCTCTACGCGGAAGATCTGCAATGGGTTGGGTTACTGTAATCTGACTTGGCACCATGGTCCTGGTACCAGATTTCGGTACCAAGAACCAGAGCCAGAACCAGAACTAGAATCAGGAATCAGCACTCACCCCGACCGAGTCCACGACCTCATCATGCAGCTCGTTGATGGTGCTGTAGAGCGAAGGGATCGTGATGAGGCAGGCCATGACCTGGAATTAGGAGATTGGTACCAAGGCGGAACCACGCCGGAACGGGAAATCAGTAACCTACCGCGAACGCGGAAGCGGTGAGCGCTACGCCGACGATGATGCGTTCTTCCTTCATTTTTCGATTCTGAATTCGCAATTTGAAATTCTTTAAATTTGGCACTGAAAAAAATCGAAAAATGTGATGAAATGCAATAAGAAAGAAGAGCAGGAAATGTGATGATGCTTTCACTTGGAGTGGCGGGCTCCTTTTATAGTGGAATTGTGGTGGGGGGCTGCTTACACCACAGGGGCGGGCGGGGATGGAGGCACTACTCTCACTATTTCACACGCACTTTCACCAGTCAGATTGAGCGATAGTGTGGGCGGAATGAAGATAGTTCAACCCTGAGGGGGTGGAGCCAGGCCCCCCCCCGGAAGGCAGTTGAGGCTGACCCTCCTCAATTAGAATGGTATATCGCCGCCTCCTACACCCTAATCGTGCTACTCTGACTATCAAGAGTAACTCTCACTCTCGTTTTTTGGAACACTCAGTGGAAAACTCGATTGGAAATCGAGAGTTGAAGATGCGGGGGCAAAAACAGCCGGACAGTGCCTCAATTAGGCTCGAGTGCGGTCAAGACTCTTTGTCAGTATTCGATTCAATGAACTGCACGTTCGAAGTGCCACTTCGATCGGGCCAGTACTTATTGTTAGTAGAGTTTTGAACCGATTAGAGGGGCAATAAAGCAGAACATTCGTAATGTTGTTAGCCTCAAAAGTAGGGTCAGCTGCGTGTTGTTCGGCCTTGCCTTCGATTTTGCTTCGTTCATCCCCTGCTGTGCGCGAACTTCCCTCCTCTGTGGGTAATGCGATCAACTTGAAAGCGCGAATGCGCCAAATAGATGTGGCATCACTTCTGTAGCCTTGGGCCTGACACCTAGATCAAAGCGCAGGTGCGAAACTGCCTCGTTATGTCACTACTGATGTTACCGTTACATGCAGTAGAGGTCAAAAATCTAGTCACGGGAAGTCGAAGTTCAAAGCAGTTCTCAGATAGAATTAATCAAAGTACTAAGGATGTGCCTTCATATTGCTCTAAAAGATCATCGTATCAAAAGAAGATCACCAGAAATGCAGATTCAATCAAGCAGTTTATTTAAAGCCATAGAATGGTATCCAAAAGAAGATCAGAGATAGGGTGCTCGCTAAAAACAGCAGTAAAGCCGCTGTGCGCAAGCACCCAAACAGAACTAGTGGTTGGTCTCTCAGCATCTATAGTTCTCTTACTAGTCAGGGAAAGTGAGAGAGCACGCGTATTTGAGAGACCCAGACGATGGCTCATAACTAGAGTTGCCGGCTCCATTTGAGATTGTGCGCAGATAAGAAGTGCGGTCGAAAAAGTGGCGGAATGAGCGCTCACCGAGTCGGAATGGGCAAGATTTCAGTGGGAAAGAGAGCTCAAGTATTAATGGTAATTTTTTAGTAAAATCGGGCATTAACAAATTAAATTTATCGTATAGAATCATAAATTAGTAGTGGTTGTGAAACATATCGACTTCAATTCGTAAAACAGAAATCTTTAGAGAATACCACAGTTAAATTTGCATGGAAGATCTTCTCAAAAGTGTCAATAAATCTTGAGAAAGCTAGCTCAATTTCCTGACTGCATCTTTGTCTGTGAAACACACCGAATTTCCTAGCAAACTACCTACCATTCCTACGATTTATACAAATTTCCCGTCCGTTCAAGTAGATTGCAGAGCACGAAATACGTCTCATCACACCACACCACAAGATATAATGCTAAATGGAGAGACACGATTTCCCGTATGTTGAACACTCCCCAGTCTCGATGTGTATACTCGGAGTGCTATAGAGTTCGCGAAATACGGTTAATCGTCTCTTCACTCCTCGTAGCCGTACACTGGTCATAGTGTCGAGAATGGAGAGACGATTACCCGTATTTGGAACTCTCGAGTGCTAAGAGGCATTCAAGTGTTTTCGAATGCACTGCGTGACGCGGGTTCTGTGCACTAAAAGCGTTCTACTACCCGATTACAATTCGAAATACACTCTCGATTCCTCGCACTTTCTCCACGCTACGCGCTTCTCTGCCCTAAAAAGAAGTACGGAAGCTGTTTGAAATGTCCTGAGTGAATAACACATGCATGATGTATCGCTTCTGTGACCCATCAGCGTTATATTTGGGCTCGAAATGATGGCAGTAAGCTCTTAAAATTTGATATACTTTCTCGATTTGTGCCCTATAGATAACACGCAAGCGAGTAAACCAATAAAAAGCGGGTTTAGAGAGGCGATTCCTTGAATAATCTGTTTACTGGGGCTATTCATGCGCCGATAACCCCCATGGTAAGGTCAAGTGAGTGGCGTACTACTGCGTTCCATAGTCCCCATGAGTATTGGGATGTTTCAAGTTGCAAAACATGCGCCGAGATCAAGGGAGATCAAGGGAGTTGAATCACGGGTAAGCGTATCTTCCTTTCACACACTTTTTAGCTACTCTGACAGAATGTGAAATGAAGAGACGGATTTTTGACTTTTTTCAGGCATATCCGTGAATTCAATAAAGGGCTTTCGCTTGATAGTTATATTTTTTGTAATGCCGAAGGTACGACAGAATCGAAAATAACCGATTGTATCCCACTTTGTACCAGCCGTGAAACACATTCATCTTTTTTTTTGTTATAATTTGTTCATTGCTTGTAAGAAATTACACCTTCTCCAATAAAACTTTCGAAAAATTTGATGCGCATTACCCACCAGGAGAAGCGGGGGGAATCACCCTATTTACTGTTTTCGCCCTCTTGCTTACGCGATTGTAGTAAGAATTTGATGCGCCAATGAGATTGCGGGAGTGCAGGGAGCAAATAAGCAACTAAAAAGTAACTGAAGCAGGATGACTCATGAACTTTCCCCCATTGCTGATGACCTATTGACGATCAAAACAGGGTACTATGATTCCTTGCAATAGTTCGAAACAATCCAACGTAATATTCCATGTGTTCTGTCAATATTCGAAGAGAA
The DNA here is from genome assembly GCA_900490705.1 of Pristionchus arcanus. Classification (NCBI taxonomy): domain Eukaryota; kingdom Metazoa; phylum Nematoda; class Chromadorea; order Rhabditida; family Neodiplogasteridae; genus Pristionchus; species Pristionchus arcanus. Next base: position 23,130 of record LS485377.1, read on the forward strand.
AACAGGGATAAATATGGGAGATAGATCACTGATCATTGCAGTGCAATAGTGGCTATCCCCCGGCTCTTGAACATAATATCGTGTTTTCCTTTTTCAAGAATCGTTTCACACGCACTCAATCGGAACCGGAAATTGAGACGTGTGAAAGTGGCAAAAAAGTGGCCAAAGGAGCACCGTCTCCCCATTTAGCCTTATCTCTCGTCAGTCAGAGAAGAGAAAGTGTACCGGGAAGAGAGAGAGATCAGCCTTTGGAAAAAAGTGGACCAAAAGAGAGAGGGCCGAAAGGCCTTCGACTGACCCAGCTGGGGGTCTATTTCTATTGGGCATGGTTCAACTCTATCTGTATCTCTTCATTCCACCTGATCTCTAACTCACTCTGACTGGCGAGAGAGGAAATAGGCGCTAATGCGCCCACTGACAAGGCCGGAGGGAATTGCGATAAAAAGAATGGTCGGTTTTGTAAATAAATCGATTTTTGTTGAATATTATTTTAACTCGAGATCCAATGTGCACTGAGAAGAGTTCGAATCATCGATCATGTAGTGGGGGCGAAACCTATTCCAATTCGTCTCACAAGCGGAATTAATGAACTGTCGCCAGCGTCAAATTAATCCAGTTCTGATTCATTACTTTGAATAGAGGACGACGATATTTCGCAAGTGTAGATGGAATCAAATGCATGCGGGATATGTCAACAATCTTTGAAACCATTCTACTATTCCGAAAAGAAAGCAGGAAGTCGGAATTATGGCCAAATGAATGCAGGGATGGCCTTACGAAGTGATCTCTCGTAGAAAGTGAGATCACCACTCGGGATTTCGCTTTCAACAACTGCTCAGTGGCATCGATTGAACCGGCTAATGCCACAGCTAGGAGGAAATTTCGCCCTATCACAGGATGATTGTTCCAAATTTCTCTCTCCTCGCTGCCAATCCTAATCAATGGTTCTAGTGTGGCAGTGGCTCGTGCTCGCTGCGGTTGTCGTTTTTGCTCAGTTTGGCGCGCAAGAGTTGGATGTCGCTGAGAGACGTGAGTTTTTGCAGATTATCATAGACACAACTCTTTCTGCGCTTGAAACTGCATGAAAATGGCTGCAAAAAACCTAAATTGATCCGCAATGAGGTTGTTTAGTCGATGTGGGGCTTTCAGTGGATAATAATCCATAGATTTCCAAGCTTAGCTAGTTGTGCAGGAGTATTGGACTGTTGAATTTTAGTGGAAATTTCGATTCAGGAGCCAGCCCAGAACTCCTTTTACTCAACGCTACTATTTCCGATGAGGAAAGGAGGCAGTTAATCTCCACGATCCGGCGAACGTACAAGGTCCAGGATTACGATGCGGTTAGTTATTATTGTTGTTGTTGTTGTTGTTGTTGTACCCAATAATGTTGAAGCATGATTTGTTTGCAATAAATGAGCTTGTGGTTGTGCTGGACAGAATGACGGAATTACGATGCAGTAAGCATACTTGTTTTGCCTATTGTTTCTCCGGATCAGGACACTAAATCGGGGGTAGTAAAGATGGTACTGCCTTGCATTTTATGCTTGAGATAAGTGTGCACATTTATGCAGTAAAAGGGCTGTAAAATGAATTGAAAGGAGAACCCTCTAGTTTTTGAGCGATTGATGGGAAAACAAATAAAAAATCTTCAGATTCGAGAGGATCTACGGATCAACGCGCCTCGATTCTACTCAATTGTTGCTGATCTTGACTCACTGATTAGAAGAAATTACGAAATGAAAAGCAAAGTGACGCAGCGGCGACTGGAGAATGTGAGGGTGTATATTTTTTTGAAGATTATTCCAAAAAGAAACTAGTAAATATTCTAACATACGCACAAGAAGTGAGCGTTAATTACTTCTGCACATTCTTTTGGTCGGGGCGGGATAATTAACAAAAATAAAAGGAAGACACTTAAAAATGCAAGGATGTGATCTGAAAGTCTTTTCACAGTACGCGGTGCACGCTCCACTGGACATTCAAGACGGTGTCGGGCGACTGGCCAAGTATCTCAACGAGAACATCGAAACGGCGCTGGAGGTCTGATAACTTTTTGCAGCGTCTCCTTAGTTTTTTTTATTCTCTGCTGATTCCTAAACATCGTATAAGAACTGCGCAGTTCTGTCTTGAAAAGACAACGGATGAGAAACGAATCGCTCAGCTCATTTTGTTGAAATGGTTGACTAGCGGAACCTACTGCGTCTTATCAACGTACGCTCACTTCTTAAAAACACTTCACACTTCTCCCGTATTGTTATTCCTAAGATGATAGTGCTAATAAGGTCTCATTGGAAAAATCCTTGGCCTAAAAGAGATACGATTTCAGGTCACAAGAAAGGAAGTGCTGTTCAAGTTTCTGCAGTCTGCAAACTCGATTCGGATAGAGGAAGCGAATGCACTAAGGAAGACGATTGGAGATCGGTTCCGGTTCAGGACGGTTGGAGAGGTGAAAAGATAATTTCTTAAGAATTGGACAAACAAAACATAGGAAATCGTGATACCTAACATGCAACAATAAATAGTAGCATGGAAAATGCGAATGCGAGGTGAGAATGAGCATTTCATGATGAATTTACCGAAATAATATGATTAGAATAAGAACCAAAAGTGAAAGAAAAAGGAAGAGTCTGGCTCAGGACGGTTAGAGAAATAAGGAAAACCCGAGAATTTTCGCGGGAACAAAGTTCCAAATGCCAGCATACAGCAAATGAATAGACTATTCCGAATAGAGACTCTATTATACCAAAACCAAACGCTCCATAGATGAGACTCAACCGGCGATATCAGCATTTCAACGAAAAAAGAACATAAATTATTTTGAGACATTTAAATAATACGATCCGAACAGGCGTCATGTAGTCGACACAGTAGCACAGTAACTATCAAATGCCAAAGGCCCTTGCTCTGCCCATAAACGAGAACACTAACAGGCGCTATTACCGCCCCGCTTTTTTCTCGGTAATTCGAGTCGCGGGGTCATTGCTCCTTTCCAATTCTCTTCAGTCTGCACCTTCCCTCACCAGATAGAGAGCGAGAGACCAGGCTCAATTGAGAGTGGCAGACCTTGTTTTTGCAGTTTACGGCTCTCATGGGCTGTGAGTGACAGGCCATTGTGGAGCCGGGCTCAATGACGGAAGCTTTTCAATTCTCGATAGTGGATAGGGTTCACGTTTGAAAATAGAGTAAAATGCAATAACAAAGTGTTTCTTCGTTTCACAATTGTTTGGCGACACCTCTTCAAACGAAATACCTTTTCCCGTTCATTCCAGATCTTCGGTGACTTCGAACGCAGTGTGCCCGCTCTCTACGATGCCGTCCTCAACGTGTCGGAGACGCTCGCTGTTGGAGTAGGCAAGATCGAGCCTGGAACGCCGGAGAAATATCTGGTGAGTTTCCGACGAAAATTTACTGTTGGTAGAATTCAACAGATGAGATAAGTTTCACTCCTTCTGCGAAAGCCTTTGTACTTTCAACGATTCTGATGCAGTCCTGGTTCACTCTAGAAAACTCAACAATCTTTTTTATCTCTTGATAGCGTCATCTGAGATTATGATTATTGATTTTTTTGAAAGAGACAGCCCTTGGCGATCATAAACTGGACAAAAAAATTAAATTTCAATAAGCCCCCCCCCCCACAATTGTACCATCTGTGCGGATAAATATTATTATTATGATTATTATTAAGCCAAATTTCAATAAGCCAAAAAAACTGGGAAAATATGATCTTTTGCGTCGAGATTGTGCGCTATAATAAATATCGTGAAGTGTAATCTTAATCGCCTTTCTAGAAAGAAACGACCCTCGGCGATCATGAACTCGATGTCCTTGCGGAAACATTCGCGCACTCAAATGCGGAGATCGTGTTGATTCTCTGCACGTGCCTTGTGCAGACAATCAATAGGATGAGCGATGAGGAGGTACGGTAGAGATACTGTAGACGGTTCGAAAATCAATAACATGGGAGTTGAGCGGATACGGTACTTGGGGGGCATGAAAGAACCGCAACGACAAAAGCGCAAATTGCCAAAAACGACAAAAGCGCAAATTCCAATTGCGCAAACGACAAAAGCGCAAATCACGCAACTTGGGTTATATTAGTGCTAGCGATGTCTGGTTTGGCTCAAACGATAAATTGTGATCAGTGCTACCAAATTAACAGCTGAAGTCCAAACCAAAAATCACTAGCACCCATGTGACTCGCGTTTTGCTGATTTGCGCTTTTGCCGTTGGCGCTTTTGCTTTTGCGCAAATGTCGTTTGCGCTTTTGTCGTTGCGGTTCTGTCATGCCCCCGGTACTTGATAGACTACGGTAGCACACTGATGAGTTACCGTAGACGTTGTAATACGGTAGAAGTAAATACCAATCTTCCCAGCTCGACAAAGTTCGCGCTGTTCCCAGGGAGGACATCGTTCTATCAGCCACGAGGTGGCCGTATTCTGTTGGAGTGAGCTCTTCATATGTTTACTAACATTTGAATGCAATGTTTATTGTTTTTTCTCACTTCTAATAATCTGAAATGCCAGGTACTGAACCAAACCGAGATCGTTCGCTTCGCGTTGAAATTCAACTCCTCAATGAGCGTGATTTTGGACACAAGGATAAAAGCAACGAAACGGGTGGTGCGGTTTGAATGATAAAATATACCCATTGTCTGTTTCTATGGATCCCGCTCGATCATGTGGGCATATCTATAGTACTTCTGAAATGACTAAGTTAGTACGTAATGCACGATGCATTGTTGTCAGACCGTAAGCGGTCTCAGTAGTCAGCTAAATAATTATTTGTGGTATGAAGTTTTCCTCAGATCGCCATCGAATTCGACGAGGACCAACAGATGGAATTCATCGAGCGAGTGGACATCCTCAATACGAGAATGCAGGAATTCCTCGTGCAATTTGCGATCATATCGCTGGTGGAGACTGTGCAGGTATACTGTAATTGCTTGATTGATTTTGCTCTAACAAGTAATTAATGTAAGTAATTGCTCTGACCATTGCTGTAACTGATTCATGCCGTTGTCGAGTGCCGAAATCAGAAAGAGAAAAAGTGAACAGTGCAAATTGTCTCCTCTTTTTTTTTCCAGAAACTCGAAGAATACGACATCATGCTGTTGCATCGGTACGTGACGCGCAAGGTTGTATTCGGAGACGAGAGCGAGGTTATTTACTTGGTTTCTGCTTGCAATTCGGGACACACTATCTCCGAACATTTATCTGATTCTTCTGAAGGCGGTGCAACATATTTGATTTCAGTGCATCATCAATTAACCTTCATCTGACCTATATTTCAGAGAAGAAACTATAATTACAGATCGAATTCGAGCTCTCCGCCTCCACTCCGCAACTCTACCAGATGGTCTCGCTGCTGATGGTTGATGTAGAAGATGCGTTCAAGGATAGGCTCCGATTCGGCCTGGATTTCATCGATCGGGTTAGTTGAAATGTGTTCTAAAAATACGGCAGAATATGGCTCAGAATCGGAATTTGTGGCCTGGACAAAGATCAAAGATCAACTATTCCAGTCGTGGTCCCTCTCCTCAAACGATTCTCTTGCCGACGAAATCGACGCCGACCTTGCACCGGAGATCTTTGCGGAAATGGCGAAGGTGCGTTCAAATGTGTTTCACAGATCATTCAACTTCGACTTTGTACTTGCGAAACACTAATACGTAGTCTTCTCGGTTAAAAAATAATTCATTCATACGAATTCAATGGCAAACACATTTTGCTGTTACAAATGATGTTATGGCTTTGAATGCAAGTATTCTTTTTCCGCATTTTGCGCGCTCGCCTCTCTGTCCAGTTAGGCAGTTCACGATATGAGGATAATCATTGCCCTGGCTTATCCATCCTTTCCTGGTCATACCGAGGCATTACATACCAAACGTTATTGTCGCTTGACAATAGTACAATTCCTTCGATCGTGGAAGCACCGTTACCTTTAACTTCGCTACCAATGCTGTTCAAAAATTTAACGCTCTCCTTATTTCAGGTGTTCTCTCGCTGGTCAGAAAGAGCGAGAGAGCATTGCGAAATATGAAATGCGTTAAATTTTTGAAGAGCACTGTTGCCTACCTTGACATAGCATGAATTCCAGGCCTACGGCGCCTTCGCGACTACAGTCCTCGTGCATCTGAAGGAGCAAGTTATGCATGCGGTGTTGAGGGTAAGTCATCTCACGATCATTCATTGATCAAAGATCAGAGCAAATCGATAAACTGATGGGTTACTTGAAATATACACAAAATCAAATGTGAGCGCTCACATCAGTATCTAATTTTGACAAATATGACTTTTTTTAGCTCGCAAACGAAAACTGGATCATCGAGCGGCCAGAGATACTGAGGATCATTCACGATTTCACAACGAAGCACCACAGAAATGTGAGAAATGTCAAAATCATAGTCTGATTTTTTTACCACTCCGCACCTCCCATTCAAAGGTCACCAGTGCACTTTTTGGCAAATAAAACACATATAATAATGCAATCAATTTTTAACGACAATTCTTGCAGCTGCTGCGGTACATGCGGCGGAACACGCCCACTGTTTACTCGGTAAGCCGATTTATTTGATAAGATATGTGCGTGTCATTACTAATGACTCATTAGGCCGTTCCGCTTGTTCCTAGTAACCAAGAAATATTAGACATTAAAAAAGAAAAAAAGTAACAGGGAAACTTGCATAAAACACACAGACAGAGACAAAGTACGGGTAGTTCTCAAGTAAGTATGAATATTTTTAATACTAGATAATCGGTCCGTTTCATCTTCTGATGGAGGGTAAGAAGAGGAACGCAAAGGATCCGGCGATCGCGACGTTGTTGGAAATTGTGAGTGAATTATCTCTCTAACCTTAGCCTTATTACCCTATTATTGAATGACCTTAGAAAATGTGGACCTTAGGAAGCGATTCCGAAGAATCCTAAATTTGCGACACTTGAATAAGCTGTGAAAGATGCGAAATATCACATCTTGTAATAGGATGATCGCGACATTGTTGGAAATTTAACATTCTCATTTCGTTAACAAAAAAAAGCCTAGCCCAGAAAAATAACTCGGTTCGATTTTTTTGTCTAGTTGAAAATATCCCTAAATTTCGGAAATTGTGCCGGTTATGTTTCGCGCATTCTACAATTGCCAATCAATCGCTCTCGTTTTAGTGGGCATCTGACAATCGCTTCAAATAATTTATAAATGATCTTTGATCTTGATCCGCAGCTGCGCGCCGAGTCCGTACGCGTCTTCATCTCACGCGTCGCGGGCGGACGAGCGCGAGATCGATGGAATGAAGACTCGGAGGTATGCGAGAAACAACAACGTAAATAGGAGGAGAGGACTCTCTCACCCCTGTTCATAGTCATCGGAGATGGGGAGAATTCTAAACGATGCAGAAAAAAACATAAAATTTAGCATTCCAGGACTATTTCGGTCGTCATTTCAACGCATTCGCTCTTGTTCGAGCCCTGAGCTCTGAGCAGTTAGTTCTGCTGACCAAGTCGTTCAAGGTTTATTGATCTTTGATCTTTGGCCTAAAGAGAATCTGATCTTTGATCTCTTTTCTTTCAGATTCTGACACCGGAACAACGCGAGATCTTCGAATCCGTGGCGGTTTTCTAAACTACCAAAAATCTAACTTTCCATAATAATTTCGCATGATAAAGATCTCATTTTCATTCTGCAATTCTTGATGGTATCCAATCATATGTGATACTTATATAACATGCATTTTCGAAAGGTGCATTTTAGAATTACAAACCTCCACCCAAGTGTCCATTACCTTAGAACTTCGATTGCATCAGTATTCAGACAAAAAAACTTCACAGGATCACAAGGTTTGATCTCAACAGGAGACTACATGTTATTGTGAAGAAGCATGTAGTCAAAGTATAGACGAAGTATTATTCATGAGGGTAAGGCCATTGTACTATACAAGTAATGACGCGTTCGAAGTTCGAAGCATTCCGTTAGAATTCCAAAGTCCACCGTGAATTCTCACGCATCCAGTCACACTTTCTGCCCGATTTCGACGTTAAAAACCGTATTTCATCTAGAAAATCTCTTCCGACAGAATGGAGAGTTCTTCTGAGCAAACCGCTAGAATTGTCGCTATCATCTGTCAATCTATGCTGGTTATTATTGGATTCTCAATGAATTTGTTGCTAATGTTCGCCATATCTCGTCATACCCCAGAATCGTTCAAGGTTTGCCATTCATATTCAGATTGTTCAATAAAAGTTTAAAATAATTAGAAATACTCTTCCCTTCTGTTCATCACCTCGGTAAATGATTTCATTTGTATTCTCAGCGATGCGGTTCTCATTCAGCGGTAATCATTATCTGATGAATAAAATGAACAAACTTGAACTTCTAGATCAATTCCAACTCCAACCATTACAGCACAAATATGGCATGGTGTATGTTCGGTGATTTCCGAAGGTTGGTAAAACAATTAATATCTATTTTACGTACCCACAATGCTAAATTTTTAAGGGTTTTGTTACACAATTTTCTCCATCTATCTACACACGTTCACAAATGCAATAGCGTTGATGGTGCTGTCATTCTGGTATCGGTACTGTGGTTACTCTATTTTTTCCTTTCCAAACCACATGTGTTTGTAGATACGTAAAAGTTCGGTATTCCGAATCTCCTCGACTGTCGACTCTATCAATCGTAATGGTCCTGCTGTACATACCATCGTTCGCCCAAATGGTGCTGCTAATTCATTGTTTCTCGCCCCATTTTATTCTATCTGATTTGTTTAGATAACTCTTCCTCTATCCGCCTCTCCTGAGGAAGTGGTTCGAGCAGCACTCGCTAAATATTATCCCAAGCTGGATGAATCAATAGCAGTTACTGGTTCGTTCAAAATCTATCAGCTCCGTTCGGAAGCAAGAAGAAGCGATCTGTCACGGGGATTCAAAATTTAAAGGCAACCCCTCCTCTGGCAATATCTACGCCGACTACGGCACGTATTACCCGATGCTGATGCCTGTTCCGTGTTACGTTTTCATACTTGTTATTCGTTACAAGGTGAGTTGAAACGGAGCTTCTATTTTTAAGAGTGCAAAATTGTAATGCCAAGATTTTAGTGATATCGTTTAGAACGGGGAGGTTCATGTCGAAAGATAAATCTTATTGCAGATTCTTCGAATCCTCCATCACACTGGAACCCATCTAAGCGATCGAACGAAGGACATGCACATACAATTAGTTAGAGTGAGCGATTCAACTTCCTTAGACTTTAGACTTCCTTAGATTCCACGCAAAGTCTGAGTGATCCATAGACAAACGAACAAGATCAAAATTACCATTGTATTTTCAGACCTTGACCTTCCACGCCTGCCTTCCCCTATTCACTCTACTGGCAGATATCGTGTTCACGATCATGCTATTGGACGTGTACAGACATCCGGTCATGGAGAATGTCGTGTTCTTTGTGGGTTATTTGACCTTGATATTTACAAAATTGTAGTAGATATGCGCGTCTGTATCGAAAATAATGATCAATATTTATGGTGCGAACAGTGTCGACGTCTAGACCATTTCTCTGGGAGAAAAATCGTCTAGACGGTCGCGTCTAGACGATTTTGAGGGGAGTCATTCTCTCCACTCATTTCGAGGGAGATGGGTCTCACTCACCTCATTTCCCTCGATCAATTCCGAGGGAATCTAATTATTTATGAAAATCTGATATTTTGCATCAATTATCCCAACCCCCTTCGAAATTGATCGAGGGAAATGAGGTGAGTGAGACCCCTCTCCTTCGAAATGAGTGGAGAGAATGACTCCCCTCAAAATCGTCTAGACGCGACCGTCTAGACGATTTTTCTCCCAGAGAAATGGTCTAGACGTCGACACTGTTCGCACCATTAGTTTGCCTCTATGCCATCCTGTCTAAGCCCAATCCTGACTCTGCTGTGCATTCGACCTTATCGAGCGTGGGTTTCAATGTCTTTACCAAGAAACGAAAACGGTATCCAACAATTCCAAAAAAATATGCAATACTCCTGGATTTGTGTGATTTGATGCTTGATCAAACAGCTGGCCTTACCAGTGGGTCCCACTTAGCGTTGTCCTACGACTGTAAAATCGCTTGACGTGGATACACCTTTACCTTCTTTATTTTTTATCATTTCAGGTTCATTCTCCGAGAAGCACGTACAACTCGCATTGAAACAAACGATTCTGCGATACGAAGTTCATAAAATAAACAAATCGAGACTCGTATTATTCTTCAGAGCGAGTCAATAAATTTTTCTGAAAAAATACCCAAAAACAGCAAAAACATGCCAGCCCGATGCGGGGCTCGAACCCGCGACAGCCAGATTAAGAGTCTGGTGCTCTACCGACTGAGCTAACCGGGCAATGGTTTCAAGAAGGGCAGTAGAGTACACAAACACATCTTGGCGACGTGATGTAAAGACAAATACAATAATACTCAATTTTTGAGGAAGAGAGAAAATGTTAAAGTATTTTGATTCCGAATTATCAAAGATTTCATGCATTGTGTTCACTCACTTCGAAGAACGAATCATATATGCGACCGGCTGACACAACCCTCTAGGGTACTGTAAGTAAACGCGTGAAACTGGACAAGTTCTTCAATGGCATTTAGCTGTTTCTTGTTGTATTATACGTTTTGATGCAGTTTAAACTTTACATAATGTAAAAAAATTGCGCAACAAGTTATTTGTCATTGGGCACTCTCATTTCTTGCAATGGAAAAGCTATTCCTTGAATCGGCAAGCCTTTATTCTTCGATTTTTAGTTGGCTTTTACCAATTTTCGGGAAATTCTTCTTGTGAAATTCAATACTGCGTCAACTAATAAATAAATCAAACTCAGTCATGGTCGTTGGTGTCATGGAAACGCCGTGGCGAGCTCGTATTGCACTATTTTCGGCACGTATTCTCTCCTTTCTCCTTCCTTTCTCCCTCCTTTCCTCTCCTTTTCTCTCCCACATGCGCTATAGTGTTTACTTTCGCCCTTCTTCGGGCTGTGCCTCATTCTCCTATCTCGCGCTCCCTCGGATGCTGACCATTACTTTATTAGGGCATTAGTAATTGTGAGAATGAAGAACGCGTCTCTTCATTTCACATACTCTCGTGCCGATCAGAGAGGGAGCACTCCGAGTGAAGAGATCGATTCTTCATTCAGAGCTACTTTTTTGCTTCACTTGGATACATATGATGTACGCATACGTCCTTAGCCCAGCAACTTACCGAGTAGTTCAGTTCTCAGATCATGCACATCGAAGCCTTCTCGTGATAAACGCGTTTGAACCCCAAATCAAACCCGATACCCAACTCTTCGTCGCCCAATACATCTTTTTCTCTCCGAATAACTCAGTCCTCGCATATCCGATGATCGAATCACGAAAAAAATTGGTCAGATTGCGCATGACGACAACGAAGGTGATCATGGCAATGGACCGAATGAAGGACCAGATCGATAAGTTGGAAGCGGAAGTCAGGGTGAGGAGATGGAATGGAGACGGTATCGGAAAAATATGGGCCTAACAGATGACTCTCTGTATCGAAAATTACATCATGCTGGAAAAGAGCGAGCCTACGTGATTTCCGAATCCATTCGGTCATTCCGAGAGGTCAACCCCATTGAGGATAGAGGCAAGAAAACAAGGGGGCGCGAGGGCAATAGATTGGCTTCCGGCCAGTGAGCAGTGGAACAGGGACTACGTGCATTTTTCGTCAGCAATGAAGGCCGAGCTCAAAAATACGGCATCTAGCCTTGCTTTTCATCCTGAGTGCTGAAACTGGAGCACAATGAAGAGATCCGAGAAAATGCGAAGTGAAGAGAAGACCAGGAAAAATTGCAGAAACTCTTCGAGGCTCACGGACGGTCGACTGAGTTCAGGCGGAGGAAGAAGGACGAGGGAGGTGTGTGACGTTTTGTAGGATTGTGTTGGCGAGAAGTAATCGGAAAATCGCAATTCGTATCGTAATTAGCCGAAGCGTGAAACATATTCGAAATCTCCGCAAAAGCGATTCTTCCCATAGTGGAATTGAGAATGTTATAGATGCTCAATGCAAATCTCATTGCACAGGGTAGATTTCACAAGACAATGCAAAAAAGTATGTAAATCGGGCTTCTAAGAAAATAGAAAAAAGTGCTACGAAATTTAGGCACTGTTCCTTGAACTTGTAATTGCCACGGATATTTGCTATTCCAAAGAAACGATGTTGATTTAAAATAATATCATCGTGAATAATGTTTTCAGTCCCCGACGACGTCTTCAATGCGGACTGCTCCGTGTCCAGCAGCAGTGGCGCGCCCACGGAAGGGGAGAAGATGAAGAGGAGGATAGCGGTGAGAGTTTGAGAAGCAATCAATCTCCAAATAGACATTTGCCCATCTTTCCACGCATTATATCTGTTCTGAGAAATGCAGCTACTGATGGAAAGGCTACAATTCCCATGCTGGTTGCTCTAAATGCGCAATTAATACTCTCCACGAAGTACTTTCGTTCAGGAAGTCTACGAAGACTTGAGGTGTGCCGATCCCGACCTGGACTTGATTCAGAACAAGATGGAACGACTGGATGGGATGTATCACGAGTATCTCGTGGAAGAGATGCGACTGCGATTGGTATGTTTCATCGATGGGGTAAAGTCCAATCTCAATGATGCGACTCATTCAAGATCTCAAATTGAAATTGAAAATTAAAGTTGTTTACAGAACAAAACTATCGGCACGACCGTGGAGAAGGCTGAGAAGATCACGGTTGCATCGGCCATTGCGAGAATGGATGCGGCCATGGTGATTTATCGTTTTCAATGCAAATAATTTCAAATGGTTCATCCATGGTGTGACATCAGAGGCAGGGCAAGAGTGAGAAAAAGAAATTTTTATTGATGTCTTTGCAGAACCTGGAGTTTCCTCTTGCGGAGTGGCGGAAGAAGCCGGAACAGGTTCGCTTTTTTTCAGAATTAGCGCAAGCTGTTTTGCTTAACAGCCACAAATTGGATGCATTGCAGCCGAAAGGATGCTCGCGCGCACTCTGGATAGATCACATAAAGGTATGACAGTTTTTCGATGTTTTCAGGATGATTTTAATTGCAAATTATAATTTGGGGCCACAAGCTCCGCCCACTTTCGTCTGACATGATTCCGCGAAAAAGCGAGAAAGCAAAAGCGCAAGCTTCATTCTCAACGAAATCTCTCGATCGAAGTTGCTCTGGATAGCTAATACGGTCCCGAATCGATTGAGCACTGCCCAAAATTTGCATAGCATCACTAATTAGGTCAAATTTGCATTTAAAAGAAGGGAATAGGTCGTTTTGAAGGGTTCCCATGTGAAAGTTTTGTTTGGGCAGTAATTTTTCGACTAATTCGAATATTTTAGTAATTTTAGAGAAAAAATTAGATTTTTTATCATGCGTTAAAAGGGTGCGCTTTTTGTTTGAAGATGCGCGGGGGGAGGCGAGCGAGAGAGCGGGAGGAGGGAGAGAGACACACGCAAATTAGGCTCCGCCCCCTTCCCTCTCGTCTCGCCTTTCCCCTCTCTTCCCCAGTGCGTTCCGCGCGTACTTCTCGAGCTGTAACGCGCCTCAGAGAAAAGATATCGACTGACGGTAAAAAACATGATGTTATTGGATCCACGAGGGATAGTTTGAACATACTTTTGACTCTATAGTGTAAAATCGTCTACCTGCGTTGTGGCCCCTAATTATAATTGCCGACGCAGCAAGGGTTCATTTTCAGATGAGCAAGAAATTCGCCGAGCTCTTCGCTCACATCTCCGCAGTCCAACGGAATGGAAAACTGGAGAGTATTAACATGGAGATGGCAACGGACGTTAGTGAGTGGCTTATTGGGTTGTTGAAGCTTACAAAGTTTACCTAATCTTAAGCGAAACAAGATTGGGTGCCCATCTCGTGGAGCAAACACGTTGAAAATGTAGCGCCATGAAAATTATCGAGAAGAGGCGGTTGATCACTGAAACAAAATCATCAATTATTCGATTTGCAATTGTCGTATGATCCCCCAATACACGTGTTCTTTCAAAGCAATCGCTTTTCAGTGTACGTCGCTGAGCGGTACGCCGAGCAGAATACGCTGAAAGATCTGCGGGCGAAGAACAAGCACGTAAACAAGCTCGTCGCGTATGAGGTGCTGAAGCGGTTGGAGGAACACGAGGTAAGTATTAGTGATGACGAGTCGGACGCGACTTCTCTGCAAATTTCTAATGTTCTCCAGTTGGTCTGACCAGTCAGAGAGCATGCAAAGGATAGGGGAGCGCGATTGGAAGATTGTAACAAGTTATGCCTAGCACCTCAAAATAGCACCGTATTTTAAATTAATTATAATTGCAGTACTTCTTCTGTCCATTCTGCAACGAGCCGGCCTACAACGTGAAGCAGTATCTCGCACATTTCGGGTCGGGCGCACACGGGAGATCGCTGAGAAAGGTAACCATTTACTTTTTTATTTAATTATTAAAAAAATGTTTGTTATTCAGATAAGTATGAGTCATAACCAACCAATAATTTGCGCTTACTGCTATCCCAACTATGTTTTGCAGTTGGAAGAATCGCAAGAGTTGCTGCACGTTCTCGCCCTTGCGTCGTCCCTCATGCTCAAACTATCCACGATTAGCGATGAGTGAGCAACTGCATCGAGATTATTCCAAATGTAGCCAGAGTAACTGGAAATTTTAGGGCAACGCTTTTTCACAAAATTCTTCGGTATTGATGAAGACGATAATTGTTCAGGATTCACACCTTCTTCTCCAAGCAGTTCACTGGGCCGATTCTTGAGTGAGTAATTAGAATGTTTTTGCCGATTTTTTTTTGCAATCGCTGTTAGTCCGCTAATTTTCGAAGAAATAGTGTAGTCAATTCTGTCATTTCAGAAACGGCGGCGGTATGCCTGGCACGGACAAATACACGATGCCGACGCTCGCTTTCCTTGCTGACTTAGAGAAGAAGTACGCAAAGGCGATCAATGGAGATGTGGATGAGGAGAAGCTGGATGGTTAGTTTTTTGGAACTTCTCTGTTTTTTAGCCCAGGCAACCACCGCTCCGAATATGGAGGGGTTGGGGCATGAGAATGGTAGGGACGGAATACTCTGCGAGAATACGCTGGGCCAAACAACAGAGAAGTTCCAGTTTTTTCTATGTCCACAGAATTACGAGCTTCTGTTCGAAGATGGTGTTCGAAGATCAGATTTTAATAAATTAGACTATGAAATAACATACCATTCAAATTATTCTGTAGATGCCGCCTACGTTGCCTCCATTCTTCCAGGAATCATCGAGAGACACAAGGTAAGATTGATATCGATGATAATTGAAAGTGAATAAGTGGAGAACATGATTGAACTGTTGAGAAATGGCTATATTTTGAGTGCAAGTTGAAAAATGGATCTTAGTATCATGTATATCTGAATATTAAATAAATATATTTTAGAGCCCAATCGGCAAGCAGCTGTTCGCTGAGTTCCACGAGTACTTGGGCAGAGGAAAGGTACGATTTTATTTTGTTTCTCTTCGAAAAAAAAACAAATTTAGGTCACCTTCTCCACTAAATTTCCTTGTTTCATGACTTTAAAAACCGGAAAAAAGAGAAATAATCGCGAAACTCTTCCA
The DNA here is from genome assembly GCA_900490705.1 of Pristionchus arcanus. Lineage (NCBI taxonomy): Eukaryota > Metazoa > Nematoda > Chromadorea > Rhabditida > Neodiplogasteridae > Pristionchus > Pristionchus arcanus. Next base: position 38,743 of record LS485377.1, read on the forward strand.
GAATCTGTACTGCCATCGCTGTCGGTGGACGGTTAGCAGTAGGACGCTGTTCTATCGCCATCACGCCAGCCCGTTCCATGTGACGCTGTGCCACTCGGCGGTGGGATATTTAATTTTTTTTTGCTGGAAAACTCTTTGAATGTATTGACACAAATGAACAATATCAATTCTTCAGGGTTTGCATGTTATTTTGCAATTCATTATCAATTAAAAAATTCCAGGACGATTACCTCGGGAAGCAATTCAACCTGATGACCGTATCGATAAATGTGCACTTGAAGAATGAACTTTGATGAACTTTGATCTCTGATCTTTGGTCGCTGATCTATTTACTAAACATTATTCGTATTCGTCCTTTGAGTTATTTCTGTTTTACAATATTCCCGTGAGATCATCTCTTTGTTTAGTGTTTGTGATACTCCCGCTAGAGGTTTTAGCAAAGTACCGAGCACATTTCTCGATGTTCCATAATAATCGTCTCTTAGTTGTGATCCCTTTCGGTGATGTTCTCTTGTCCCGTCTCACTTGACTTCCGTTGAGAGCTTTAAGTACTTGTAATAATTGTCTTCTCACATCCGCAAGAATGTTGAATATACAAGAGCTTTGTTGAACTCTATTGACGGCATACAATGCACAATGTACAAGAACAGTTCTAATCGAGAATGTCTCATGAAAATCATACTTGAAAACTACAGGATACAATCACGATAATTCACGTCTTCATAGAAGCTTTACATAGGGAAAGCATGATAAGCTCACCGAGAAAACCGAAGAAAATAATTTTATTATTGGGCCTTGAAGGACAATATTTCACAACACTTTCTCAATGCGAATATTCTGCTCTTTCGGCACGAGAATGGCACTTTGAGGTCGTCCCAGGTCGATTTCTTCTCCCTCACAAGCAGAGATGTGGAAGTGCTGGAAAGTCGCCGTGAGACCGAGAAAGAGCTCAACGCGGGCGATTCCTGGGAAAGAAACATTACTCTGCATTTTTAACCGACCGAAAATGGCTGCAGTTCAAATAGGAAAGAGAGAAATCGATGTACGGTTTGCTAAAGCTTATGTGGAAAAATTCAAACGTAAATTAAACTTCTATCGGGAGAGAATAATGAGGATCAGAATGCTCTGCTCACCTTCGCCCGCGCACGCTCTTTTGCCGATGGAGAAGGGCACCGTGTGATCCACGAGGTCCTGTACATTTACAGTTTTATTGAGGCACAATTGCTTTCTTGGTGCTTGATGCTCGTAAAATGCTTTTGTTGCTAGAGTAGCGTAAGTAAGAGATATACTTATTGATGCGGGAACGATGCTAACCTTTCTCAGCGTCATTCCGTCCTCTTGGAGGTATCTCTCCGGCCGAAACTCCTCCGAATCCTCGAAGAGAGGATCGTTAGCCATCAGATAGTGAATGTCGCCGTTGACCCAAGTGCCCTTTGGGATCGTCTGACCCTGCAAATATGTTGGCATTGGTCTGTTTCCTGTTCCCTTCATCGGTTTCCGGTCCAAAAGAAGTTATCTGGACACCGAATAGATTTCCTATCTCAAGAATTGTAGAACTTTCTTGGGAAATCCTAGAACGGGCCAGAGCCAAGATAGTGATAATGCAGAAATAGCGAGAGTTGCGGGCTTTCTTACCCTAACTTCCACGTCCCTCAGGGTCACCCTCTGGACGTTCGTTTGCAGAATATTGCCACGTCTCTGCACTTCAAGCACACATGCACGAGCGTACGGCATCTGAAAGCAAACTCGTTGACGCATATCTATATTTCCTTCGTCAGAGCGTACTAAGAACTAAAGACATATTATACCAAGGACTAACGACGTAGGAAACTAAGTAGTTGCTAAGGAGTTCACTATGTACCTTGGTCTGATCGGCCATCTCCGGCAGTCTGTCCTTGCCGACAACTTCGTGAATCTCTTTGCGCAGTCTTTCCTAAATAAACACTTGAATAGAATCGTACGACGAGGCCTGACTTTAGACAGATTGCATTAACTATCGGTAGGTAGGTTAGAATGATAGTTAAGGAACTAGAATCTCTCAAACCTGCTTGTCCTGGTGCTTCGCGAAGAAGAGGATGGCCCATCTCAGCGTTGTCGTCGTCGTTTCCATGCCGGCAATGAAGAAGTCGGAGCACGTGCCGAGCAGATTCGGACGACTGAAAAGGGATATATAGTACAAGGACTGTATACTTGTTAGTTCTTGGTGCTCTTCGTATTTTTTTGGTAAGCCATTTTCCAGGGTTAAGGCACTACCGGTTTGACCAGTTGTTAGAAAACGCGTACTCCAAGAAAGCATTCCCTCCCTGCTCCATTCGCTGCTTGTAGGCGTGCACGAAGCAGGTCGGCTCGTCGTCGACGTTGTACTTGGATAGAATTCCATCGACGTTAGCGATGATGTACTCGTTCAACTGAAATTGAATTTTCGTGCGTTTGCAATACCCAGCATGCGAAATGTGCTGGTTAGCGGTAGCACTATTCTCCGGGAGGGAGGCCTCCTCAAACGTTCGCCGTAGTAGATGAGAAAGAATAGAAAACTATCTCACGCGTCTCAGAACAGCAGTTTCTACTGATAAAAAGAATTATTCCTGACCTTTTGCTGTTGCCGAATGACTTTGCCCGCGGCGAGGTCTCCAATAAGCGGGAGATCGAGCAGTTTTGGGAAGAAGATGGCAAGGAGAAAGCCCGGATGCTTCATCATTTCCTCGATCATCTGAAGATGGATTCACCGTTGTAGAATAGTTTCGTTCACCGTATAGTATGATAGTATGTTCATAGCATGCTTATAATACTTCTTAATGCGGCTGTTAGTATGCATAATCCACCTCTACGTCAAATCTCTCAGTCAGAAGAAATGACGAATTATTCACTTTAGCCCTAGTTCGTACCTTCTCAAATCCGTGCACGTAGTCCATGAGCGGCTGACAACTCTCGTACTTGTACCGATATGCGAAGAGAATTTCGTTGATAACGTTCGCAACCATGACCTAAAACAGGTTTATCGCGTTTTTTTCATTTTGGAGTTTTTTTTTCAATTTGGATACAATTTGGAGTGGGCGTGGTGAGAATTAAGAATCCAAATTCCTTTCGTTTTATTATTTATTTTTGAATGACCCCATTGCATTTAACTTTGTTCACTATTATAGCGACTTTCACACAAATCGCTATCTTTTCCATCCAATTCACTAATAATCATAATAATCAAGTCATTTCCCAATACCTCAATTACCGTACTGCAATGTGATCGTTGTCGTCCAACGTCACATTTGCATGTCTGGTCTCACCCAATCTTTCCAATTACCACGTCTGCTAATT
>LS485377.1:42178-57243 GCA_900490705.1 Pristionchus arcanus
GCCAAGACCCTCACAGTCATTCATTGATCCATCGGGATCTCAATCAATCCAACCATTCTCTATCCCTCGGGATCTCAACCAACCACACGAGAGTCACACTGAACCTCTCCTCGTTTCACTTGCGAGCATTCTCACTGTGCAGGGCCAAGACCCTCACATCCATAGATCCTCAGGATCTCAATCATCCAATACCCTTCACGGGTATCAACACGACGTCACTACAGTATCCATCGTGGATCCTCACTTCATTCCCCTCGCCCTGTCCCCTTCCCTCCTTCCATCCCAATCCCCTTGTTCTGTAATAATAAACTATTATTGTTACTTCACTGAGCAACCACACCGTACCGTACATCACTACCGTACACCTCATTCAATCAGACAGCGATCACACTCGCGCTAAGCTTGTCCCTGCTAGTCTGGTCACTACCGAGTATCGACGATACCGTAGTCCAGCCTGAGTATCGTGGGCTCGATAGCGCGAGTTCGCATAACTATGGATGAATTAAGAGTACAAATTTGATGATTAATGCGGTTCTAACCTGTATCGGCCATCTCAAACTAGTGCATTCCTTGTTCTCAATGCTCTCGATGTGCGCAATGTAGTCAGCGACCGACGATCGCACCTGGAAACATTTTTCTGACTTCGATTTTCCGACCCAGCCTTTCGTCCGAGAGTTCCCCTCCCTTTCTTTCTCATTCACAGCACATTCAGAGCAATTGTTGCCTGGGCCAAAAATCGTAGAGGCTCCGTCTGGCTGTCTCATTTTATCATGCTCGCGAGCTGTGTCTGAGCAGTGAGCATGGTAAATGAAGAGACGACGACTCACATTTTGTCCTCTATTCGAGATAAGCGGCAAAAGAGTAATCTGCACACATAGAACCAAACTAACACAACAAACAAAGACAGGGTAGAGATAGGGACGTAGTGCGCACACTCGTTTCAATTTGGAGGATATTTTTTTGATAAGCGGAGAAATAAATAGCATGCACAGAGAGAGCCAAACTGATGGCAGAGAACAAGAACAATGTAGGGTATTGACAAGCACACTCGTTTCACTTTGGAGTGGGGCACATTTGTTCTCTGTCAGAGAGCGGAATTGATGGCACTAGATTGTATGAGAACGAATTGGGTGAGAACAACATTATTTCATTGTATTTCAGTTGAGGAACTGAGAACCTCCTGGCATGACTCTAAAACAGTTTTGCGTTCTCATCCTTTCGCGAGCAGAATTGTTGGAACTTCTTCGGTTTTTGGCCCAGGCAACAACCAATCCGAATGTGGACGGGGTGGTGAATGAGAATGGTAGGGAGGCAGGCTGGGCCAAAAATCGAAGAAGTGCCGAAATGTTCACCTGTGCCTCCATCAGTCCCTTGCCCATTCCGAAGTCTCTCATGATGGAGATGGCGGCGCGTCGCTGCTCGCGCCAATTGTCACCGTTAGAGTTGATCACGCCTGATTCATATTTTTTATATTTTTATATTTATTTATGCGTGTTTACAGGGAAAAACGCGAGTACAAATTAGAAATTATTTTGAATTAAAAGCACATAGTTGTCATTGAAGCCAAAAGCACGTTTCAGTCAACTTCTATAAACCTCAATTTATTCGAAATGTTGTTACACGCGTGGAAATAAATAACTAAAAATGTAATACCTGCGTTCGGTCCGAATCCAAGCAGTTCCTGCAGCGCCTCCTGCTCCGGTCGACCGGAGAAATCATCTCCTGTGATCAGAAGAATATTATCATTACTCCTTAATAAAGGAGAGATGTCTCCCGATGTATGCGTGTTTGTCCACAATTGCGAAAGTCACGTAAACAAGTGTTTCCACGCGCTCTTTGTGAAATAGCGGTCACTGCCAGCCGAAGCCGGGTGAAATGGGCTGGTTACGAAATGATCACAATTTATTTCCATACCCAAATTCTTATGCGGTAAATATATTATTATCATCAGGGAAATCCTAACCTTTATCGACGAATGTCTCCTTCAGCAGATCATAGTCGGTGATTTGGACGAATGGCATCGGCGAGAATACCGTGTACATGCCATCGTATTTCTTGCCTGGAATTTTTTCGCATTTCGTAAAACCGAGAATAATTGCTTACCCAGCTGCTCGAAATCCTTGTACATCGCTTTGAGATTGATCTGAAAACAACGAGAATGTAATAGAGATTGATCTACAATGGCTAGAATACAAATTTAGCAAGAAATAATTGCCAACCTGCAGTAGATTTCCGATGAGTGGCATCGGGAAAGGCCCTTTTGGATACTGTGCAGTCCATCGATAGTACTTGAAGATGGCATACGCCAGAAGGGTGAGCAGCGCGAGCAGAATGTATAGAAGCATGGAAATAGCTCTGAAAGTGGAATCAGAATGATAGGGGGGAATACACTTCGCGAAAAAAAAAGTTAAAAACAGAGACGTGTTGATCATTGTGGCTGAGGTGAGCAGAGAGGCAACCCTATGGGGAATGCAAATGAAACGGAGGAAATACACAAAAGCCTGAAAAGTCAAAAAGCGAAGAGAAACGTCGAAGCATCGCGCGCAACTCTGCGAAGCACGCGCAATGGTTAGCTGTTGAGTTGTTATCGGGGAAAGAGGCAGACGAGAGGGATTGGAGAGACAGAGAGAGCAAGAGGGAAACAAATAGAGTGTCGAAAGTGCCCCCACTGTTCTTTGGCTCTCGCAGAAAATTCGCGAGTTGATTCAGTAAAAGTCTGGAGAAATATAAGTGGTAATGGGAAAGGAATATCTTTATCTCATTCACACCCTTTATACCAATGTGTAGCTTAGATTTTTGCAAGAATATATTGCATTCGCCCGATAATAAGAGACTGAAAATTTACAAATAAACGCAATTACTGTGAGAATCAAAGCCGTAGTCAACTAAAAGCCGGCATAGGAACGGAACGGAACGCGAAAATAGTACGGTATTTTTCGCACTGGGTGTCATGCTGTGACACTTTTCGCCTTTTATTTCACTTTCACCGCAAAATTCCCGCAATTATTTATTTAATTGTGAGTTTAATTAATAGCCTACTGTTCGCATCACACTTTAACCATAAACCGGCAACTTTTCGTGACTGCGCACGTGTGTTCTTCCTTAGAATGTGGAAATTATGATGCCGCTTTGTTTTCTGGCTTTAATTATTTATTTCCAGGTGTCTAAGAGCGCTAAGGGTGTGGCACGAGCATTTGGCTATTAATTAAACACAAAATTAAACAAATAATAGCAGGAATTTTGCGGCGAAAGTTAAAAAATGGCGAAAAGTGTAACAGCAATACACCCAGTGCCAAAAATACCGTACTTTTTCGCGTTCCGTTCCGTTCCTATGCCGGCTTTTAGTTGACTACGGCTTTGATTCTCACAGTACAAGATTGAAATATGCTATCCAAAGGTCCGGCAAAAATTATGATCTCTCATTTGACAATGTAGTATTTTGACAGAGAAAGACGGGAAGTGAAAGAGCGCTGTTGTGTTAGCAAACTGATAAGCAAAGAGAAACGAGACCCAGATGTACTACAATAGAAAATCTTCCCGAGGGGCGAAGGGACTGCTGGCTTTCTTCTCCACTTCTTCCAATGACTCAAGGAAGACATCGTTATTGATAGTTGAAGGTGGCTCCGAATATCCGAAAATCTTGCGAATAATGAAAAACACGGCCGAGATAGTGGAGAAGACGGAGTCTGCAAAGCGGGTATTGAAAAAAGTCGAAATAAGGGTTGAAGGGATTCATCATCTAGCCTCTTCACTGGATAAAGAGATCCGCATCTTCACCCTGACAGCCGTCTTTCGACAAAGCACATTAATATCATTTTAAAAGGACTTTGCTACCTCTGATCTCGCGGACAAGGGAAATCGCCAGCACGCAAAGAATGAGAAGACGGAATTCATGAGCAAAATAGGCGATGATGAAAACGACGATTGCGATCGGTTCGTACCAAGGGTCTTGGTTTGGTTGATAGTAAGCGGCTGAATGGAAAAAAATTGGAAAATTTTAATAATTCACAGGAGAAATGTTTCGTTTTGCCTTCTCTTTCATCAGCTAGAGAACGGAACGAGGTATGTAAATGCAGATAAATATATCGAATTCACATCCAAACCTTGCCATGCAAGCTGTCTGAGAATGAAGCTAATCACGAGTGATGACATGACCGAAGAAGAGGAAAAAATGAACGCAGTTACTCCCGTATCTGAGAAAAATCACTTTCTATTAGCTTCGAAAATTAAAACTCCGTATTTGAAGTTGAAAAACCTACACTTTTGTTTGGTGATGACCGCTTTTACGATCCAAATACAGAGAAGTAGAGGGGCTACGAACAGTGTAAATAGCCAGAGCACAATCCCGATCTGCATTATTTGGTATTAAACATTAAATTTGTATATTTAAATACAAAATTCACTGACTCGCAGCTCGTGATACAGTAAGTAGGCTTTAGTACAATACATGGACGCCATTTCCACTTTGCCAAATGTGAACGTTGCCGCACAAAACGTAGCCTGAGGTTCGAATTGTGCGCAAAATCTGGGTCAGATCTACCGTCATGGCAAACACGATTCCCAGTCCGCAATAAATAAAAGCCACAGGAAGAGCCTTTCCACAGAATCTTGCAATGAAGTAGTGCATTGAGACAATCTAAAAAGGAAATCGAAATTTGCTCATAATGTGCTTTTCACTTACCATTTCAACGGTAGTAATCAAAAATTGTGAGTAATAGACGAGATTGGCTAGTGTACAAGACTGAAAGGTTTTTGATGAACACATAATATTTTATTGAATTGGCATTACCGTAATCGAGGCGGGGATAAACTGAAATGATGCACGGATATATTTCATTCTCTCTTTGTATTGAAGATCGCTCACAATAATGAAATTCATCCGAAATTCAAACAAGTCCACTAACAGAGCGAATGCAATGATGAGGAACACATTGTGCTGTAAATTATTAATAATAATATTAATGACTTGGGCGATACCAAGTATCGTCTCCATATCCCATCTCTATAAGTGGAATAAGCGATGATTCCGCATAGGAAATACCCAAGCAAGCTGAAGATAATGTTGGCCTATAATTTTAAATTAAAAAAAATACATTTTCTAAAGTTGTGAAAAAGTCACCCATGCTTCGGTAATAACTGCGTCCGATATTTTCCAATGCGACTCCTGGTCGCGAAACTCTTGATAATCTATAAAACAGTCATAATTTTAAAATAATTATCGGTGCCGTACCACTATAATCTGACATAAGGAAGAAAGGGAGAGTTGTACAGCCCAGAAATGACGGAGATGAAAAGTACTTTTGAAGGGGAACCCACTCAGTTTATATTGCAATGCGCAGACAGACTCTGTCTGATTGATGACCACACTCTTTCTTGGTCAGAGCAAGCAAGAGATATGGCAAAGAAAGAGAATGATTCGTCCAAACTATCTTCGTTTGTATCAATCGCTGACGAATGAACGCATCTGTCCTTTCAACAGATCGATAAAGTTGGGTAAATGTAGGACAGGGAAATCAAAATTACACTCTAAAAATGGAGGCAGCGTATTGAAATGTATTTCGACAGAAATAACAAGTCATAAAAAGAGTTATTTAAAAAAAATGAGGGAAATTCATCAGTCCGAATGTTGAATTTCATAATAATGGTGATCAAACTTTTTATCAAAAGCTTTATCAATAGGAAAAAATATTTTTTTCTTTTTTTTGCAACTGATAATGTAAAACTGCCGATGCCGATATAAAAATATCAACTGTGACACCCCAATCACTTCAATCATTCTGGCAGTGTTTCTCCGGGAAGGCGCCTTTGATGATGCAGATCTTACTGAAATTAGCAATTTTTCTCAAGTCACCTCGAACGCGTTAACTCACCCATCGCGCGCCTCAAAATTTGTGGGATTTGGTTGAAGACGTTCTAGGAGCTCGAGCTTGCGCGAATCCGGAGTAATCCAATCGTCATTGAATAGTCCTCTAGTCCACACAGATGCCGGATTTAATGACCAGTAGAACTGCAGATACTATCGTCAGTTATGATAATCATTTACCAGTTCCGAAAAATTCTACCATTCGAAAATGCTTACATCTGGGTATACATACCTTCACTGGTATATTTATCAGTGAGAAAAAAGGGAAATTATCACTTACATTATTGGTCAGGCATTTCTGTCTCAGCCAATCGATCATAAAATTGCTCCATTGCTCATCGCGACTACCCAGTACAGTATCAGCGGCCCATTCGCCGATTATCACAGTGAGCCCTGAAAATGAGTATAGACCACATTTTTCTTATGAAGTCCCTTTTCATCCCTTTGGTAACCAATCTATTATTTATTCCGAGAGGAATGAAGGATTCTTCATCCTTACAGTCCCAAACAAAATGATTTTCCCTCGAATACAATACCTTCCTTCCCGAGGAATCCGAATCTTGTAGAGTACAGCTCATCCAGATTTTCAGGAAAATTAGGAACATGAAATGTTTTATATTTTATAAATCGCATTTTAATTAGTTTTACGTTGAGTGCAGTTTGATCATAAACGTCGGGTCCATAACAATGAGGCGTGTAGACAACTCTGTTGCTGGCCGAGTCGTCTGCTGAAAAGAATCATAAATAGAACGCAAAAAAACACGTAATCTGACCAATTTCGATGGGATACTCTCCTGCTCCTTCCAGATCATTTCCCCAATCGAGACCGTCAACGAAGAATAAACCGTTGATTGCGCTCATTTTCTTAAAAAGTTTAAATTACTGTAATGACAAGACAATGCAAGAATAAATGACTTCCTGGATAATGCGGCCAGGTGTTTCGGGGTTTCTTTTTTTGAGAGGGAATGTTTAACAAAGATAATTGAAAGCACGGGTAAATAAAATCAAATACATTAATCATCCTCTCCGCGGCCTTATTCCAATCTGTTTTTCTGTCAGAGTTTCCCCATGTGGCGTCACCATTCGGCTCGTTCTTGAGATCAATAGCGAAAACGTTCCATCTGAATGCGACTCGACTCAACAATTATTTAGTAAGAAGATCACTGATTGCTGTAGCGATCGATCATTTTCTTCCAGAGATTTGTTACCATTTCTTCAGAGTATTGTGAATTGTACCTGAGCAAGATTCTCGTTTTGAAATATCACCAGATAAACAGACCACAAGGGAGAAGGGAGTTGCGTTCTGTTTCCTATGAATTGATTATTTGAAAGCGCCACTAGTAGACCCCTATCGGCAGCACTGAAAACATCAATATGTCTTAAGTATGCATGTACGATATTACCGTTCAATGAAGTTGTCCAGTAGTTCAAGTGCTTTTGTACCGCACAAATCGGAATTCAAATCACAGTCGATGGTATTGGTGGCCGGGTTTAATCTGATAATACTGGGATAGACGAATTATGCAACAACATTGCTTACCTCACCATTTCCATTGAAAACGGAATTTGTATCGCATTAAAATTGTTGTTCTAAACAATTATAATTTAAAAATTGTTCTAAGATGAAATGAAACTTTGATCACATCCAATATGTCATCCAGACTCTGGTGAGTTAGACCAAGAGGAGAAAATTGCTCAGTTTCAAAGCCATGATAATTTATTCCCTTGAGCACCAACGGAATGTCTGGAATAATGCACAAAGATCACTGAAAAGGCGAAAGTTCTTACCATTTACAAGTATTTGCCCGTTATCCGTAGACCACTCAAGTGCGTCAACGCAAAACTCTTTAGAGTTGTCTCCTAGAATATATTTCTCAATGACATTTTTTCCTCGGTCAGTCTCCACTTTTGGAGGTGCAATTCCAGATGGATTTTGTGCAAAAACTTACGTGAACCATACTTGCGCTGCAGTTTGTCGACCACAACAGTGTCTATCTTGGGCGCATCGTAGTTACCATCCTCGTCGACGGGTTGTCTGGTAAAATGTACACTTTTCTTAGTTGCATAACTTCATACATTTTTCTCGCAGAGTATTCCCTGGCTATCATTGTCGTTCCCTACCCTCTGGAAGCTCAGAGCGACTGTCGCGTGAACAAAAAATGGGAAAAACCTTTTGTCGTAGGTCTATAATAGTCAAAAACACAATCGATTCTTCATTTTTTGGTTATGCCAGAATTTATTATACCTTGTGTACGGTGACATGATAGAGTTCGCATCGTCCTCGTGTTCGAGACCTGCATATATATACCTTTTTTTTGGGTATATTCACAATTATGGAATTGGAAATGCCGAATATTGAAAATGCTCTAACATGATAAATCGTGATTGCAAAATATAAAAGAGAAAATATTATAACTATACAAGATTACCCAGCGCATGCCCGATTTCGTGCATTGCCGTGTCTAGAAAGTCGGTGTAATTGGTGTCGTCACTGAATTATACTTTGAGGCAAGATCATTATCACCGGTTTGATTGCAAGTATGTGAAGTGACCAGATTAATTCTATTTTTATTCGAAATACCCATTCTAGTGATTTGATCGATACAAACTGACAATTAGAGAAAAATAACTTGAGCTTACGGTAGATTATCCGCGCTCATGACCGTAAATTTCTCGTCCGCATCAAAGTGCACAATTCCCTCTTCGGGATATTTGGCGTGCGCTACAACTCCGCCTGCAAAACGATATTTTGAATTTGTAATTTGATTTTTTTAAAAAATATTTTTTTAAAAATTAATATGATTTTACCTAAGCCGTCAAATGCACTAACGCAACCATGCTCGCCTCTGACGAATTTCAGCTGGATGTCACCCTCGCCTTTTCGTACCTGCAGAAAAGATAATTCTGTAAATAAACTATTTGTTAGAAAAAAAAGCGAGTGCACCTCTTGAAATGTCAATTTAGTGACTGCGGAATACGCTGCGAACGAGTCGCGGATTGCTTTCCTAAAAGTTTCTGACTTTGCCACGTTGTCTAAATTTAATTTAGGTTTAATATAAATATTTCTAATTTGCAAGATCAGAGTCATCAAGCTCTTGATAGAACCCACCGTGTAGTGGACCACGTCATCAAATTCGGCATGAAATTTTCGATGGAAAATGTGAGATCCGTCTTCTTCCATTTGTACTCCACTTCTGAAAAAAAAAATCATTGTACGATATCTGGCTTTTCACAATTTTAATTTCTAAAAGAAACGGTCGAGAAATGTACGTTTAGCTAGCGAATCATGGTTCGCAAGGTCACAGCGTAGCCTCCCGCGAGGCGCAGGAATGGTAAACGGAAGGAAGAATAAAAACATGAGCGGGAATTCAGGAGATCTCATCCTGGAAAAAGCATGATAATTCTAATTTTTATGCAGATGGAACGTTTAAAATGTAGCTGTGGCGTGATCGAATGGCAATCGAGTTAGAACAAGTGTGTGAAAAAGTCCGCAATCGAATAGATGGCTAGTGAGTGAACAGTTTCGCTAGAAAGGAGCGAGCGATCAATGTAACGCGATGTGTTCGGTATGCCGAGTTATCTCTCAATTGCTCAGTGAGCCTTAACCCTTTTTCATTATTTTGGTACACCTATGGAAACTTTTTCTTTGATATTTTTAAATTTTTTTAGCTCTTTTTTAATGCGACTCGTGCATCTCCTCCTTTAGGCATCCTTCTCGAAATATGTGTAAATAGTAATCGATTTTTTATCCATTTTTTTTCTTCAACGCCACATTGTTTGAAGCGCAGTTGTTCGAAAGGAGAGAGACGAAGGTTGTTGGGAAAATAGTTCCCATAGATCAAGCACCTGCCAAGCAAGCGAGATCTGAGAGAGCAATCGAGAGAGACGAGTGGGGGCAAGTCGAACTCTAGGAAGATTTCTCCAACCAGTAACACGCGACGTCAATGTCAGGACATAAATTGCAACGCGATAGAACTATTTAATTTTGAGCTATTTTTATGTTGACTAAAGTGAAGCGAGAGACAACTCGATAATGCGATTTTATCTGCGCCGATCGATGCATTCTTTAGACATTGTTCGCTTTTCTCGATGCGCACTTTTTATGCCATTGTTCTTTTTCATCGATTTTGTTAGGGTGTGCAGATTATTCATCTATTATCGACAAGAGTTCGAAATATGAGTAATCGGAGCATGAAAGCTAGCTTCACTTTTGATTTTTACTATATCAAACGATAATTTTAGCATGCAACGCTCTTTATGGTACATCTTGCTTCTCTTCATTTCTTCATTTATAAGCGGAGCCCCGACCGGGAAGCCTCGTTGCGGCGTGGTCGACCACGATTACTCGCTAGCACAACGTACGTACTTTTTTTTTACCGATGTCAGGATGAAGAATTCGTCCCTTCATTCCTCGTACTCTCTCGCCGGTCCGACTGGCGATAGAACCGAGAGTAATGAAGAGACCAATTGTTCATCCTTCGAAATGATTTTACGAAACAAAGTGGAGGGAAGTAATCGATAATTTCCAGGAGTGGAGTACAAATGGAAGAAGAAGGATCTCACTTTCTCAATCGAGAATTTCGAGCCGAAGTTGATGACGTGGTCCACGATTCGGTAGGCATTTCGATCTTGGCGGAGCTTGAAAAATAGTAGGTTAAAACTCTTTCAGAAATACAATCCGCGACTGCTTCTCAGCATATTCAGCGGTCACTAACTTGACCTTTCAGGAGGTATAAGCTGGAAAAAATGATGAGAATGAGAAAAGTAGATCAAATGAGAGATCTTGATGCTTGTGGTAAGTTCATTCTTCTTCTCTTTTCAAGTTTTCAGGTTCCCAAAGGCCAGGGAGACATACAGCTCAAGTTTGTTAGAGGGGAACACGGATGTCTAACGCCATTTGACGGTCACGGTAATGTATTTTCCGGTTTTAAATTCGTTTTTTCTTAAATTTTATAATCCGTCTGGAACGATACTATGATTGTATGTGAACTGGATAGAATCGAAGAATATAATAGTGATTTATAAAAAAAAGGTTGCAGGTGGAGTAATCGCGCATGCTCTTTTCCCTGAGCATGGAATCGTGCATTTTGATGCGGACGAAAAATGGACGATCATGAGCGCAAATTACCTGCCGTAATTACTAAAATTTCATTCAGAGAGATAGTTAGCAGCGCATTGTCAGATCGAAATCTTATCACTTGCGAATTGAAAATTCGGTTAATTAATTTCAACAAGCTATTTCAGAGGCGAAGCTTACAACGACTTTTTTGACACTGCAATGCACGAAATTGGGCATGCGCTTGGTATGTTTTGTTTACTTTCTTTTCTTTTCACTATTTCATTCCTGTCATCGAAAATCCAGAAAAACTGATCAACGCAACTTTGAGATACAATGATAAATATGTAACACTTCTGAAGGAGAGGTCTTGAACAGAACTCTATTACTGTAATATCCATAATAATATAAAAATATTTATAAAATACGGTTTGTACAGGTCTCGAGCACGAGGACGATTTCTACTCGGTCATGTACGCGTTTACCAGGTAATGAAGAGAGCCCGTTTAGTAATAGAGAAATGGACAACGAATTCTCTTGATATACATTGATGCAAAACTCAAATGGGATGGCGATACAGCAGAGTGACATTTTTTTCCTTCAACGGCCGCCCGTGGACGAGGATGGCGCATACAGGACGCCCAAGCTAGATGCGGGCGTGATTGGCAAACTGCAGCGGAAATATGGTGCACGTGAGTTCGTTGCAATAAATCCTTCATGCAAACCCTATATTCTAGGGGAGAAATCTGAGAAGCTCTGCGTGGACAAACTTGAATGGTCTACGAAGAACGGAAACATACTTGTGAATGGTTCGATTTTTTTGCATTCACATCAATCGATAGCGGAATATTCAGGCATTCCACTGGTCCTCAAGGGAATTAACTATCATGGCTTCGAAACGGAGCAATTTGCTCCTCTTGGTCTTACACTTCAGAGCCTGGACATACTTTTGGACGTGATTAAGGTTGGAGACTAGGTCCGACTTGATAAAGAATCCGTATCTTCATTCTTCATACTCTCTCACCGGTCAAACCAGAGTGCGCGG
This sequence comes from Pristionchus arcanus, assembly GCA_900490705.1. Lineage (NCBI taxonomy): Eukaryota > Metazoa > Nematoda > Chromadorea > Rhabditida > Neodiplogasteridae > Pristionchus > Pristionchus arcanus. The sequence continues at coordinate 54,143 of LS485377.1, forward strand.
TGTGAAGAGACTTGATCTTCTGAAAGCCCTATTCGATATCATACTTGGCTAATTCTTTTTAGAAGAACAACTTTAATGCGATCCAAGTACCGTTCTCAATGGAAATGATGAGGTGCGCAATCTTTTTACAAGGTTTAAAAGCTAATATGTGTAGATTCGATCCAGACGTCAGGAGCGTTAGCTGTGAATTCAATCCCGATTTGTGCGAAACAAACGCACTTCGAATGTTGGATATCTTTATTGACCGGTCAGTGTGCAAATGAAAGACAATAAAATCTGAAATAAAAGCATGTTGTAGTGCTGCCAAGAGGGGAATACTAGTGGCTCTGTCGAACAATCAATTTTATGGAAACAGAACGCTTCTCCCTCCTCCATTGTGGTGTGGTATTTGTTGTGTTAGTATTTGTAAGAAGGGTCTTGCTCAGGTACAATTCTGAATACTCTGAGGATACGGTAACAAATATCTGGAATAATCTGGTCAATCGATACAGCAATCAGTTAGCTTATTTCTAAAATGGTAAGTAATTATATCGTATTCAGATGGAATGTTTTCGCTATTGATCTCAAGAATGAGCCCAACATTGGCGCTACATGGGGGAACTCAGACATCAACACAGATTGGAATAAGGCCGCGGAGAGAATGATTAGCGTACTGTCCAATTGAAATTTCACGGCATTTTAATTTATGTTTATATTTTTACAGAAGCTGATCTCGTTCGAAGGACTTTTCTTTGTTGACGGCATCAATTGGGGCAATAATCTATCTGGGGCTGAAGAGTATCCGATCGACATCAGTAAGTTTTCACTTTTTGATTAGTTCATGCTGTCCATGAGGTCAGATAAAAAAGTTATTCGTCAACGTGCAACTTTCAGCAAATGTGTCCCTCAATAACCGAGTTGTCTACACGCCCCACTGCTATGGACCGGATGTGTATGTACAGCCAGCCCTCAAAGTGAGAATACTTCGAAAACTATAATATCTTCTTTATACATTCATGAACTTTAAGGCCCCAGATTTCCCCGAAAATCTTGGCGATCTTTACACGAAAAGATTCGGCTTTCTCGCGAAGAAAGGTATTTGGGTAAAATCGAGCTATCCTGGGTTTCAATTTATCTTCTAAAGAGTCTTAAAGTTCTTTTTCGGTATTTTTAACCTTATTTGCGCATTAAGCCACACTTTTTCAGGACTCCCAGTGGTGATCGGTGAATGGGCCGCAGGGAGTGTTACGGACAGTCGCGATGAGCAATGGAACAATTATATGATCGATTGGTTGAGGCAGAACTGCTTGACGAATAATGTTAGTCAACATTTTCGAATTGCTATTTGCTAATTTTGTAATGGCATTCACTATATTTTAAATGGCAGCATTAGAGTTGAGTGCAAATGCACTAATGCTAATGTTTTTTTTGAAATGTATAACGTTGGGCGACTATCAAGTCTGTTATTGTGGAGTAGTGAAAATTTTCTATTTCAGTTCTACTGGTCACTAGACCCGGCTTCTATGTTTACCAGAGGACTTCTCGATGATGATTGGCTAACACCTGATCCGCGCAAGCTCGAGCTTCTGGAACGCCTTCAGCCCAATCCCACCAAGTTCGAGGCACGCGATGGGTGAGTTGACGCGATCGTTGCGATTGAATGAAATCGATGTTTTTTCCAGCAAGATCTGCATCGCGAAAGGCTCATTTCCGGAGGAGCACTGCCAGTAAGAATGAAATTATGTGCTCATGCTCATCTTTTCCACTGTACTTGGATTTTAAAATGTATTTTTGTCGTTTATGATAAAGTTTCAATTGTAATTATAAACTACAAACACAAAAAATGCTGATTTGACAGATAAATCTTACAAGGGATGAACTGAAAAGTGTAAAGGTGCAAGAGAGAATAAACGGCGCGTCACACTGATCTAATCGTCAATAGCACCGCTCTCTCAAGAAATGTTCTCGTACGTCGCACTCTTTCACCGGCTCGAGCTGTGGGAGTGCCCGCTAAATGAGGAGAGCAATTTCTTGCCAAACCGTCTCTCGGCGCCCCTTGTTCGAGAGATTGATTGCACGTTGTTTCACTAATGCGCCTTGACCTTGCTTCTTTTCTTCTATTCTCGGCCACTTTACAAGCGAGCGCACAGGTAATTTAGCATTAGAAAAATAAACAAAAACATTAATTCAGGCAAATAGAGAAAAGTGTGCCCTCTACTGTGGAGAACAGGTACCAATTTCAGAATATTATATTCGCTTTGTTGTTGAAGCAGCATGGAGGAAATATAATTTGGCACTTATTTCGTAATTATTCAAATTAATAAATATCTAAATAATTCAATTCAGAAACACGTGCTGAGCACGTCCGAGTGTGAACGATGGGACTATCTCTACTGCACAAAAACGGTTTCACGATTGCCGCCGGCCGGTTAATATCTTTGCACTTCTCTTCACTTACAAAACTAGAGAAAAATAAATAAATTTGAGATGCGGACAATGAAATAAAATGGGATCGAAGTCAACCCTGGCGATTCCTCGCCAGTTCCACTCCGATTCTCACAGTTCCCTGCCTGAACATGGACGACTCGAGCTTGACGATTCTGTGCAATGAAGAGAGGTGTAATGTTGGTTTGTTGTTGTTGTTGTTGCGCTCTTTTAATCATCACTGGCGATGGAGTGATAACCGCGCTTTACCTCGTATCCATTTCCGTACCATTATCCTTAAGAGACCTTCTCTGTAAAAATTCACCATTTCGACCCCCTCCCCGGACATTCTCCTAGCAGGACGCTTCAGCCCTTCTCACTACGGTCACAATAGAGGGTCCGGCCCTTGTTTACAAAACTGCAGTAAATGGACCTCCTTGCCTCTAACGCGGCCCGCGGCGCGCGCGCAAAAGTCGAAATTTGGCCAAAAACGTGATTTTCATATCTCGGCAACCAAACAAGCTAGACTCAAAATTCCTTTTGTGTTATGCTAGTGACCTCTTATGTAGAAAAATACACCATTGAAGATAAATAATTGTTTGATTTTAATCCGATTTGTAGAAGATTTTTCTTGAATTTTTGGCTTTTTGCTGCCTCAGAACCGTTTGGCCGGGATCTTACATAGCAAATATTGTAGC
>LS485377.1:61963-92505 GCA_900490705.1 Pristionchus arcanus
GATGGGCACATTGGTTTTTCATGTCGAGCCTCCTTTGGCTCCAGACGACGTCACGTCGAAATCAGTATTCGTTCGATATCTCAGCACTCATTTTCGCTAAAATTAAGTGAGTTTGGCTCCCGGGGTAGAATTTCATGCTCATCACGCCTGTCTACTTTATTTATCATGAAATTTTGAAATAAACTTTAAAAATGGAACTCTTCATTCAGCCATGGGCAAGTTGTGCAACGTACACAGATTGGACCGGAATGACGAGTAGATTCAGATTCCAAAATTTCATCCATTTTCCGCATTCCATATTCGAGAAAATCAACTTATAGTGAACCTGGCTTGTAAGTAAATTTGACGATCTTTCCACTTGTTTACTTCCTTCCTCGTATCGATCGGAGTCTCTTTCCCGAGGGAGGCGAGAGAGCATGGGGAATAGAGAGAGCACAGGGACTGGGAAGAGGCCACGATCGAGAGACTAGGGTAGATCAAAAGATCGGAAGCCAGGATGAGGAAGGTTGGCGACATTTACTTACAAGCCAGTTACGCTGCAAGTTGATTTTCTCGAATATGGAATGCGGAAAATGGATGAAATTTTGGAATCTGAATCTACTCGTCATTCCGGTCCGATCTGTGTACGTCGCACAACTTGCCCATGGCTGAATGAAGAGTTCCATTTTAAAAATTTATTTCAAAATTTTATGATAAATAAAGTAGACAGGCGTGATGAGCATGAAATTCTACCCCGGGAGCCATACTCACTTAATTTTAGCGAAAATGAGTGCTGAGATATCGAACGAATACTGATTTCGACGTGACGTCGTCTGGAGCCAAAGGGGGCTCGACATGAAAAACCAATGTGCCCATCGTTATCAGCACACTCCAGAACACGAAATCATAAAGTTTCAGAGAATTTATATTTTTGGCCTGTGCCGGACTCTGCTCGATTCTTTAGCAAACGGCCTCATATTATCTTTATTTGTTCAGAATTTTAGAAAAAATTTCAGTTACAATTTATAAAAATACTAATTGCAGAGAGTGCGCCATGATATTATGATGAACTCGAATTTGCCATCTTCATCCAACGGAAATATATATTCAGAAGTGCATGAAATGACGACAAATATGAATTGAATTGTTTTTTCGAAATCGTTGTTCTGTTCGCGTGATAAATATCGTAATACAGTCAACTTTCAAAGTTGTGTATGGAACGAAAGGAACTATGCTGAATATTAATGAGAAAAATGCGTATCTCGGGGAGATGAAAGGAGTGCACCTCGCTGTGTACCTTTCAATGCGCGAGTCGATTGAACCGTTGCGGTTCCACTTTAAATTAGTGAGATGCTTGTCGGTATTGTTCGATTATTTTCCATTCCACGCGTAGCTGACCTTTTACTACCGTTCGAGGGGCGGAGTAAGGAAGAGGCCGGAAGGAGGCGAGTGATCTACCTGCTCTCCTCCCCCCTACCTCTTCCCTTCCTCTCTCCCAGACAATCAATTGCTCGCTAACCAGCACATTAAGTTTGCTGAGCATTTCAAACGCACGATAAGCGCAGGGAGAGATGGGAGACTTTAGAGAAAGAGAGATAATTAGTGAATGGTCAGCAACGCTTTTCCTTTCACCATGCCTTAATATTATTATTTATTTTTTTAAATTTTCGCAGCGGTGTTGCCTTCACTCAGGGCTACATTGTTTGCAGGATGTTTGTTTCCGCTGCTGCACTTTCAATAATATCTCTTGCTATCTCTGCGGAGCTGTGTGTGGATAAGCTTGAATGGTCTACAGCCAACGGACAAGTACTGGTCAACGGTTAGACATTGCACTCCTTGCTATTACATCATTTTCAAACGAAGTTATTTGTTGCTCCGCGAGTAACGGATTTCAAAAACATTATCATCGCTTTAAAAATTGAGATTTAATTATATAAGTTGTGCTTACTCTACGCAAAACAATACTAGTAATCGAGTTTTAAAATTAAAAATTAAGCAAAATAAGTGAAAATATGCGGTGTTAGCTCCGCCCGCTTTTGCCGCGCGGTTATTTTTTTAAGAATCCGTTTCGAGCGTACAATTTTAAAAATATGATATCGATTGTGTTTTGCACTCAGGTGTTCCTCTGGTACTCAAGGGAATCAATTATCACGGATTTGAAACCGAACATTTTGCTCCGCTAGGCCTAACGCACCATAATTTGGACAATATATTGGATGTTATCAAGGTTCGAGTTCAGCAAAAGGATTTGAAAAGGATAATCATTTAGAAAAATAATTTTAATGCAATACAAATACCATTTTCAATGGAAATGGTCAGGTAAGAAAATTATTAATGTTTTTGCATTCATATTCATCAGGTTCAAGCCGTTCACCAAAAACATTCGATGTGATTTTAATCCGGGTTTATGTGGAACAACATCTATAAGAATGCTTGATATTTTGATCAATCGGCAAGTTGGTTTCAAATTCCATTGAAAACATCATACTTTAGAGCAGCTGAGAGAGGCTTGCTAGTGGTTCTGTCAAATAACCAATTTGTCGGAAACGCTTCGCTGGTACCACCTGAATTGTGGTCAGTATTTTGATAATTTAATTAAATTGCGCTGAATTTATTATCATTTTATAATCTTGAGGTACGACTCTCAGTATTCCGAACAGCTGGTAATCGACATTTGGAAAACGCTCATCGCTCGATATAGAAATCAGTGAGTTGCCGGCCGCCATGTATTCTAACAAGTCGAGTATAATTCAGGTGGAACGTTTTCGCAATTGATCTCAAGAACGAACCAAACGGTTGGGCGACTTGGGGAAACTCAAATAGGAAGACAAATTGGAATAGAGCAGCAGAACGCATGATTAATGTATACATGCCACTCCTTAAGAAGATATGATTATTTATTTTAGATCGTATGCATTGCAGAGTTTCAGCGCGTTTAATGAACTATACTTCGTCGACTGTATCAATTGGGGCAATGATCTGGCCGGAGCGGAAGAATTTCCTATCTCAAAATGTCTTTACTTATTTTTGATTCCTTGCGAAAAGAGGTTATTCATTTATTGAGAATCGCTTTTACTGAGCTCTATTTGCAGGGTTCCCTGTAATGATTGGGGAATGGGCTGGGGACACGGATCCCGCGAGTATGGACTATACTTGGAATGGTTGGATGATTGAGTGGCTGAGGAAGATGTGTATTACGAATTTTGTGAGTTGAATTCTTTCATCTCATCATTCCGGTGTTCTGAGCCATCAGAGAACGATTGTAGCTAAAAACATATTTTGAAAAATGAAAACTTGCCATGTTGGGACAGATTCTTCAATTACTAAGCGAATAAGCGCTTAATTTGACAACCACTTCCAAGTAAAGTTCGAAATACGGGTAATTGTCTCTTCAATTTACATACTCTCTCACCGGTCAGAGAGGTGAGAGAGTGTGTGAAATAAAGAGACGATATCCGTCTTTCAAACTCTACTTTCCAGATCTACTGGTCGCTCGATCCGCAATCCCAGTACACTATTGGCCTGTTCGAGGACGATTGGATCACGCCGAATCCGCGCAAGCTCGAGCTCCTTGACCGCCTCCAGCCCCATCCCACAAAATTCGAGGCGCGCAACGGGTGAGCGGACGCGGGCGTGGTGCTTGCATAAAAATGCGCATTTTTAGCAAGATCTGCATCACGAAGGGCGCCTTTCCGGAGCGGCACTGTCAAATTCCGTTAGAGAGAGAAGATGAGAAAGCTGGCACGCAGGCCGAGGTATGATAATTGATTTAGAAACTAATGAGCGTTTTGAAGTGATGACTGTTCAGACTCCTTCAATCCCAGCTATGGAGCAAGAAGCGGTGGCCCAGAGTCAGTCTCACAAAGAGCTGAAAAGTACTGAAGCAAAGAAGGACTTGCCCAACACCACAACTTCCACATTGCCATCGTTTTCTATGTGAGCACTTCCTTTGCTGTTGATGGACAGGTGTAATTATGTTTACGTTGATGAGTACGTGAAGCGAGGAAGTAATTGATCTATTCAGAATAAATAAATACATATCTTCCTTGATGATCGCGAAACATTTTGTGATTACTCTACATCGACTTGAATTATGTTCGAACAAATACATTCATTTTAGCAGAACAATCATAGAAAACAAATTAACACAACGCTTAGTTTCGCAGCTGTGGTCGTGAAGTGGCCAGCGAAATCGAATTTCTCGTCGATATTGAATTTGAGGGTTGAATTTGGTTCACCGACGATTCGGACGCAGGTTGGAACAGGGCGATCGGTCCTGTAATAAAATAAAAGTCAAAAAGTAAAACTCAAAGTCAGAAAAAAAATCAGAAAAATTACCCACCGCGTTTGAGGAAAGCACGCCTATTCTGGGAATTAGCGAAGAAATAGGCGTAGTAAGTCTGGCCGAAAGTGACCGCTGACGTTAGTTGCTGTAAAGTGTGAGAACTAGAAACTATATGTTCGATATCGGTACTGTTTCTATCACTGTCAAATTCTAGAGATTACAATAATACAGACGCCAAACTAGCAACCCTACTATCTCTACAAGAGTATTATGAGTTTTCATCATCTTTATTGCGGGAAAATTAAATTACCGTGAAATTAAGCAAATTCAGCGGAGATATTCCAGAAACAGCACTCAATTCGGCCGAAAACATTATAATTAAAGTGCTAATAATCCTGGAAATAACTCAGTATATACGATTTCCTTTTTCTCCTACCAGAAAAATAGATGAATATTGACTATGGCGAACGATGGAAGTAGTTGTCGCGTAGTGAAGCTATTCTTGAGCATCGATTCTGGAATGAGAAACAGTCAGTTACAATTCAAAATCATGAGACATACTTTTAGCAAGAAGATACACCAAAAATATCATATCCTCTATAAACATGATGATACTGCAGACCCACAGTAACTAAAAAAGATAGGATAAGTAAAATAAAGTTAGAAAAAAAAATGTATACCGTTTTCCCGTACACTCGCTGATCTGGTGATATAGCCATTGGTGAAAAGCAAAGTGTGACACCGTGGTTCTCAGGCGATATCCATGACATGTAAACGGGATAGATATGAAGCAGACTGCCAATGTAGACGGGAATGTGGAACCACCAAGCTTTTAGGCGAGAAAACCTGTAAAATATATTAAATTATGATACATTTCAATTTTTGAGGCTTCGTATCTAATATCTTCCCATTGTCTGTGAAAGTAGAAGATCAAAAAAGTTTGAAAGTTTGTGACAGCATTTCCCATATCCAGCCATGAATATCGCAATAGCACCACAAAAATACACCCAGTTCAATACTTTTCGATAACTTACAGTAACGGTCTCGCCACCAGCGCAATCATTTCCACTCCCATACAACAGTAGAAGATGGACATCGCAACAACGAGGCACGCGTAAATAGCACCAACGAAGCGAAGACACGACTGTCGGGTGAGGGGAATCCCGCAGTAATCACTGGTTATATGATGTTAAAATATTGAAAAAAAGTACCGTCGCTAACCGTAACACATCGATAAACATTGTGAAGCAGAGCGGAGTTTGAATCGCAACCAAAAACAGCAAGAGACGCTCTGAAATTAAGTATTTTGGGTGTGATTCTTGAAAAAAAGCATTCGGATTTATAACAAAGAGAGCTTACTGTGCAGATTAGCTTCTTTCCGATTCATGAGAATGAATTTGATGTTTCCATACAATCCAATAATGGAAAGGAGAAAAATAGGTATGGTCAATGATAGAGGAGCGAACATTCACGGTATTCTGAGGAGAGAAGGCTCGTTCTGAAGGTGGTGAGATTTCTGGTATTTTTGCAGTGCATTTGCAACTTTACGCGTAAAAAATCGCAGGTGCATTTTTGCTACGTAAATGCTGATGCTTGTGCCGTATCTGCTTAGTGGAAATAGTGTTTTACCCAAAACGTGCATTGCAGCGGAAAGATAAGGCGCACAAAATTGTTCTATTTTAAAGGATACGCGTATAATTGCATCCTTTCGCTTCTAAACAACAAGATAAAATAATCACAAAAATCGATATCAAGCACGGTAGTAATTCATTTGATGCAAGATGAATTTTGCATGAAAACGTGATTTGGTCACGATGTGAAATGGGATGACATTGCAAAAAAAAAAGAATACACAGAAGCCTTCGTAAGGGCATGTGGAACTGACAGGCGATAAAGTAAACTATAGCACACAACCAGGAGAATAACGTGGCGGTCGAAGATCGCTAGTTTAACTCGAGCTTTCTGAGTGCCGTGCTATGCTCTCACTCTCTCAGTTCTTTCAATCGGTTCGTCGGAAACTCCCGCTCAATGAGTCGGAAGTCTCTCGTAAATACACGCTCTCTTTCCATACTTCCCTGAAGCCTGTCGCTCGCCGCGTTTTCATTGGAAAACGTGCAAAGTATCTCGAATCGGTATAATAGGTTCTTACTGCGGAATTAGCGATCTTTGTTAGGTAAATTTTCGCCTGCTTCTTGGTGAGCGTCCTCCCATGGAATTGAAAGTATGATACACAAAAATGCCAATTTAGAGGTTTCTATGATAGAAGAAGATGATAGGCAGGTCAACAAACAGAGTCAACACCAACTGGACAGACGGGCATTTTGAAATTACATTACATAGTGAAGTCTAGTCAATGAGAATTGCCTCTGCTCTGTGTCTTCAATGTCGAAGAGTTACCCAGGGGTGTTTGGCGGGGCCTACTCTCGGGATCTAATATGTCTCTCTAATATCTCTCAATCGGTACGCGGAAATTATTGGCTAGCCTTCCGCGAAGCATATTGCACGCCTCTTATTCATTGGAATGCACGCAGGTAAATAAGATCTTTTAACGAAATTAAAACAAATTTTTGTTTCATTTACAGTAAGATCAAAAATGCCGAAGAGCTGGAGAAAATTCGGAGGCTATTCTAAGCTTATTCTCGTAGTCTGGCCTATGCTCCCCCTTTTCTGTCCATCGGTACCCGGAAATTGGCAATGTGCTTCCGCGAAGATATCGCCGCGTGTTCATTATTGTAGAAAGGATAAAAGAATCGTGTTATGAAGCACGCGGTTATAATAGGTTCTTGCTGTGAAACTCATTGGAATCAATGGGATTTGGTACGAATCGGCCATTTTCGGAAGGATAAACGCGTCTCCCATCGATAAGCGATATGGAGCGACAAATCACATGATGAGCGATGAAATTTTATACTGATTAGCTAAAGTAAATTGTTGTTTAAAAATAATATTTAAAAAAAATATATTTAAAAATAATTTGGCCAACTCCATGCTATAGCGAAGAAGGGCTGTGGCTCCGTTGATTGACTTTATGCCCTCCCTCAACCTCGCTCATCCGGCTGTCTCAAAATTTCGCTTCCTTTATTCGCATTGTCGCATTGAATGAACGAATTGTCTCAGTTCAAAGTACTTTTCTTCAGGATACAATCTTATTTTTATGGTCTATGAAAATAAACAAGTGGCTGTTATCGAACAGACAGCATTCCGTAATGAGGATAGAGAATGGTTTGAAATGATAAATATTTGAATTTGATGCAACTCGCCAAATATACTGTTTTTCCCATTTGAAATTGTGCTACCGTTTTCTTTCGATTCGCGCTGCTAGTGACGTTTCTCTCCGGAATGCGAGCTACACAAAAAAAAACTGGCAACCACAACAGTGGCTGCTGATTTCTCATCCCTTTTCTCCTCCTACTAGTCAAAACACAATATCATGAGATTTCTCAAAAAAAACGCATTCATATCATTTTCGTATCCATTCTCATCGCTCGTCCATTGATGAAAAAATCGAACGTTGTATTGGCAGATTTTCATTTTCTTTGATTATTTGAAAGAAAGCGATGATTCACAATAAGTTTCCTGATGTTTCCATTAGGGCTCATGAAAATATTCACCAATCTCGAATGACCAAGTTCAGCTTGCTAAAAAATCGTTTTATTCGTTTCGTCATTTTTTGTTCACGGAAAATGAAGTTCTCAAGATAATTCATGATATTTTTTTAGCAAGATGCGTTGGATATTATTGATCACAAGTATTATTTCATTATGTGTGTGCTCCTCATCGAAGAAAGCAGCTCTTGATCGCATTGCAGGTTAGATTTTATCAGTATAACACTTTGAACAATTACTAAAGAATATAAAAAAAATTTGTCTGTCTGTCCGTCTGTCTGTCTGTTTGTCTGTCTGTCTGTGGCTAAGTTTGTCTGTCACGCTCAACTTTTTTTGCCTATAACTCGCTTCAAACTGATCGTACAGCTTCAGATCCTTTACCAATAAATTTCTTATGAAAAAATATTTTTAAAAAAAATCGATAACCAATTTCGTCATCACTATGCAATAATCAGTTTTTTGCGCCGTTCTCACCGGAAACTCAACCAAATCGCTCGTGCGATGAACCAAACGACTTGTAACTAAAATAATTTAAAAATCGATAATCAATTTCGTCATCACTATGCAATAATCAGTTTTTTGCGCCGTTCTCACCGGAAACTCAACCAAATCGCTCGTGCGATGAACCAAACGACTTGTAACTAAAATAATTTAAAAATCGATAATCAATTACGTCATCACTATGCAATATGACGAAATACTTGTATACAAAATCATATCAGTTTTCGCTGGAAATTAGGCTGAATTTATCAAGTAGTTAGGTGGAACGCATTCACGCTTGCGGAAGGCTCGTGAGGCCGAGAGCGATCCGGAATTTTTCGGGTCGCTCGAGGCCTCACGAGCATTTCGCAAGCGTTTGCAAATGACTGGGATAACGCGGCGACAAAATCTTGCGAGCGTAACTCGCTATTACAGTATACCAACGTGTTTCACTGGGTCAAATTTAGATCGATGGAACACATTCACGTTTATGAAAGACTCTTGAGACCGAGAGCGATCCGGAAAACATTTATAATTTAGCCACTAAGTGTGTTTGCAAATTACTGGTAAGCGTTTGCGAAGCGTTCGCATATTACCGGGATAACCCGGCGATGCGAAGCGCTTGCAGATGACTGGGATAACCCGGCGACATCTAGCCAGCGAGCGAGCGAAGCGAGCGTAGCTGGCTAGTTAATAGTTATAAATCAATCTATTGTAGAAATTCTTCCCGCTTTCGCTCCAATCCGAGACTATGACCTCTCTGAGGACAACGGATACAAAACAAACCATACAGCGCTCAGAGTTTTCGTTTCGAACTTTACGGTGAATGAATTCAAAGGAATGGATGAGGTGAAGATCAATCTATTTTATGAGTTGTATGAGCGTTCAGAAAATGAACAGATGAAATAGGATTTTTAAGGCACTGGTTGTATATGAAAATGCGGATCCTAAAATGGCGAAAGTTTTTACACCAATGTTCGAGTATATAAGGCAAAGATTCAACAAATTATATTCTGCAGATGCAAAACTCATAGTACTAGAGGTTCGTCTTTAGTGCAATATTCAATAATAATTTTTTAAAAAACAAAAAAACTACCCGTTCAGATGCCAAGCGTGTTCTTATCAGGTAACGATCCACTCAGCGGTACTAGAGCGGTCAGTAAGCCTTTCGAATATGATTAATTTAATGCTAGGGTTGCAAGCACCGCCCACTTTGCGTTTCAGGCTGAATGAAGCATTAAATAGCATTTTCATGCGTTGTCTCACAAAGCCTTCCTCTAGATTTGTGTACCCCTCCCCCCAAATCCGCCATGTGTATCCCCCTAGATGAAACCCATAAAAAAACAAAAAAAAAAACCCATCATCCAACCAACAACTTTCAGGTTGAAGAAATGGAGGCTAAAATCCTGGCTCTTCCTGAGTCGTCCAGAATCGAGTTAATCAACGCATACCTGGAGTTTTTCCAAGCAGTGAAGGCTATTATGAATATGCGTGGGAGAATATTCTCACTCGACAAATATGTTCCATCGTACCAGAACGGAAGCGCTGGAGGCGGTTTCCAAATTACTGAACTAATCATTCTTGCCCTCTCATTTGCCATCAATTTGTAAATCAATCGACAATCGTAAAGAAAGCAAAATTTGGAATCCAACCTATTTTATTTTTACCTTTTCAAGTTCGATAAATGTTCCGTTCACTTCAAACGGGTCGTATCGAGTAGAGAGGGTTCCAGATCTGCATTGAGTTATCCTGAATAACTCTGACAGATCTCTATGCGATCTCGATTATTCCAATGCAGCAGCAAGTGGCGATGATTTGTTAAATCTCGTAGCGAAGGAGGTGTCGATCGCTCGTAGGGAACGCTTGTTCCTACTTTTAAAGTTGGACCCTTTATTGTATTTATCATCCGAAAATTTTAAAAGCAAAACGAAACGAGAAACATAAACATGGAGTGGTACGAGGAGCTTGCTCGTAAGGCATCCAATAAATAAATTGTGACAGAATGCCATCGTACAGGTCTCTCGAGGACACATAAAATTGGTACAAATTGCAATATTCGAGCACGATTAAATAATGTAAAATGTAAAATGTAGCGCCATCGTTCATTCGCGCTCTCGTTTTTTAATAGGTTTGATGATCAATGTTCTATTTCCTTCTGGAGAAGGGGGTTGCCATTCGTAAACATGCACTGAATAAGCGCCAATATACACGTCCAACGGTTTGACGTGCGTGAACGCATATAAGGAAACCTTCTTCTCCAAACGATGAAAGAACTGAAAGATTACTTATTTTAGAACGACCATCCAGACTAAAGTTAGTGAATGAAGGGACAAGGGTGAGTGGCGTGAATGAAAGGAAAGAGAGAGGGTAAACTGCCGGCCCTTTCGGAAAGGTTTGAATCCTTCCGGTAGGCCACCTCCACTCTTCCCTCTCATTCCCAATCGCGCGAGGGCAGCAAACATTTTCTTCTACAATATCTTGCTAGATCAGCCCTTACTCACAGCTAGGAGAGATTCCAAATCAGAATGCGTGAAAAAGCTATAGTCCAAGTCAAGATGGACACATTTTCGGCTGAACATGGCCTTAGCGATTGAAACAAGACTGAAGTTCATTTCTAGAAAATTTATGCTTGCACAGTAAACATTTTCAGATAGATCGATCACGAATTTATAATCATCTAAACGTTTCTCGATTTTTAAATAAGTTATTTTTTAAAAAAACGAATACCTTTTGTGAGAACCGAAATGCAGCAACTAAACTCTGCCGGACTAACATTTCGGATCAAAGTGAGCCATGGGGAACTTAGGTTTGATTTTTTTTGTAAATTTGTTCATATTTTAAGACATACTTACTAGTTAGAATTGTTCATTTCCATTGTACTAGCGCGAACCGAATCAACATGCTTTCCGAAGAAAAATTCCGCGAATGCGCCAATAATATCTGGAGTTGCTTCATACAGGCAAAGTTCCTTCCATTCAACTCCCGCAATGCGACGCCCAAATCGGCTAAGAAAAGCTTTGAAATTCTCCGATTTCAGAGTAAATTGAAGATTCTGAGAATAAACATTCGAAGAATTTAAGAGATGAATAAATCCTACAAAGTTCCTTCCATCCTCATGCGCTTTGATAGTTATAATAGGAAGTTCTGCCCTAATTTTAGTCATGGCGATTCTCAAAAATGTGTAACTTCTACTTCCTAAAACGTCGAAGTAAGTACCAAAATTTATTTGAACATCGTGATCATCTTTCTGAAAATATATTAGACCATTTTTCAGATTTTGAATAATAACTTTCCGGTTGTTTCACATAAGAAAATGCAAATTCAACAGTCAACTTTCGGACGTCAATAATTGAAGTATCGACCTTCTCCTTCGCAGCATGACAAATCTAGTAGATATAGACAAGTTTAACTTTAAATTATCGAATGAGCTTACTTCTCTCAATCGTAATAGATCGTTGTCTTCTATAAGAGTGAAGATCTTGTTAATGGCTTTTGGTGAGAGGCCGAGGATGTTGAGTTGAGTCAGTTGATTCTTCATGAGGATTGGATAAATGTGCACAAGGTGGCATACAACGGAGATATAGCCTAAATGCTAGAGCCAAAAGTATGAGTCGTTTTGAATGGCGCCATTTTTCATTGGCGCCAACTACACAAAGTTTCCCTCTGGCTGTTATAATGATCGTTTGAGGCCGAGAGAGATCGGACAAATAAGGTGCCACAAAGCAAATGAGCATTTTTTATCGGGTTGCTCGAGGAAACATCAAATAAATATTACAAATTGATGTATTCGAGAACGATAAAAAAAATATATATATATATATATTTATTTAATAAAATTCATTCTTGCTCTCGGTATTCAATGGGCATGATGTACACACTTCTTTCTCCTTCTGGAGAAGCTGGCTCCCATTCGTAAACGTCAACATAATAGGCGCCAATATGCACATCTAACGGTTCGACATGCGTGAAAGCATTAAAGGATACTTTCTTCTCAAGGCGATTAAAGAACTGAAAATAAATTAGAATTACCATCTAGACTAGAGATGGTGAAGAAAGCGTGTTTGATGTGGAGAGGATTGAGTGGGAAAACAACAAACCCTTCCGGAAAGGATTTTTTTGTTTCGAATCCTTCCTCATAGCTCGCCGAGGCAACTAACCATAGCCTCTCATTTTCTTTCACACCATCTTATAAACCAGCCCTCACTCACAGTAATAAGAGATTCCAAATCAGAATGTGTGACAAAGTTGTGGGCGAAATCAAGCTGGACACATTTTCGACTGAACATGGATGTAGCGATTGAAAGAAGACTTGTGTTCGTTTCTCCAAAAATTATACGTGCACGGTAAACGTTTTCGGATAGTTCGATTAGGAATTTATGATCATCTAAAAAAGTTTCTCGATTTTTATGCAACTTACTTAAAAAAACAGAATACCTTTTGTGATAACCGAAAGTGAACAACTAAACTCTGCGGCTCTAACATTGCGAATCAGAGTGAGAAAGGGGGAGCTAAAGTATGATTTTTGTAAATTCGTTCATCTGAGCTCACTTACTAAACATTTTCCACTATCATTGGACTAGTGTGAATTTTATTGACATGCATTCCGTTGAAGAAGTCTGCGCATGCACGTATAATATCTGGAGTGGCTTCATACAGGCAGAGTCCCCTCCATCGAACTCCCGCAATACGAGGTCTTAATAAGTCAAGGAATGTATTAATGTCTTCCAATTTCAGAGTAAGTCGAAGATCCTGAGAATATATATTCAATGTATTTGAGATTTTAATAAATCTCACAAAGTTCCTATCCTCATGCGCTGTGATAGTTATAATTGGATGCTCTGCACTGATTTTAAGCATAGCGATTCTCAAAAATGTGTAACTTCGATTTCCTAAAACGTCGAAATAAGTACAATATTCTATAAGAATATCGTGCTCATCTGTCTGAAAATATATTAAAATAATTTTTAAAGATGGATAATCAACTTTCCGGTTTTTCCCGAAATGTAAATTCAAAGTCAGCAGTCAACTTTCGGACGTTTAGAATTGAAGCATCGACCTTATCCTTCGCAGCATGGCAAATCTAGAAATTAAAAAAATGCAACTTTATGTTATCGATTGAGCTTACTTCTCTGAACCGTAGATGATCTTTGTCTTCTAACAGAGTGAATATCTTGGTTATCACATTTGGTGAGAGGCCGAGGATGTTGAGTTGAGTCAGTTCATTCTTCATGAGGATTGGATAAATGTTCACAAGGTGCCAGAAAAATTAAGATTGTGTTACATAATTGCGAGAGTCAATATTAAGAGTCGATTTGAATGGCGCCAACTTCACAAAATTTCCCTCTGGCCGTAATAATTATCGTTTGAAAGCCTAACCTGCGATGCCCATGCGGAATTTTCGTAAGGCCGATAACGATCAGACAAAAAAAGGTGCAAGAGAGAGCATACTTATAATATTTATTGGATTGGAATCATTAAGTAAATACAAATGGATGTATTAGAGCACGATAAAAATTCATTTAACGTAATTCATTCTTGCTCTCGGTATTCAAGGGGGGAGAAATTCGTAAACATCAAATGAATATGCGCCAACATTCACGTCCAAAGGTTTGGAATGCGTGAATGCATTAAAGGATACTTTCTTCTCAAGGCGATTAAAGAACTGAAAATATATTAGAATGACTGTTAGAGATGGTGAAGGAAGTCTGTTCGATGTGGCGAGGATTGAGAGGGAAAATAACAATCCCTTCCGGAAGTGTTTAGACTTTGCCACTTAATTCCTCGCCGAGCCAACCAACCATAGCCTCTCATTTTCTTTCACACCATCTTATAAACCAGCCCTCACTCACAGTAATAAGAGATTCCAAATCAGAGTGTGTAAAAAAGTTGTCGGCGAAATCAAGCTCGACACATTTTCGGCTGAACATGGATTCAGCGATTGAAAGAAGACTTATGTTCGTTTCTCCAAAAATTATGCTTGCACAATAAACGTTTTCGGATAGTTCCATTAGGAATTTATAATCATCTACAAAAGTTTCTCGATTTTGGATACTAAAAACAGAATACCTTTTGTGATAACCGAAAGCGAGCAACTAAACTCTGCGGCTCTAACATTGCGAATCAGAGTGAGCCAGGGGGAGCTAAAGTATGATTTTTGTAAATTCGTTCATCTGAGCTCACTTACTAAACATTTTCCATTATCGTTGGACTAGTGTGAATTTCATTGATATGCATTCCGTTGAAGAAGTCTGCGCATGCACGAACAATATCTGGAGTGGCTTCATACAGGCAGAGTCTCCTCCATTGAACTCCCGCAATGCGAGGTTTTAATAGGTCAAGAAACGTATTAATGTCTTCCAATTTCAGAGTAAATCGAAGATCCTGAGAATATATATTCAAGGTATTTGAGATTTTAATAAATCTCACAAAGTTCCTATCCTCATGAGCTTTGATAGTTATAATTGGAAGTTCTGCCCTGATTTTAAGCATTGCGATTCTCAAAAATGTGTAACTTCTATTTCCTAAAACGTCGAAATAAGTACAACATTCTATAAGAATATCGTGCTCATCTGTCTGAAAATATATTAAACCTATTTTTAAAGATGGTTAATCAACTTTCCGGTTTTTCCCGATAAGTAAATTCAAAGTCAGCAGTCAACTTTCGGACGTTTAGAATTGAAGCATCGACCTTATCCTTCGCAGCATGGCAAATCTAGAAATTAAAAAAATGCAACTTTATGTTATCGATTGAGCTTACTTCTCTGAACCGTAGATGATCTTTGTCTTCTAACAGAGTGAATATCTTGGTTATCACATTTGGTGAGAGGCCGAGGATGTTGAGTTGAGTCAGTTCATTCTTCATGAGGATTGGATAAATGTTCACAAGGTGCCAGAAAAATTAAGATTGTGTTACATAATTGCGAGAGTCAATATTAAGAGTCGATTTGAATGGCGCCAACTTCACAAAATTTCCCTCTGGCCGTAATAATTATCGTTTGAAAGCCTAACCTGCGATGCCCATGCGGAATTTTCGTAAGGCCGATAACGATCAGACAAAAAAAGGTGCAAGAGAGAGCATACTTATAATATTTATTGGATTGGAATCATTAAGTAAATACAAATGGATGTATTAGAGCACGATAAAAATTCATTTAACGTAATTCATTCTTGCTCTCGGTATTCAATGGGCATGATGCACACACTTTTTTCCCCTTCTGGAGAAGGGGGGAGAAATTCGTAAACATCAAATGAATATGCGCCAACATTCACGTCCAAAGGTTTGGAATGCGTGAATGCATTAAAGGATACTTTCTTCTCTAGGCGATGAAAGAACTGAAAATAAATTAGAATGAATATCCAGGAAGTGTGTTCGGTGTGGCGAGGATTGAGAGGGAAAATTACAAACCCTTCCGGAAAGTTTTGAACCCTTCCGGAAGTGCTTAGATTTTCTTTTTCAATGCCTTAGCTAGACCAGCCGCACTCACAGTTATAAGAGATTCCAAATCAGATTGTGTAACAAAGTTATGGGCGAAATCAAGCTGGACACATTTTCGGCTGAACATGGCCTTAGCGATTGAAACAACCCTAAAGGTCGCCTCCGGGTAAATTAGAAGCTGATAATTCAAAAATAAGTTTGGCACCTTGAAGCACTTCTTCTCCGCACTCGCAGTTGTGTCCATTTCACCGTAATCTCCACAGGGCCCCGCTATTTCCGGCCCGTCGTAATCACAGATGACAGTGTACCCGTAGAGTTTCTGCTGCGTTGAAACGTAACTCCATTCGTCGTGCTGGGGTTCCTGTAACATATCAAAAATTATTATCAATAGTTCTAAATGTGAGCAACAAGAGGAATTATCGGGATGCTGATTGCGTTTCATTAGCACTCTGACTCGTCTTTAGTTCATTATCGATTTCTTTAGCACACTATCTTGTTCCGTGCATTCCGTATGTGTAAGTACAATCAATAAATAACTTGATTCGACCTACCACTTCCGAAATTGCCGTCAGCTGAGAATCATAGCAATCGACATCAAGAGCGATGCTGTCTCGACGACTGTACGTAACTGGAGATCCGTCCATCCATTGCAACCGCTTAGTAATATTGCTGCAGAAGAGATCTGCAATTCTAAGTTCGTTTTTTTAGTTTTTTTTTTAGAGTTTTGACCAGGATCATAAATATTATTTTCTAAAGATCAGAATGACAATAGGTAATACTTGATTCGAGAAAAAAAATAGATTCAATATCACGCGTTTCGCGTAAAAACGTATACAATTTGCGATTATTTGGTACAGCATGAAAAATCGAGGTTTGAGATTTTTACAGTTTTGGATTGCATAGTGGTCGGGGACATCCCCCTGAAAATTTCAGACCGATAGCATCACTCTCGGCTGTGCAGCACCTTGCTGCAGCTTTCAGAAGCCGATTTTTCAACCCTTGTTTTCTGGCCTTAGCAGATGTTATCGCAAAAAGTTCAACGAAGAGACTATACCTTATTTGAGATGGTCTTGAAGACTGATAACTTTTTGGGTCGATGAGTTGCGCGAAATTTGCATATCACGATATTTTCGCAATTATTTCGTTAATTTCTCAATGGCCTTTGAAGTGCAGTCTGATTTTATTGTAGAATCTGATAGAGAATGACATGAGGAATCGAACTGTGTATTTCTCGACTCATAACTCGAGACCTTACCCAAGATATTGCTAAAAGACCGTAAATTGTGCCCATTTATCCATCAAATCACACCGCTCTCTCTTCCCTTTCGCGCGGAATGAAATGAAAAACAAAGGAATGAGAGGGAAAGATAGAGGAAATAGGAGGTTCGCAAATGTCAGTAAGCTATAACTTGAGTAAGGTCTCGAGTTATGAGTCGAGAAATACACAGTTCAATTCCTCAAGCCATTCTCTATCAGATTATGCAATAAACTCAGACTGCACTTCAAAGGCCATTGAGAAATTAACGAAATAATTGCGAAAATATCGTGATATGCAAATTTCGCGCAACTCATCGACCCAAAAAGTTATCAGTCTTCAAGACCATCTCAAATAAGGTATAATCTCTTCGTTGAACTTTTTGCGATAACATCTGCTAAGGCCAGAAAACAAGGGTTGAAAAATCGGCTTCTGAAAGCTGCAGCAAGGTGCTGCACAGCCGAGAGTGATGCTATCGGTCTGAAATTTTCAGGGGGATGTCCCCGACCACTATGCAATCCAAAACTGTAAAAATCTCAAACCTCGATTTTTCATGCTGTACCAAATAATCGCAAATTGTATACGTTTTTACGCGAAACGCGTGTTATACTAAACTAATTTTTAAATACGATAAGTAAATTCAAAATCAGCAGTCAACTTTCGGACGTTAAGAATTGAGCCATCGACCTTATCCTTAGCAGAATGGCAAATCTAGAAATAAATAACTGCAACTTTAAATTATCGAATGAGCTTACTTCTCTGAATAGTAGAAGATCTTTGTCTTCTAGTAGAGTGAAAATCTTGGTAATGACATGTGATGAGAGGTTGAAGATTTTTATTTGAGTGAGTTCAGTCTTCATTAGGATTGGATAAATGTTCTTGGATGAGGAGATGACAGCAGTAAAAGAAGACTGTTTTGCCAAATTGCGAGATTCAAAAATATGAGTCGATTTGAACGGCGCCATTTTGCAATGGACTACTGCACAACGCGAGCTACCCACTGGCCAATCCTGTGGATGTTGTCACAATGTCATGTGGTTCGTTTTGTCGATTACCCCGGGATCGTCTTGTGTTTTCCTTTGTGAACGAATAAATATATTTCAATGCAATTACTTGATGATTGTTCTTTGGCAACACCATGGACTGGGGGGGGGGTGGTGGAGTTAAGGGGTGGTGAGTAGCTTGAAATTGCAGCCATCAGTGAAACAGATGTGCAATACTGAGAAATATTGAATAGAAATAAGAACATGCTTTCCCGGAGTGCGTGCGCACACAAAATCA
Source organism: Pristionchus arcanus (assembly GCA_900490705.1). Lineage (NCBI taxonomy): Eukaryota > Metazoa > Nematoda > Chromadorea > Rhabditida > Neodiplogasteridae > Pristionchus > Pristionchus arcanus. The sequence goes on from LS485377.1 coordinate 80,284, forward strand.
CGTTCTTTCCCGTAGTTTCCCCTCTCTGCTTTTGTTTTCTCGCTCTCTCATTCCCCACTCGCTCTTCCAATATCTCTTTCCTAGCACACTCGGTCAGAGAAACAACACTGGCGAAAGGAGAGGCGAAAGGAGGATAAACGGGATACCCCCTGGTGTGTGCGCTAACTGTACCCAACGTAAGTCTGAACTGCTGATTCGTTCTTTTTCGTACACGAGTTTCTCTCAATTCCAATCTATCGACAACTCGCACAGATCCCTCGTTGATTCTGCTGGGGGAGTGCGGCTTACGAATCTCTCTAAGCTAGGGCCTTTTCATTGTGCACATTGCTTGCTTTTCCACTGTCACACTTGCAAGAAACTTTTCCGATTTTAATTAGCCTCCACGAGATTCTGCTGCCGTATTTCACTATCTTATTGTCTGTCCTTTTCATACAATTTCCTAAAGCGTTTAAAATATTGCTTGTTGATTTCTTTTTGCGTCATTTGATTATTTTAAAATATTTTCAGCATATAATCATTCGAAATGAGCCTGCACGAGCACCGAGACGCTATTCTGGAGACGCAGGTCACCTGGGCAGATCTGGAGAAGCACCTACAGTGAACCTTCTGCTTCCATCCAATATTCCCCGAACTAAAAAAAATCTCACCTTTTTTGTTTTCGACGGATTGTTGCGAGAGTGGAAGTAAACAAAAACGAGAGGGATTCTAAAGAGTAGTGCGTCTCTTCATTCATCTCGGATCTCTCACCGGTCATAATAAGAAAAAAGTATGCGTAATGACGTAACAGAATGGTAATGTCATAAACTTCGCAGGAAAGCACTCAAAACCGGCGCGACACTCGGTCCCGCGAAGAACGTGGTCGATATTGGCGAGGAAAATGTGAGTTTAAAGTGCGGTTAAAGGGCTGGAATGATTAAGTGAATTTAGTGTACCAAAGCGATTTCATAAACAAAAAAAAATTTTCAATGACGACATTGCTCACCGTATTTTGTATTTCAGGGCTTCGCATCCCGCTGCGGTCTCGTTTCGTGCGATTGGGTTGGTGCTGAGCAGGATGAGAGTTTGCCGAAGACTGTTGTCCTGAAGGTAAGGCAGCGCTATTTCACCCGATCTGGGCTCAAACATGTACTATAATGATATTATTAAGATTCCACAGTATGAAGAAAATTCAGATTCCCTCCGCCCTGCCGATGAAGAAGATGGGCGTGATGCAGGGCGACGCGGCCATGTGGGAAGGTTACGATAGGAAGCTGCGCGAGGTGACAATCGCGCACAAAACGTCTCTATTTTGTGCCGTAATGCAAAAATGTCCAGATTTGCGAAAACAATCGCGCACGGATCGCGTGAACCTAAAAATACGACGTTTTTCAGTTACACAACATCGAGATCGCCGCTTACAATTTTCTCGGCGAGTTTGAGGGACTGTCCATTCCGAAGATGTACTATGGAGAGGTGTTCACGGAGGAGGTAAGTGCGATTTTCGATTTGCTGGTGTAATGGAAAAATGCAAATATTTTTAAATAAAGTTGCTCACAAAACAAAAAAATCTATCGTAAGAGTTTACATGGAAAATATTTCAGGATAAGCTGAACGGACAAATCTGTATCGAGTTCGTGGAGAACTCGAGAGTGATGAACTTCTATGTGGAGCACACGGTGGAGCAGTTGAAGCAGGTTCGTAAAAGTCTTGAAGAAAACGGTAGAAAAATATCTGTTTCACAAGTTCTGAGTGTCTGCAAAACAGTTAGCAAGTAGTGAAGTAGTACAATCAGACAAACAACAAATACCATCGTTTATGAAGGGCAAACACTATTAGAGAACTAAGCGTTCCAGATCGCCCGTGCCCTCGGCAAGATCCAGGCTTGCTCGCTCAAGAAGGAGATAACTGCACCCGAGCTGCAGACGAATATGCTCGCGGACTTTGCGAAGACTGTGTCGCTGGAGGCAATTTTATTTTCATCTTCGAGTTCCTAAGCAGATTTGTTGAATTGTACACTAGACACTAGATTTGTGCATCTTATACCCAGTCAGACTTCTCGTAGAAAATGCAATCACTCATTTCTAGTCCTTCCGCGGCATGTTCAAGGCCCTGCTCTCGCTCGATTCCAGCGAGGGAACGAAGAAATTGTTAGAGAAGATCGAGGAGCTCCTTCCCGAGTACTACGGGTCCACGCTGTCATCGACCATTCACAAGCAGATGGGCTTGAGGCCGGTGCTGGTCAATGGAGGTGAATTATATTCGTTATGATTGACCATAGCACATTATTGCAAAATCGCAATATCATAGAAGAAGTCAATTTTCGTTGATTCTAGCAGGGGAACTATAAACAATCTCCAGATTTACGCACAGAGAACGTGCTTATCAACATCGATACTGGAGATCTCGCATCGTTGATCGATTGGCAGGTGTGATTTCTCTTCCTTTGAAAAACTTGCGTGCTTTTCTAAGGCACCATGATGACCAGTGCCACGTTTTTCGTTTGCTTTATTAGAGTTGGTGGAAATGAAGAGGAATTCTTTCCAGTGCGCCTATTCCGGTGTTGGTGTCACAGATCTACTGCGTATCTCGCTGTTCGCCCTGCCAGCTAAGGAGCGGTATGATTATCATATTTAATTAATTAATCATGCATTTTAAAGCTATCTTGTTCAAATACTGCCGTTTTGTGGTTGATTGTGTGTGAATGAGGTTTCGAGAGAGATCCAGAGAAATTAATAAAGTGATAAATTACAGACGTGAATCTGCCTCAATGCTCGTCGAGGAAATGTACACGAGTATGGTGAAGAATCTGGATGGAGCCGAGCCGCCTTACTCGCTTGAGAAGGTCATTTAATTTTTCATTACGAAATCCTGCTCAGATTGAGACGGGTGCGTAGTCGAAGAAGAAGAGATGAGGGTGAAACACAAATACATGGAGTCAGTAGAACAACAATAATTCCAGCTGCAATCGCTCTACGCGATCCTCCTGCCTCACTCTGCGACCTATTTCGCCGCCGGAGGGATTGTGATTATCGCGGTACGTTTTCATTATTAGTTTTTTTCGGCACATTCGAGAAACCGATTAGGGCAAGGCTGTTATTGACACGTTGTGAAACCTTATTGAACTTCTTCGCCACCGACGAAAAATGATTCGATGCACATTTTTTAATGTTATTTGTGAGTGCAATTGTTTCAGAAGCAAGCGGCAAGCACTAAACTCTCAATGGAAGAGAAGGAGAAGAGGACGAAGGTGCAGATGGACAAGGTATTGTTTTTTTTAAATTGTACATCCTGTCTATCCGATTACCATGTGACCATGTGAAAAGTTGGTATTCAGCGATTTTCGAAGTAGATATCTTAACACATTCACTTGGTTGCAAGTTGTAACCAAAAACACTAAAAATATGTTGAATTGTTGGTGCTCGGCGCACTCGAGGACATTCTCGTCTACCACGTTAAGAATAAGGAGCTCGTGAAGGATTTGAAGTTCAAAGATCATTGAACTTCCTTGATTGAACCTTCTGTCCCAATATTCCAACTTCGAATTCCCACATTCCCCTGCACAAACTGTCCAAAAAACCAAACTTACTTCCATTCATTTTCATGTGATTTTTTGCGAGATTTTATCATTATTTACAATTGCTTTATAATCGTATGAAATGATGATAAACAACAATTGCAACAAATTGAAGGTATTTATTAGCTAACTGTGAGTAGGAGAGGCGTTTTCAGAATTTTCTTGATTCAGAAGAGGTATTCCCTGAATTGAGATGTGTTTCACGCTTATGTACGTCAATAGCGAATGAAGAGGCGATTTTTAATTTTTAAGACAAATCATAGAAAATACTTACTTCATGGATATCCCGAGGCTCATCAGGGTCAGTATCATCCACACGATCATAACCTCTCTGACGCGCCCGGGCACGTCTCTCCGCGATTCGCTAAATTATTAAATTAAATAAGTATTTCAAAAGTGTAAAAAGTATGAATTGTTTCGAATTGGCTCACATCACGCAGTTTGCCGCATCACTCTCGCAAGAAGTAGAATACATCGTTATCAGCAACAAAGTGGTGCCGAGTGGGTAGACACAGAGGCCTGGGGTCACCTGGAATATCACTTCTAGTTCTAAATATTATGTATAGATCAGTCGATGCTTACAAAAATCTTGAGTAGCCAATTTGATATTTTTATATCGAAATATTTCGAAATCCAGATCAGTAGTATCGTTCGGTGACACATTTACCTCAACGCATCCGAAGAAGAACGTGAGTATGTAGTCGAAGATTGTCGCTGCATTATTTCCGGTAGACGTCGCATTTGCTTCAAATCAAAGAATCATGAGGGCTTGATGAGGTCGAATTCCCTAGTCGAGCGAGATTTCGAAAGTGAGATTTCATAAATCGATGAGAAGATGAATGTTACCCGCATTTCGTGACACTACGACTACTTCAGCGAACGCGACAGCGAATGCGTAGAAGAAAAGGATGAGGAACATGTGATCACTCACGGCCATATCATTCCAATCGGGGAGCACTTGTATATATTCCATGAACGATATCGATTTAATTTTCGAAATACTTGGACAAACATGATCAGATTTCGATATCACTTGATGGTTGGCGTCAATGATCGATATGATCTATGACTGAACAACGACATGAGTAATAGTGTGTGCTTCGTGATCAGTTATGACTAATTTAGCCGATCAACTTCGAAATTCACCAACATCGGCTTTTCACATCCTTCAATTTGTCACTTTCCCCATCTCGAAACTAAAGCATATGATTGGAATTGATGTAATCTTGACACATTGTTCTGTAACTTCATCTCCAAACGTGACTCACTCCTCAGAATACTCCTTGTCATGTTTGACAACACTTTTAGGGCGCGTCAAAGTGTCTTATCATGTCTATTACTCATTCCATGATCGATTCGCGTTTCTTCTTATTTTCAGTACTGGGGATTCATTTTTGAAAGTTTTCGTTACAGAGTAAGGTGGCGGTTGCCCTTTCAATTCAATTCAATTCCGTTACGATAATTGCATCATGAGAGAATCGGCATAATGAGTGTACATAGGAACGGAGGTCCGTCGATGTAGTCGAATCGGTTGGGGGTGGGGGGGGGTGCAGCAAGGGTATAAGAGGGAAAGTGGTGGTTGGGCGATGGGTGGAGATCAAAGATCAAGCCACTTTTGAATTACGGACGTAGGGAAAAGAGTGCTTAGAGACAAGGAAACGAACTTGCGGAAGGAATCATGTGAGAGGGCAACAATTTTCTTTTTTGCCCTTCAATTTTCATTATCGCGCTCCAATTATGGGTGGTTTCTTATTGGCCATGACTCAGCACTCCGGAATCATTTATAACAATGCAACCGTATTCAATACTCTCTTTCTTCTTTTCTTCTTCTAACTATGTTTTCTTGTGTATTCCTCCCTTTCCCGATATGTGTCAACTGATTTCACTTTTCACACTGCAAAACGCTATCCCAACCGCTTTGATTTAGAGCTGAATGGACTTTCTCTCCCTACCTGATGTTGTGTTGCGTCAAGTTATGAGGAAACTGGAACTACAAGATCGAGCAAGGCTACTGCTAACGTGCAGGTTCACTTATTGCCCCGTTCAATAACAATTAATTGCATTTTGCATTCAAATATTTTTTGAAGTTATGATTTTAGGGCATTGGCAAGGCTAGTTGCCGGAACGCACGCAGGCTTTTTCTACAATGGATCGCTTGTTCGGCGCGAGGTATAATAATATAGCATTAGTGGATAAGGGCGCATTTCGAAATCCCGCCACATCTGATATCGATTTTTCAGGGAATCTCATCCATTCGCATTGACAATGCGAAATGTATCATTGCGGATTCATCGAGTATTGAACAACTGCAGAAATTCAGAGAAGGATTGTTCTACAGGATTCACATCGAACAGTTCACCTTTATTGTAAGTAATTTTTTTCTAAAATTCACAAAAAATCAAAATATTTTAGCTCGATTGCGATATCACACTGGAATCCATTCGAAGAATAACGGAGAGAATGAATTTGAAGCAGATCCGAATTGTAGTAAATTCTGAACAACAACTAGACAAGTGAGCAAACTTATCCTAAGAAGAACTAAAACCATCGCTCATTCAGTGCCCTACAACTGATGGCTGATTTTCCAAAGAGCAAATACAAAGTTGAAATAAGTAGTTTTGATGTCGAAGCCGAAAAATTGCTTCTGATCCCATCTACTGAGAAGCTGAGCATTTATCGTTCAGCACAGGCAAGTATTTCTTCATTATTGTGTGTGATAACTCCATTTTGTTCGTTTTGCAGATTGCTCCGGACATATTCTTCAAACTTCTCAATTATCATCGAGATATCATTTTGTGGCACAATTCTCCTGACTTGACATCGCAAGAGTTCAGAGAGGCACTGCAGGTTTTGTCTCATTTTTTTTCATTTAAAACGTATAATTATGTTCCAGATCATCTCAAATGACTTCCAAAGTCGCACAATCAAATTGAAAGTAAAGAATTCAACTATCGTAAGGAATCTGAAACAGTTTGGCCTATCAGAGGCTACAAGTACTGGCTATTGCACTAACGAGGTATTTCTTATTTTGTTACTATTATCAATAAATTATTCAGTTTGAAACGCTGTCCTACGATGCCGGAAATCAATATTCATATGCCAATCTGAAACTGCGCTACCGACAATGTTGGATCGACATAGTCGATTTTGACTGGGCAGATGGCGATTTATTGGATTTCACTGTCTCAATTACTTTATCGAATTTTGAGATACTTGAATCTCCGTCACGAAAGAAAGCTTTCGTTTTGATGCAAAACAGACTAATGAATTCGATGTAGTGTTATTCATTCGTTCTTCAATTCTTCATTCGTTCATAAATATCATTGTTTCTGCTGTACTTCGTACTACTATCAAATAAATATTATCTTCACCTTATTTATGAATGGTGTGAAACGTAACTGATTCGCCGAAAAATCAGGTGTGATATCTTTCGTATTTTTGTTATCATGCTTCTCGTGTACAATAATTTCGAAATGAAGCGTTATCTGTCTTTCTTATCGCCTGTGATCATACATTCACATATGCCATTCACAAAATTATCCAAATACTTTAAAAAAGCCAAATACTATTTGGGACGTAAACCCTACTGAAATTCTACAGCTCAGATACGGATGGCTGACATCATCACCAGACTCAAGGCTCTCGGGTGCACCTTCTTTGTCACTCGAGGGCACCTTGTCAATCAGCATGCGCGTCACGGGCAATTATCCATGCCGCCTTACTCTCCATGGTCTATCGCTCGTTCTAGACACTAGGGTTGGCTTCTCAATAAATGATCTCTGTATTTTGCCCATTTCCTCAGGCGAGAGTACACACGATGTTAGGAGCGTATTTTCTTGTCAAACCCTATTTACAATTAGCAGCTCATAATAAGAAGCCACAGTGTCGATTCATCTTGAATGTTAGCGCAGGCTCAGAGGGAACAGAAAGCAGAGACAGACAATAATTTCATTTCAAGGCCAAGCCGCGGGAACCATAGAGTGCATTATGCTTTATGCAAGTCTGGCGCCCCATCCAATAAGCATCTACCGATCAGGAACAAGAAAGACGGAGGGTTTATTAGCCTCTAATTACGCCATCCACGGAAACGTTGCGCATACATCGTTATGCTTTGTTCGTGTGGCAATCTCAATGAGATCTGTTCTTTCCTTATTACTCTACCTTTATTGGTATTCCTCTTCCTCGAAAGCCGTCTATGAGCGATGGCTCAGACTGATTAGTGTCGCTTGTTCTCTAGCCGGCCTGACTGGCGAAAGGTTTGCGTAATAAAGAAACCGTTTCTTGCCAGCGCATTCCTAGGAATAATGGCGGATGCATCCTTTGTCATTTGTAATACGCTTAGGTCAGAGCAATGAATGGCGCCGTTTCTTGCGAATTTCGTACACCACCGAATGATTTCTTCCACCTTTACTGATTGACTCTCCATTTCGCGCAGTCTCTCGCCTGTTCTATTGGCAAGAGGGTATTGAAAGAGGAATGGCGAGCCGGCCCTTCCCACTAATCTGTTGCAGTAACCTTTATCGCTTTTTCCAGTGTGCCCAGGGTGGATTAGGTCGTGAATTTACTGCTAGTCAAGGCAACCCTTTTTGTCCATTCGACTCTCCATTCGATCAAAGTTGCCTGGAAATCCGTCCATCCCCCATTCACTTTCCATTTCAAATGCGCCCCGGGACATCAGCCGATTTCTCGCTTTTCACTTTTCCGCTTTCTCGGGATTCAACCTATCGTTTCGTTTTGTCCGGGAACCCAATTGTCACTTTCACAGAGGGGAATCTGCATATTCCGTGAATTGCTTTCCCGTCTACAGCACTCGAATTGGTCTATCGGATCTTGTCTATGGCTAGTTTTATGCTTTCTTACTCGTCTTCCTACAATTATTCTCATTACCTGTTACGAAAAGAGGGCTTTTCACCGCTTGGTTCCTCATATTCCCCTCCCCTGTCTGCTCTCGAACTCATATATCTCCTCATTGCATCCTTCCGCTCGGGGGCGCAAAACCCGCTGCTGCCAAAAGGAGGAAGGAATTCCCGATCGCATCAAAATCTGCAGTTCGCATCTAATTTGCGCCGCGCAACAGGCTTATTATGCGATGGCAGTGCCTATGCCGAGATTTTCGAGGAATATTGATCGCTTCTTGGGTGTGGAACCTTCTTTTTCGCTGAGCCATTACGTCCATTTCATAGCGTCCATACTCCTCACTCCTTTTGATCCTTGATCTTTCCTTGCCAGCTCATCATCTCACCATCCCCCCTCATCAATCCTCACTTATCGAGCCAGGTATATTCTCCCCCCATCCTTTTCCGCCTCTAGCTGCCGACCCAGTTCGATATCTCCACTCACTCACTGCGTTTCTTTTTCTCTTCCCTGATACTTCAATGATAGGCTCAATCCTTGTGGAATTTCGCTTTCATTTCTAGGACAATTGATCGAAAGTGAAACGCTAACGATCCCCGCGCAAATTTCGTCGTATTTCGAACGCTTCTCAGTGATTTATTCGTTGCCCATTTTGAACTTTTTCCGGGAAACCCGTTTGATTTGTATATGTTCTGCCTGTGAAATTGGTGTAATGACGCATGCATTTGTGAAGTACTTCCTCTGGTTTCTCGCACCCACTGGTTTGTATGCGCGTCACCCAGTGGGTGAGGTTTTGGTTTCCCATTGAGTCGCCCACTCTTAATGGTTTCCCAGTGGGTGGAGTAATGGGTTCTCACTGGGTGATTTCGCCCACTGTGTGACGCGCATACAAACCAGTGGGTGCGAGAAACCAGAGTCTTTTTTCGATGTCTGATTATTACTTTGGATACCGAACTCTGTGTGTCATTCGAAACATCGATTTAAAAAAAATCAAACTTATTTTCATTTTTAATTTCAGGTAGGGAGTTGAATCGAGAGAGGATGGTCAGCGCTAGGAGCGCATTCACACTGGCACTGCTGCTGGGCAGTGCAGGTAGGATTTGTTGTTTCAAAATCTCGAAAGGAATCTAGAAGTTCGGTTGTGTTTCAACATCAACCTATTATGCCTATAGAAATGAAGTAATAATGGAAACGGAATTGCTCCTTCAAAAAAAATAATTATAAAAGCTAGGACGAATCTTCCCTTCGACATTGCTTCTGGGCAGTGCTTGCATGTTTTCATTTTCATCAAAATGTATGTCAATCTGACAGTTCGGTTGTCTGTCTCCATCAATCCTAAAACGCATGTAGGATAATTGATAAAGAGCATTTGAAAATATATATAAACATTAATAATTGAATAATTTTTGATATCCCGAATAGGCCAAAGATCGTTCTTCAGTTTTATCATTCGCCGAAGAAGAGCAATCAAGCAGTCTCGAGGATTGGGAAATTGAAGAGGAAGCCGCAGAGGCAGCAGAGAAAGCGGCTACTGACCCCACACAGTACGTTTTTTTTTTGTTTTTTTTCAGGATTGATTCAGAAAGAATGGCATTGTAGTGATAGTACAGTACGTTATCAGATAGAATGAATCAGAAATTTAGAGTTTCGCCTTTATTAAACTATTTTCAGCAGAAAGGTGCCAAGAGGTTTTGTCACGCCTCGGCCGTTCGTTGTCGATCATCCTCGTGAGTTTATTCCACACTTCTCGAGCCTTCTCCCTTTTCCGAAAATATAAAAGAATGTTCGACCGCATAGCTGGAGCCGGAGGCGTTATAATTAGTCATGTTGAGCATAGCCTCAAGCTCTTTCAAGGATAACAATGAAAATAACATAGCGTTGTTATTGCCAATTATCCTTGTGAGTAATTGCGTTGACTGTAATTACTCTCACAACATCCTAGAACCATTCGCGTTAATGTGGAACCTTCAAATCATAATTGTTTATTTGCGCCCGAGGGCAATAGCAGTTGTGAGAAGATTGTGATTAGGATAGGAGGGATCTCTAGTGGAAGTGAAATCCATCTCTTAGTTCTTTGTACTTTCACTTTCTCGCCTCAGGTAACACAACAAAGCCTTTGTGATCGAGGATAGTGTCCATGGCAATTCGAAACTTTCTCCTTCATTTAGCCTCCATATCAATGAACCATACAAAGAAGTCGTCCTCAAAAATGCATTTAAAATAAAAGTACAATAAAGAATACATACTATAGTGTTCTGCTGTATGCTGTCGAATGGTCGGCCTAGCAATGCATAGCTACATTGATCAAACAATTTTATACTTTCCCCAGGAATACAAAAGGTTCTGAATCTTACAATTTGTTTCCAGTTTTCTCCTCCACCTGGGCCGCTTGGTCCGCTTGGTCATTCTGCGCTAACAATCTGAGAATCCGAGTGAGGGCGTGCAACACGGTCCGAGGGTTCAGCTGCGTCGGCAAGAATCAGGTGCGTTTCTTTTTTTCAAAAGTTTCTTCACAGTGCAATTGAATTGACCTGAGAGCATTGGACTGAACGCTAGATAACAAAATGTAAGAAGGAGAGCATGCGTTGCGGTTTGGGGAATTGAAAGACAGGTTGGGGGGTCCGGAGCCGCCTTTTTTCCGCATACTCCAAAAGATGGTTCTGCAGGGCATTAATGCGTAACGATTTTCCGATCTACCGATCACCTCATATCCGCAAATCATCCATCGCATCAATGATGGACGCTGCAATTCCTTTGTTCCGCGAAAACTTTCACTACCATGCCCATGATAGGGTGCTAGAGAGAAAATCGAACGATTTATATCGGCCAGAAGGAATCAAATCTGCCATACCGAAAATGACAAAAATACGAGGAAAGATTTAATAGACTGGTTTCAGGAAACCGAGCCCTGTGCCAACTCCCTTTACCACCATCACCCCGCTCGGCCCTCACATCAGCCAGGAGACTATGACGTCCCCGATCCGTATGAGGACGATAGGATAGAGGCGATCAAGCAGCTGTACCCGGACGAGAATGTCAGTTATTCGAGGAATAATTTTCAACAATTCATTGTGTATAATCCGATCCATGAACACTTTTCAACGTGAAAAAAATAATGTGCAGGAAAGTGAGCAATCGGGTGTCGATTAAGTTTACTTTCTTTCTCATCGGATATGTTTCACAACTTCCATAGAATCCCGGCAGGAACATTGTGATTGATGGATTCAGCCAGCGTAGTGCAAACACGATACTACAAAATGTACAGACATCTGTTTTATGAAGACGTGTTCTATAGGGACCGTAAACGTGTTTGTGAAAAACTTGAATTAAAAAATAAATTAAGAGACCTTCTCCATAAAAATTCACCATTTCAACCCCTCTTCCGGACATCCTCCAGGATATTCGAGTCAGACCTCCATACTACGGTCACAGGAGAGGGTCGACCCCTTGTTTACAAAACTACATTACTTAGCCCCTCTAGCTTCCTACGCGTGCCGCCAGGTGCGCGCGAAAGTCGCAATTTGGCCAAAAACGTGATATTCATATCTCGGCAACCGAATAAGTTAGGGATGAAATTCTTTTTGCGTTATGTTAGTGACCTCTTATGTGCAAAAAATCATCATTGAAGAAAAGTAAATCTTTATTTTCAGTCCAATTTTTCACAGATTTTTTTCGAATTTTCGGCTTTTTTGCTGCTTCTCGAGCGCTTGGGCAGGATCTCAAGTAGCAAATTTTGTAGCCCTTATGATCCTGGTTACTACCCACAAGAAATATCGGATATTGAAATTTTCCGGAGTACTGAAAAGTGAGGTCGA
>LS485377.1:95340-106944 GCA_900490705.1 Pristionchus arcanus
AGTCCAGATCATTCAAACGGAATTTTGGCAGCTCCTGAGAAGTCCGATGCTCTTTAATTCTGGTGGCTGTTTAGCCCAAGAGTATGGGCTAAAACTTGTGATAAGTGAGATCCTGCGGAAACGTCTGAAAGTTTATCAATAACGAGAAAACCGCGAATCGAGATATTTATTTCCGTGTCAAATTGAAGAACATTGAAGAACACTAAATTATCAACTCGAATTATTCTGCAAACACCAAAAAAGTTTCCGATATACGTCTATAATTAATTTGGGCATAAAATGAATATACTAAAATAACACATTGAAAAGTTCGAAAAGACTGTTTTCGCGCTTGCCATCATTCGGATGCATTTTTGGGCACTTCTGAGAAGATCGATCTTTGATCTTTGATATAGGTCTTTACCGGGCATAAGTAGGCTACAATATCCAATTGGTGGGATCCTGCGGAAATTTCTGGAAACAGCAACAAATTCGAATTTTCGAAAAAAAATTTCAAAAAGACGTGCTATATTATGAGATATTTTTTTCGTCAGTGATGATTTTTTGCACATATGACGACACTAACATAACACAAAAAGAATTTCATGTCTATCTTGTTCGGTTGCCGAGATATGAATATCACGTTTTTAGCCAAAATCCGACATTCGCGCGCGCGTGGCGGCACGCGTAGGAGGCTAGAGGGGCTAAGTACTGTAGTTTTGTAAACAAGGGGTCGACCCCCTCCTGTGATCGCACTATGAAGGTCTGACTCGAATATCCTGGGGGATGTCCGGACTATGCCGACTTTTTATGGAGAAGGTCTCTTAAACAAATCGTTCAGCCCGACGACGTGCTCGAGCGTCGCCGGCCCAATCCAAACTTCCTGAGGATCGGTACGACTGCTGCACCTGCAAAGTCAAGCAAAGAGGTAAGCTTCCCGTTCCCAAATCGAGCGCACCTGACTTCTTTGGCATGACAAGCCTGAAAAGTGGTACTGATAAAGTACATGGATTGCTTCAGATCCACCACCCGACCTCCATCGAGAAGCAAGAGGAGATTGAAGAGAAAGACACGGAAAAGGAGAAGGAGGCAGGACAGGAGCCAGAGGTGGACTTCAAGAAGGCCAAGGGCGCAAAGACTGGTGAGAATAAATTGTAAAAAATCACTAATGAGTAATGGTGAGAATGCAGAGTGAAATTGTTTTCTTCCGAATCCGTTACGTTTCACAAGAATGACATTTGTTCATAACAGGAACAGTGTTAATTTGAGCTCGATCTGCTCTTGTAGTAAAAATAGAAATATTTTCTTTAGAGAACAATTTTTCCTCTGAATATAATGAGAAACTTCTAGTTATGCATTAACATTTACGATACTCAATAAATTTCAGAGACGCAGGAGGTTCCTTTGCAAGCAGAGATCGAAGGCGCACTGGAGAAGCTGGAGGTTCACAGGAATACGGAAACCAGGAGTTTGTTTTTACATCAGGGGACGAAATCTAAACAATTGAGCAAAAATTTATAGTTTTATGGTAGAGTGAAAGAATAGAGATGCAATTATTTATCTGCGTTCGTAATCGGGATCATTTCAGGACAGCACTCGTCCAACTTCCAAACGGCCAAGGCGCCCTACGCGCACGATGGATCCATGGGAACTGGTGACTTATTGTTATTTTCAAAAATAAATATTAAATTCATGTTTAAAATTGTTTTCAGGTTACACGCTCATCCGCAATGTCGACACCGCCATTTCCACACTAGATCTGCTCGAATCATCGGTAGGTTCTTAGCAGGGTTGTCAGGGTGAAAAATCGGTCTCTTCATTCCGCGTAAGAGACGGGTTCTTCACTCTGACAGCCCTAGCTCTTACAATTAGTGAAAAATACCCCGCACTCCACTCCTCACACCCTCTTCTCTTACTGACTCTTACCGGATAGAGGGCATGGAAAAACGAAGAGGCATTCCTCATAACATTTCTTGATCCTGAATTCAATTCCAGGAGGAATCCACCCGAAGAACGCCTGTTTCTCACGATTCCGATGCAGTAAAGAAGCCGACGGCAGGGAAGAACGACCACGCGAAGATGCAGAAATCGAAGTGAGTTTCACGAACTAAATAGAAGTGCGGTTGTTCCTTTCATATCGTATTGACTCGAATTGATCAATCTAACAATTGCTTCACATTTTGAATCTTTTTATCACAATGCTTGAGATAATTTTCTAAAATTTCAGAGCCGCCCTCGCCAAGATCTCGCAGTTGCTCGACTACGAAATCGACGCCCTGGAGAAGAAGGTAATAGCCTGAAATTAATTTTAGGTCACCCAAAATTTAATTCAGGTCACCACAGTAACCGATGGAAATGCTCACGGTGGTGGGCTTCGAGCTGTTTTCCAATCGTGAGTTTTCCCCAATTATTATGTTTTTCTCTATTCAAATTCGCCTTAAACCACGAAAAATGGTCTGAAATTCATCGAAAATGTGCAGAAGAGGCGAGGAGGCACCCGAAACTGGAGAGAAGAGGGCGGTTGACAAGAAGTTCTCGCGTCTCGAGGGAGCATTTGTTGGCGCGAGGGTTAGTGTTCTAATCGTATGTTTGCGCTTTCTCATACACGCATTTCAGTCCACTACTGCGACTCCAGCAAGAAAGCACAAGGGGTCAAACGATTTCGAGGTCTCGGACTATGCGGACGTCCCCATGACGCCTAGACCGAAGACTCTGGCGAAGAAGGAGATTAATACGGTATTGATTTTTTTGAAACCTAACGGAAAGCAGCAATCGTCTGGCACATCAACCGTTGATGAAATTTTTGCCCTGTTGGGAGATGTGGGATATTGTCGAAATCAATCGATAATTCCAGAAATCGACCCTCTACGATGAAGCGGTGCTCGATACTGATAAGGTGATTAATTAATTAAATGATTAAATATTATATTTTTTTAAAATTAATTATATATTTAGGCCACATACGACCAATACGAAGAGTGGATTGGAGATGATAAGGACAGCAAGGAAATAATCAACAGGAGGACGAATGTGAAGAAGGGTGAGCAGTGAATTTGGCAATTTGAGATATGTTTCATTGAAACTAGACAACTGGAAAGTGACCCATTTTTTCAAACATGAAGAGATATAGGGTGCAAAAAATATCAATGGCCTTCCAGGAGGTCGCAACGACGCCAACATCCCCATCCGCCCTACTACAGCCCACAAGGCCAGTCGGACGACCACCCAGACTGGCACCTCATCTGCCACTACTGTGTCTCCAGTGGGAAAGCAGAAGAAGATCAACTTTGACAACTCGGACTTCCTCAAGGTTAGAATTTCTGATACAGGGCCTCCGGAGTATCCCATATTCCGATAGCACCGCATGTTGAGTAGAAGGATTCATTCGACCTGTGCTATCGATATTTGTATTCGGAGGCGAATTTCGAAAATATTCCCAGGAAATCCTGGTCGAGGACTTCTCCGACTACCAAGACGTGACTGGGGGCAAGAAGCTGGATGGAGATGCTCAGATATCGGTTAGTAATTATTGATGTTTCGTTGTTAAAATAAATAACGCCTTTTGCTGGATAGTATACATTTTGATGATTGGTTCAAGCAACATTTCGTTTTGTTTTCCCGCCGGGTGTACGGACGATAAATCATTAACTGCGAACTGAGATGATTAATGATGACGAGTGGATACCAATACTATTTCATGTTGTAAAAATGTATTTCCCAGCAATGCGAAGGTGAATTTTCATCCGAAATTGTCAAGATTACATTAGTCGTGGTTGTTTAGAGACGATCTTCATTGGACTATGAAACCTATTCGTATACATTCACCGTTGAGAGAAAATACAAAAAAATTAAGAAATATAATAATTCAGCCCACAGCCACCGCCTCCCCGCGCCCGCCTCCGCCCAATGTGAGCATCCCCTCAAGGAGTGATCAGATGACCAAGGTGGCCTTTATACTTTGTCTTGAACTTTTTCTCCGTTTTTTTGGGTTTCAATTAGTGTTCCGCAAATGACACGTCTCGAATTAGAGACGTGAAGAGAGACATTGTCTCCCTCATTCGCGTCTCCCTCGGAGACGTTTCTCGGTCGAGAATGAGAGGGAGACGTCTCCGATCACGTCTCCTTTTCCATTGTTCTCCTCTCACTGTGAGAGAATTCGAAAAATAATTTGATTTCGGAAATTTCAATTCAAATTTTCCCCACCGATCACAATGGCTCGAACAAGGGAAAATGGAGAGACGTCTCCCTTCTCCTCCTCACAAAAAAGGAGACAAGGGAAAAGTAATATTGAAATGAGAGAGACGTTTCACGTCTCCAATTTTAAAAGGAGACGTGAGTCTTTTCTTTGTTCGAGGTCTCCTCGAGTGAGTCATTTGCGGAACCCTAGTTTCAATCACCTTTTCCCAATAAATCTGGAAAAACATTATTGTCTGCAGGTTCACGAGCTCGAGAACTTGCTCGGACTACCGCATCAGGGACTCATGGACGAGGCTGTGAGTGGATTTATCTCGATTTTCGATTTCTATACGGCGTAGGTATCGAACAGCCCGAACAATGGAAGAAGCTCAATCAATGAAACATTTCAGATCCGTCCCCAGACCAACCCAGTCGTGTGGGCCACGCCCACCCCGCAGTTCCGCAGCGAGGGCGCATTCCAGAGGAGGAAGAAGGTGTTGAAGAAGGTGCTTTTTTACTCTCTTGCTTCCTCGATATTGAAGCAAGGCTTGACTTTTCCTGAAATGGTCTCTTCATAGCCCCGATCGGACTGGCGAAAAAACACGCAAAATGAAGAGTGTCATTGTAAAACTTGCAATGTCTCATATTTGCAGATTAACCGTGCCAAAATCGACGTTGACAACGTGGAAGTGGACAAGAATGTTAGTTTATTTTTAGTTATTGAAAATATAATAATTTAATTAATAATTTTAAAAATAATTAATTTCAGATCAACATGATAGACAGCGACGACCACGTTGATGTCGTGCCGGGTGAGTTTTTCAAAATCTTTTCGAAGAGGCCTTGAATTTTTGCCAGTGTTCAGTTCAGTTTCACCGTCCCCATATCGCAAGTTTTTAAAGTGAAAATTTCGATACAACTATTGTTGTCACTATACACAAAAATAAATACATTGCAGTCAAGCAAGTGCAGCAGAAGGTGATCAGGAAGAAGGTGCTCAGGAAGAAGGTGAGATCAGGGAATAACAATATCAAAACAATGGCAAAACAAAAACAACAATAACAATAACAACATCTTCCAGTTACGCGAGCAGCCGGCCCTCATCGACAACGACGACTACAGTGGAGTGAAGTGAGACATTTGGAATATTATCTCAATTATCGAGCCTGGGTGATTAACCGAAATCATTCCGTAATACTCACATACTTAATGATTTTGCGACCATAGGCGTTTCCCGACTTATCCAACACAATTTGTTCAGGGGCTACAGTCCCTACCCTTCCATGAAGAAACCCGTCACCAAAGGCCCGCTCAGGAACAAGGCAGTCAGCTTCGGCATCACTGGTATTCTAATTTTTACTTTTTTAAATTAAAAAAAAATTGTTTAGGGCAGATCCACTAATAGTCTCACGAAGGAATATTGAATGGAGAAACTATTAGGAAACTATTTCATGTTTTTGTTTTTGTTTTTGTTTTTTTTTTCGAAATAAATTAAATCTCAGGAAAGCGCCATCGCACGATCCACGACGGCCAAAAAGGGCAAGAAATCCTCAAGAGCCATAAGATGTTGTTCAGGTTTCCGGCCTCTCTAACCCACCTTATTTGAGCGTGTCTGACTCTCTCCGATTTGCATGCTCTCTCGCTCTCCCTGACTGGGACAGGAGAAAGAAAATTGGAGATTGCCGGACTCATTGCTTGCAGTGATACCTTCTGCTGGGTTCGGTGGCGCACGCTTCTTGCATGTTTTGCACGTCTGTCCATAGAGTGGTGTGAAATATAGCTTGAAATATTATCTGCCATGGGAAATACAGAGTCGGCGGCCCATAGTTCGAGCTCTAGTGTAAAAGTTTCTGATAGAAGTCGACGTACGCGTAATTGTCTCTTCATTTTTTTTGTTTAAAATGAAGAAACGATGACACGTATTTCGAAAAAGACCCGCTGTATGTCCGGTTGCATGGCGTGTTTTTCACTCTTTTTTTGTAATAGTTGTATGAATGAAATCTTTAGAAACCGCTACAACTTGCGCAAGTACCTGCGCATTTTCAAGTCGAAGAAGGCGAAAGTTGCTGTGAGTACTAATTATTTTACTATTTTTTCTTAAATAAATTAAATATTGTTTTAGTAATTTTAATTAGCTAATTATTCAGCCCCTAAATGATGATACCGTCCGAGCACTGGACTGGATGATGCATTCATTGACAGCTACGGATCTCGTCGAACCAGTGAGGGCGCAGAATAATCAACGTGAAAATCCAGTACAAAGTATGTTTCATCGGCATTATTTCGCAAGACGGTATCGATTCACAGTAATGCGAGATAGGAAGCGAAGGCATAAAAATACAGATTATTTTGCAGAAAAATATCAGCACGCGCGCGTTGGCTCGCACGCTCGTGCCGAAATCAACGCCGGCATTCAACAAGCCGTGAGGAAAACTACAGTTGTGGATAGCGTAGCGATTGGATCACCGCATACTGGAGAGAGAAGTAAGGATATCTTTCTCTTCCAGCAAGTAGGCTTATTGGGAAGAGGTCATACGAATACACTTGAAATTATGAGGATATTCTTGATTTCGGAAAATCATATCATACACGGTTTTACCTTTGACAGGACCCGCTCCCGCCCGTCCCTCGAAGGTCCTTCAACGCAAGAAGCTCATCGTTCAACACAAGAGCAGTGCTCCTCATATTCACGATTCGGATCTGATCCCTGGAAGGGGAGTGGAAGGGGATAGCAAGATGAGGGTGAGCTCGGACGAATAAAATTTGTGTTCATTCGTCTGTTTGACGGGTCAACTGTCAACTGTACACAGCAACTGATATTAATCGTATGCTGTTTTATTTTCATTTTTTGTAATGGACGAAATCTGGAGTCATGTCAGCAGTGCACTCCATCGTATAAATATTTTAAATTATTTTTTTTAACATAGAAAGATACGACCGAGAGGCTTTACCAAAAGGAAGGCAAATATAATCTTCAAGTATACCTGAAACCTATCCGATTTCAGCCGCTTCATCGCTCGTCCGCCCTCGGCATCAGCAAAATGCACCACAAGAAGAGGATCATGGTCACTCAGCAGGTTTTAATTTTCACTGATAAAATCAAACGATTATTCCCTGGTCATCTTCCAAAATTTTACGAACTTAAAATTAGTGACAAGCGCTGATGCTCTAAGGACATTCAATTTCAATAAAAGTATGTTACTATGATATTCTATTAAATTTGTTGTTTACGCAGACCTCCTCCGTCAAATCCAACAGCGGCTACCACCGGCCCGAGTTCAGCGGGGAGCAGCTGTCCTCTGGAAGGGAAAATACTGGCTACGAGACCTTCTCGACCACTCCCCTGCCGGAATTCCCGCCTGATTTGCAAGCGAACCCGCCGAGACAGGTATCATTTTATTGTACTTTTTTTCGTTTTTGAATTTCATGACAGCTTTCATAATTTTATGACAGCTTTCATTTTTTCCATGTATCCACTTTCATCTCAAATCAGAAAAGTTTCACGAAACATATTTCTTCTTGCCATAATGAGAAATATCGGTTTTTCGTGAAACGATGAGGACAATAAACAATGAAAATATAAAATATTTTCCGAAATCAATCACGCCCGTGCTCGAGCATCAGCCAGCGAATCTGATTCCGCCTCCACTGGATGAGGCACTGGATCAAGTTAGGTGAGAAATATTCTTCAATCAATAGTTGACCCAATCTTCAATGCCTGGGTCAACTATTGATCCCTTGAGTCAGTAGGATATTTCATATTTTGCAACTTCAAATAAAATGTAAAATTGATAATCAGATATCCCCGAAATGGCGCGTACGGAACGGGCTTCGAGCTGGATGGTTCCTCACCAGATGCTGCGTCCTATGTAGCAGCAGAGGCAACAGCTCGGCCGGCCAAGGCACTACCAAGAAGGGTGAGCATTTTTTTGTGATCGCCTGTATCGAGAAAAGAATTTATTAACAGACGCTATTTTCGATTTTTGATACTTTGCATGGAACATCTTTCTAATATGTTTCGCAATCATTGGAAATTCAAACAATTTCGAACCATCCAATAGCTTGTCGGTATTCGTGGGAAATCAAAAATGATAATGTCAAAAAAGAATCAAAATTTTAATTTTTTAATACAGCACCGCGCTCGCGGTGTCACTACCGTCACTGGAGTGGAGAGGAAGGCTCTAATCGGTGGTGCGTACACTTCCTCAAGTGGAGTCTCCGCGTTCCCGAGCAAGTTTGTGGACCAGAAGGTGATTTCACACACTTCGATTGACTTTTTGACAAACCGTGATGAAAAATGATAGCCATTGCTGCTAAAATTGAGTCAAAAGAACTCATCGATCTGTTGAGTTCGTGAATTTAAGTGTTTTGAAAATGCGCAGAAAAGAGGGTAAACGCTGTTCGTGATGATGTGATATCGTTCTCGATCTTGAATTATTTAAAACTATCGACGCGAAAATCGCTGACTTTTTCATTCAGACCCCTCCTCGCCAGCCCGTCGCCGGTCTGCCCGAGCAATACCTGAAGAGCGTTAGGAGCGGATCGTCGATGGTTGATAGCGACACCCTGAGTCACCCAGGTATCCATAGAAACGTATCCTTAAGCGTTGATCATCTTAATTGTTACCAAAACGTCTGAATCAGAAGGTTCTTGCAGGTCTGATAAGTGAATGTAAGAAAGGTAGTATACGAAGGGTTATAGCGACTCGTAGATTAATGTTACTTAGCATAAAACAGAAGAATGATAAGCTCTCAAGAAAGTTTGAGACACTAAAGTAATCAATCTTCTTGAATCAGTGACAACGATTGATTGAGAACTAATTGTAAGATGCTTATTTTGTAGCCCCTGCACCTAAAACGACCCTCCACGACAGCGACTCGCTGACAACCCCTGCGAAGAAGCCCGCACCATTCGTGATGGTAAGTTATTTATAAAATGCGAATCTAAAAAATAATACTCAAAGTAGTGAGCTACCGTACCTATGCGTAATATTCAATGTATACTGCGTCACTTGGTTTTGATGGAGCCACAAATCCATCGAAGCAACGCATCGAAGACGTTTTTTTCAGCACGAAGGCTCAATGGACGAGCGGAACACGATCGCTGCTGAGATCGAGCGACTGGAGGAGTTGGTGAACAGCAACAAGGAGCACTTCAAGTGAGGGGGTTTATCAATTTCATCGCTCTAAAAAGTAAAAAAATTGAAAGTTCGTAAGAGCAACGTTCCATTTGAGTGAATAGCATTCGGGAAATCTGGCTGATGTATTTTTATAGTTCCAATCCTTTCAGCGCCCCGACCATCACCGACAAGGACTCCAAACTCGCACTGCCCAAGGAATTCGAGCCCCTCCTGTCCGATCCGAGACTGTTTGAAGACGCACTGAAGGAGATTAAAGGTATTTTTTTTGGTTTAGGATCCGGAATGCAATCAGAACCTTTCGTCGTCACCGCTTGAAATGAAGATTGTGAAACATATCCAAACCGCAGTGCAAATCCGCTTAACTTTGTGTAATTCTGGGCATCCGTTCGTGAAATTTCACGCTTATTTAATGGTGTCTTTCCAGAAGAGAACAAGGCGCTCGGTATCAACGAATCCGCTATTGACGCATTACTGTTGGAAACCAGCGGCTCTCAGGTATGAATAAAATGGAGAAAAATATTTTTTAAAATCATTCTTCAAAAATATCGAGTCTTATTTTTTTTTCATAGTATTCGTGTTCAACCAATAATCTCGTTCAGTGTAATTATGCTCTTTCAGACCTCCCTACCTAGCAGCAAGAAGCGACCTGGCAGTGGTGGGGATAAATCTTTATATTACTTTCGAATTTGAGCTGATGTATTAGCGACGTTATTTAGAGCTGCCAATTGCAATCTGCATAATAGCAAAATATCAATTCTCCATATTATTTATCAATTCCCAATCTTTCCCCTCCTCATGGCCTTCATTTGCTCCTGTCTGCGCCTTTCTATTCGCGCCAGCTTGAGAGCGAAATCGGCCCTGCCGAATGCGGTCGACTTGTACCTGAAAAAATACCGAAAAAGTTGCAATAGAGCCTGGAATGTGGGGTGCTCAGATTATTTTCTTACTGCTATTTTACTCAAAGTGCACTCGTACCCGATGCAACTGCGTGTCTCCTTGTAGATATTGACGATGTTGTTATCCTTCCCTTCTACGCAACTACATCCTGAAATTTACCTGTCTGAATTAAGCCAACGCATTCTAAGATACGCCCAAATCAAGACGTCCAGCGAAATGTCAATGCTACTAGAGTAAAGGTGCAGTAAAGCTATTCACCACCAGTGTCTAGCTGAGTGCAACCTTCTCTCACGAATTTGGGGTCCATCGGCTTGACTGTTTCCTAAATGCATTTTATAATAGAAGACATTTGACTAATTTTGAATAATAGAAAGAGCAAAAAAGTTCTGAAAAATTACCTGTGCGCACACAATTACAACAACAAAAATAGGAAAGAAGATGTATTTCGTATGACTAAAAAAGAAAGAAGACGCATTTCGTATGACTCGCTCCTCTTCGATGCACGTTTTTATACTGACCTAAATATATTACCCGAATCACATCAGCAAATACATCTAGATAATGCAATATTGTCGATGAAATATTCTTGATAAATTGGATCATAGTGCTGATTTTTCTATGAACATAATTTTTCCTAATCCCGCTTTTCCAGACGCTCGCTGGTCCAAGTGGGGCGACTGGGGCGAGTGCCTGTGCGGGCAGCAATTGAGGACGAGAGCCTGCGAAACTGCTGATGGAACGCAAGTTTCCGGATGCACCGGTGAGTAATTTCAAGCAAAGTGTAGCCGTGACATCAAATCAAAGTTGCTAATATCAATAATTTCCTTCAGTCCTTATAGTCGTTATTGGACAATTATAAATTTTAGGCTCGAGAAAGTGCACCGAGAAATTCTTTTCAGGCTCGACGTACGAGTCTCGGTCCTGCACTGGAGGCTCTTGCCCTACAGCATAAACCATACAAAATATGAGGCTGGTTGCGTAAGAATCAGCTATGGGCTGGCACAGCAAAATTTTAAGAGTTTGAGAAAGATAGCGAAAATAGGTTCTCGAGGGTGGTGATTATTGCTGTCAACTTCATTTTGCACCAATTCGATCGGTACAGCCGGGCTGCAACCATGCTGCATGGTTACCAATTTTCTACATCTTTGCTCTTCGTCGATGAAATGCTATAAAAATTTGAGAGCGTATGTAATCGCCTATGGCGAGTCGAACCATGATGTCTTTGTTCATTAAAAAATCTTTTGTCTCTCGATAAATTTTTTTTCTCGAATTCTAAAGCCGAGTGAACTTAGCTTTTTACAGAGGCAGATGCGCCTCATTCAGGGGATCATTTTTTATATGCATGGTATGAGGAAAAAAACTTCCGCTTTTTTGTTATTTAATTTTTTCTTTCTTCATTTAGCACTTTTCCT
>LS485377.1:107068-158285 GCA_900490705.1 Pristionchus arcanus
ACCATGCATATAAAAAATGATCCCCTGAATGAGGCGCATCTGCCTCTGTAAAAAGCTAAGTTCACTCGGCCTTAGTATTCGAGAAAAAAAAATATTATCGAGAGACAAAAGATTTTTAATGAACAAAGACATCATGGTTCGACTCGCCATAGGCGATTACATACGCTCTCAAATTTTTATAGCATTTCATCGACGGAGAGCAAAGATGTAGAAAATTGGTAACCATGCAGCATGGTTGCAGCCCGGCTGTACCGATCGAATTGGTGCAAAATGAAGTTGACAGCAATGACAACCACCCTCGAGAACCTATTTTCGCTAGCTTTCTCAAACTCTTGAAATTTTGCTGTGCCAGCCACCACAATCCATTGACTGATTCTTACGCGAACGCCCTCATATTCTCCTAACTCTATCCAAAACAGCCATTCCAGCCCTGAAGAGCACCAACCCCTCTTAGACATGTAACATCTCTCTCCATTCCCCACGATATCTCGCCTTATCTACCCTACGAGAGATCGTGTGAAATGGAGGGAGTCTGATTATTCATTCATTCAAATCTTCAGCCTCTTTCCTCTCATGTCTGATCTAGCATCTAATGCTACACCACGAGTCTCTCCCACCATTAGTTTCAAATAGATTTCGAAATTTCATCAATTGTTTGCTCCGATCGAGTGAATGACGTGACAATTGCCGAATTTCGAAATTTTGTTTCAAACCTTACATATTATCAATTGCCAACTAACAGAATGTGTGCAATGTCCATACGGTCCGCCAGAGTATTATACCTAATAAAGAGTTATATTATTGCATTCGTTACAGGAAATTGAAAAGAAATGTATTTATTATTCCAGTTCACCCGATTTTCCAGAAAATTGTTTGGTGCGATATTCTTTGTGTTAAATAGCATTAAATTTAAAGACGATAGTTCATTAAAGATTGCTAAAAAAACAACCGATGAAATAAACATATGTATCATTATGAACTTGTATGAAATGTATGATCATTATGAACTTGAAGCTTCTCGAATGTTTTGTGTTATTTGAGAGATGTTCGGCGACCAAGGCTGAAATGGGAGGCGGAACGTGCATTGCGTGAGCTACGCCTGGCTTTCGGGGAATTACAGAATCAGCAAAATAATACATTGATGTTTTAGAGAGCCGCTTTGCTGTGAACAATGCCAACTATGATCTGTCCATGTATACAAAAATCGCACTTGTGCCGGTTGAATAAAAACCATTGTGCTTCAGTTGCTCATGAATAGAATATTTGGATTGTATTCAGGAACTAATGTTCCTGGACGAAATGTTCGTGATGTTTCTCCTCCTAGTATTCTTGATGAGGGAAAGTGATAAGGTGTCGATGAGGTGAATTCTCGATAAGAGCAATAATTTGACACACTTCCGTTGGTCCTAGTCTGAGAATTTGCGGAACCGGTTACTAACGTTCTTTTGAACTCATTTACTTATAAGATACTCCGCAAAAATTCACTCCGCCTCTTCCGTTTGCTCCATTGCTTCTCCGCCTCATTGTACGTGATAAGAAGACGCACAATTCTAGATAAGAGTATCGAGCAGTTTCACAGTGTGCTCAGATTCTCCGAGATGCGCACTCTTCTCTTCCTTCCATGTAAGCTGGCTCTATTTTGAAGAGTTTCGAAATTATAAACAAGTATTTTTTCAGTTATCCTTGCTTCGGTCACAGCCCTGACGTGCCCTTCACAATATAAGCTGACTAACGGAAGGTAACATAATTTGAAAATAAGTTAAAGATCTTCTTGTAAATGCGACTAACAGGTGTATTCGCGCGCTTGAACTCTCTAAAAAATTCGTTCTCGACGATAAATTACCCGGATATCGTGCGGAATGTGCCAAGGATGGAGGGCACTTGCCAGTGATAAAGAACGATAAGGTAAAAATAAGTTATGTAAAAAAATCGACCGATTCTTTCAGGAAAACCAAAATTTTAATGATATTGTGGTATCGCTTACCGGAAATCCGTCTGCTTCTTATTACATTTGCATGGGTAATAATCTAGGATTTATTTTTTTTTAAATATTTTTACGATTTTTTCAGATCTTGTTTGCAACAGTGGAACGCGAAGATTGGAATGGGCTTATGGATCACCGGTTACTTATAGCCGGAGGAATACTGTTAATTTCAATTTCGACTGTGTGAGCACGCATCAGACCGCGATATCCAGAGAGGTTTCGAAATTAATTAAGCAGAATTAGCTTATTCTCATGATTGCAGTTATTCGATGATTGGGCGCTCGAGTCAACTACGCAACTGGAAAATTATTGGACTGTTCTGTGCGACTACGAAGACCCAGCAACGACCACGGCAAAGCCGACCACAACAACAAAGACAACAACAACTGTGAAAACAACGACAACCGTCAAAACAACGACCACGAAAGCGACTGTGCCAACAACGACGACCAAGACCACGACCTCAACGCCGAAGCCAACTTCAACAACGACAACAACTACAGTAAAAACGACCGCTCCTACCACAACTACCCCGAAAACGACGACCACAACGCCGAAGCCTACCGAGAAACCCACGGAGCAATGTGGGCATTACTCGTCGATAGTAAATCCGGTAGACAACAAGTCCTGTTACAAGGTGAACATTACAGTCGTTTGGATGTGCAAATCATAAGGTCAGGTCTACACTGATCCGTTGTCCTGGACTGATGCACAGAATCGATGCTCAGCCGATTTTGGAGCGCTAGTCACGATCAACAGTGCTGAGGTTTATGTGCAAACTGATCTTGAAATATTCTTTTGCTTATTCAGGAGAACAAGCTGTTCTGGCGCTCTGCTGTAACTGAAAATCTCGTGAATGGAATTCACATAGGTTTGTGTTACAAATACGAAATGAGGTGGTGTCAACTCATATTTATCGACTCGCTTATAAAATATAAAAGATACATTCATGAGTTGTTCAGGCGCTCATCAATCGCCCGATCTCCCAAGCACGTGGACCTGGGTTGACGGTGAAGTGCCGTTCGGTGGCAAATCGTACGATAACTTCGTTGCATGTGAGTTTTATCTATTTCTTATCAGGCATTTAAACTAATGGAAGGCGGCAATTACTCACCAATCATAAAATATTATTTAGCATTCCCCATTCCTGGATTGGGAGCATGTGCAGCGATGATGACCGATTCCACGTATGATCAATGGATCAATGAAGATTGCAATTACGATCCACTGCCTTTTATCTGCCGACGAGTTGGTGAGATTGCTTTCTGCTAACCAGAAATATTTGTTTACTCAAGATCGTTCGATAAAGAAAATCAGGGTACAACAGTATTCTACTGACGATATTTATTCCTCAGATTATACGACGCTTCCGAAAACCTGTCCGGTGGATGCACCTGCAGCTGGCCAAGACGTAGCCAAAATACATCGTTACTTGTATTTATACCCTCCTTTAGATTTTTCCTCCCGGATTCCCAACTTCCAACACGCCTTGCTCATACTTGCTGAGTGTAGGAGCGAACAAGCTTGTGCAACTTGAGGTGAATATTTGTATTCTTTACCAAATTTTTGTGATTAATTCAGGTGATAACGCTAATTGCCGAACAGAACATGGACTTTCTCGAGATTCACGAAGGACCTGTGGGCAGCAATCTGCTCGCAAAGTAGAATTTATTTTCGAAAAAGGATCCATTCATTTTTTTCAGTCTCACCGGAACGATCCTCGCTCCTGTCAAGTTCATCACAGCAAAGTCGAATGTGATGAGGGTGAACTGGAATCCGAATGGAAGTGGAGACGGAAGAGGATACAGAGTGAGTCCTCTTGTATTTTTTATATTTTTAATGGCAGAATTTAGCAAACAAATAGTTAAAGCATTATTGTAGATTTGCTACGTTGAAGTTTCTTCTTGAAGATTGTGAATAAATGATTTCAAAATAGAAGTAAATTTTGTACAACCCATATTGTATCAACGATGAAAAAGTCCTGACAAAAACGGCACAATGCATGAAAAGAAAATGAAAAAGTCACTCGGTTCATTCATAAACAATGATGGGATTAACTGTGAATTTGTCATGCAGGGTGTATTCCTTTCCACACATCAGAAAGAGGACTAATTGTGATGTTTGTACCGCATCGGATTTTGTACCTCTCCTTTTCGGTGAAAGAGATTCAAAGACAGCCTCGTCTTGGAAAATGCTATGATAAAGCAGGACAGATGAATCCACAAAAGTCGCTTTATCACGACGAACCGCAATGCCTGTTGCTCACTACTCGGCCTCACCTCGCGAGATAAGAAGGCGAAGAATTAACCCGATAAGAGTATCGAGCGGTTTCACATTGTCTCACCGTTGTCGAGATGCGAGCTCTTCACTTCATTCCATGTAAGCTTGCTTTATTTTTAAAGAGTTTCGAAATAATTTTACAAAATCTCTAATTTCAGTTCTCATTGGTTACGCTACGGCGCTGACATGCCCGCCGCAATATCAGTTAATTGAGCGCAGGTATCAGCATCTCAAATATATTAGAACTAAAAAATGTACAAAAAAATAGCTATCCACTACAGATGTATTCGAGTACTTGAGTACCACACACAATTCATTCTCGACGACAAACTGTCCAATATTCGAGCGGAGTGTGCTAAGGATGGAGGGTACTTACCCGTGATAAAGAACGATGCGGTGCAACAAAATATATTTTACTTAAACAATCTCTATGCAACGTCTAGATTCCAGGACTTCGATAATTTCTCGAACATCGTGCGCTCTATTGACGAAGTGACTTGGGAGGACTGTTTCCTGATGATGGGTATTGTATCACACAAAATCCACACTCACCATCTATGATCAGATCTCGTTTGCAACTATGAAACACGGCGCTTGGAATGGGCTGACGGATCGGTTGTTACTTATAGCAGGCGGAATACAGTAGATTTCAATTTCGACTGTGTAAGCTCGGGACAGACCGCGATCTCTGATTTCGTAAGTCTAACTAGTAATTTATAAACTTTTGCTCAATAAATCTCCTTTTTAGCCTGAAGATCAATGGCGACTCGTGCCAAGCAATAAAATTCAAAACTGGTTTACTGTTCTGTGCGATTACGAAGGCCCATCGAGCGAGCCTTCTTCAACAACAGTAACGACCACGAAAGCGACTGTGCCGCCGACTACAACCTTAACGACTAAGCCAACGACGAAACCCACCGAAACGCCCGCAGGACAGTGCGGAGACTATTCCGTCATGGACACCTCAGCGAATCCAGAGAAGCCTTGTATCAAGGCAAGTATTTACATATTAATAGAAAATAAAACAACATGCATTTCAGGTCTACACAGATCCCATCTCGTGGAATAACGCATCACAGAAATGCGCCGCTGAATTTGCCACGCTTATCACTATCAATAGTGCCGAGGCGAGTGATCGGGTTTAATCCTTGGAGAAATGTTTGTATTTTCAGGAGAACAAATATCTATGGAGAACTGCACTAAGCAACAACATCCTTGAAGGAATGCACATTGGTAGTCAAACCTCTAAAAAAACAGATTTTTAATTTTAAAAAATATCAGGAGCTCACCAGTCGCCGAATGATGCCAGTGTATGGACTTGGAGCGACGGAGAGGTGCCGTTCGGCGGAAAAACCTACGACAACTTCATGAGCAGTGCGTTCTATTTTTCTGCAACATTATTAGAACCTTCCTGGCTGCAACACATTTAATATCAGATGTTGACCCATTGCAGAAATACGAATAGCAGAAATAAATCACAAAATAAAAAATTACTTTAACCAGATTTTCAGTATTCCCCATTCCCGGCGGTGGCGAGTGCTCATCGATGATGACTGGAACGTCCGCAGCCTATTGGATCAACGAGAACTGCAATGAAAATGAACAACCGTTCATGTGCCGGAGAGCCGGTTTGACCATAATCATGACACAAGAATGAAATTTCACTATTGAAGCCATTCAACACACAGTGTCTGAACATTAAATATATCTTTACACTTGTGAAAGTAGCTTTTCAGACTTTTCTTCTCTGCCTAAAACCTGCCCTACGGACGTTCCCAGGGCCGGAGAAGATGTGAGTGAAACATTTGTCATTCCTAAACCCAAAGAAATTTCAGATTTATTCCCCCGGGATTCCCAACTCTGACATCCCCTGTGGCTACATGTTGTTCGTTGCAGCAAACAAATTAGTGGAGCTGGAGGTAATTTTTATTTTATTTTTGAAATTTAAATTACCACTTTGAGGTTATCACTCTGGTCGCTGACGGCGACAAGGACTTCCTGGAGATACTCGAGGGAACGTCGGGACCGCATCTTCTGGCCAAGTGAGGATTCGCGTCATGTTCGAGCTTACCAAAAAATACGGTCATGGACTGGAAAGAAGTTTCGAGAATCATTCCTAAATGAATTCACTATGATTCAATCATTCCTTTTATTTTATTTTTTATTTTATTTATCGCTCCATGTGCTCCCATAATGATTGTAAAATATAAATTATTCTCGAATTCACTTAGCCTCACCGGAACGATCCTCGCTCCGACCAAGTTCACCACCACCAAATCTAACGTGATGAGAGTGAACTGGGCTCCGGGTGGAAGCGGAAGTGGAAGAGGATTTAGAGTGAGCATTATGAAATACAGTAACATCATCAGATTGATTGCAGATTCGATACAACCAAGTGGATGCGTGAATGCAGAATCTAATCCAATAAAGAATAAAGTATTTTTGATATGCAAACATCCCACTGTCTATGCATGCATAACCATACGACTATGTAATTGATTCATACTGTTGAAATAGATAGACTGATAATGATAATTTCATAAGAGCCGCACCTGCTCATAAGAAGACGGTCACTTCATTTTCCATTGTAAACAACAATATGTATTCAATGCTGACCACTCCACAACCTCGCCTTATTCGATAAGAAAACGCAAGCTCAAGTGAATATCATATCTTATCGGCCTCGCCTCGGGAGATAAAATAAAGCCTTTGCGATGAACACAATAAGCGGTCTAACAGTGTGCAAAGGTTGTTGAGATGCGAGCTCTTCTTATCTATTCATGTGAGCTATCTTTGGCGTAAATATTTATTGTATAATTTTCAGGTTTATTCGCTTTACACTCGGCACTAACATGCCCACCACAATATCAGTTAATTGACGGCAGGTAATCGACATTATTTGTTAGTTTTCTCTCAATACCAATCCATTTACAACAGATGTATTCGCTTATTAGAATTGTGGAAACAAATGGTTCTCGATGACGTATTGCCCGATTACCATGAAGAGTGTGCTAAAGATGGAGGTCACTTGCCAGTGATAAAGAACGATGCGGTAAAAATGATTACACGTATCCTTAAAAATAGGTCAACTATTTAAGGATCAAGAAAACTTTGCTGATATCGTGTACTCACTCAACGGCAATATGTGGAAACATTTTTGGCTTGTTATGGGTAATCTCATACACCAAACCGCTTGCATATTAAATCAAACTTGATTATCGTTTTTCTCAGATCTTGTTTGCAATAACACATCCCGAAGAATGGAATGGGCAGATGGATCAGCTGTCACTTATAGTCGAAAGAACAGTGTAGATTTCGAGTTCGATTGTGTGGCCTTACACTTTACTGCGGTCTCGCTTGTGGTAAGTATAAAAATAATATGCCACATAATTAGCTTGATATAGGCTCCAGATCAAGATGAGTGGACTTTGGTGACAACTGCGGCTGAGTCGGCTTATTTAACTGTTCTTTGCGACTACGACGGTACCGCCACTCCTAAGCCAACCTCAACGGATAAGTGCGGAGACTACACGTTGATGTCAAATCCAACAGACGATGAACAGCCGTGCTTCAAGGTATAATTAGGATGATGAAAGTTCTTGTTTTATTCAAAACTATTTCACATTCAGGTAGTCAACAACCGGACATCGTGGAATCAAGCTCAAAGAAAATGCGCGGCAGACTTTGCCTCGCTTATCACTATCAATAGCGCCGATGCATGTGACTAACACACTATTTATTGAATGGTTATGTTTTAGGAAAACAAGTTCTTCTTCCGAACTGCCGTGAGCAACAATATCCTTGAAGGGATGCACATTGGTATGAATCCCTCTAGAATGTTTATATTTATCTCCTTCGGAAAGAACAGAAAAGGCGAACATCTCAACTCTCAAAAGCTGCTGAACATCTCAAAAGGTCTTCACATGCAAGTAAATTTTAGGAGCCCATCAGTCGCCTTATGATTCGAGTGTGTGGATATGGGCCGACAGCGAGATCCCGCTTGACGGGAAGGCCTACAATAACTTCATTAGCGGTTCGGAATACAATAACAACAACAAATCACTTGAGTATTATTGCAGTATTCCCAATCCCCGGAGGAGGCGAGTGCACTTCAATGTTGACGGGAAGTTCCGAAGCATACTGGATAAATGAAAATTGCGATCAAAATATGCAAGCTTTCATGTGTCGACGTGCTGGTATAATAATTTATTCACATATTTTAAACAAAATTTATGTACAAAAATATGTATTTAAAGATTTCTCCACGCTCCCTAAGACCTGTCCCACAAATGCTCCCATGGCCGGCGAAGATGTACGTCCTAATCTTTTATAATTTTGTTGATTCGAAGAAAAATTTAGATTTATCCACCCGGATTTCCCAATTCGGACATCCCCTGTGCATACATACTGTTTGTAGAGGCAAATAAGCGAGTGGAACTTGAGGTATTTTTTTATTGTTTGTATTTTTTGCTCAAAATCGAATGATTGAATTCAGGTCATCACTCTGGTCGCTGATATTAACAAAGATTTCCTCGAGATTCTCGAAGGAACGTCGGGACCGCATCTTCTGGCCAAGTGAGGATTCCGTTACTTGGCTTGTATACGAAACCTTTTTGCCGAAGTCGATTCCGTATTTATTGCAAACCTCATTTAGTCTCACCGGGTCAATCCTCACTCCTGCCAAATTCACCACTGTGACTTCAAATGTGCTGAGAGTCAACTGGGCTCCGGGTGGAAGTGGCAGTGGAAGAGGATTCAGAGTGAGTATTATGAAATACAGTAACATCATCAGATTGATTGCAGATTCGATACAACCAAGTGTGACATTACAAAACATACAACTCTTTTGCCGAAATTGAATAAAGAATTATCTTATCATATTACCAGAATTGGCAAATGAAATAAAAAATATAATATAATTCCCGTTATTCACAGATTCATTGCAAGAAATATGAAATAAGATATCGTATTGTAAAGCCACAAAAAATATAAAGAAATAAACAGTAATCTTCTGCTCTCTAGTAATTACTCACACTATCCTATAGACGCCAGGAAGTATCAATATCGCTCAGATAAGAGTAATCAGTCTCATAAGCCTGAAGGAATCTGTCAAAAAATGCGATGAATCAGTGCAATAAATGATAATCAACGATCAGTTTCTAGTGATGCTTGCGAAAAGATGAATTTCGAATACCTACGAAATGAATGCGAGCAAAAGAGAGGAAATAAACTGTGTTGTCTTTCGCATGATAGCAAAAATGATATTGAAAATGGTACGAATTTAAGATGAAAATTTTACAATCGCGTATCCGCACCTGACATTCCGTGCACAAATTTCCTCATTCATTTGAGTCACACTTACGAGTCAACCTTGCGCAAGAAACAATGACGTCGCAAGTCTCTTTATGATAACATGGCCCGGTAAGAAACTTCATTCCGCACACTCAATCAACGGTCAGAGAGGCGAGAGAGCGCACACCTTGAGGAGTGTGGAAAGAGTCGATATTAATCTCTCGATATACTCTGATTCTCCTTTAATCAGGCGCACCTCTAATTCCGGGCATAAAAGGAAGTGTCGGGGAAATGATAACAATCAATTTCGCAGCCTTCGAAGCGGCAAATCAAAGAGTGAAAATGCGCCCCTTTGTCTTGTGCCTTGCGGGTAAGCGAATTTTAATGAGCCATTGTTTCCGCAATTTTCCAAACTATTTGAGCGTCACAAATTAACAAATTCAGTTATCTTCTCAACAGCCACAGCTGGTTGCCCTGCACAGTATCAACTGCTGGAGAATAGGTAATTATTTCAAAATACGAGCTACGAGCAGCATCTGGGTAGAAATCGAATCACAATATTGCATCAGATGCATCCGACCCCTCCACCTCTGGGCGAACGACACCATCATTGATCTGCAGCCGCAATCGCAGAGGGATTGCGGGAAGGACGGCGCGAGCTTGCCGATTATTAAGAGCGATGAGGTTCTTTTTTCATAGATTGGATATTTTGTCATTGTATCAATATATGAAACTCTAAAAATGAGGCGTGGCAAAAGGGGCGAAAATTTATCAATACAGATGAGGTGCGGCAAAACGTACATGATCACGTTTGCATTGCAACCCATTGCAATGATCACGTACATTATCAACCATTTGTATTCACAGAGTGAAAAATTGCAGGACAATGAAGCGTTCATTCGCATAACCAACTCGTTCGCTGATATTAAGGGTTGGAATAATTATCTCGTGCTCGGTAATTCCTAATTTTCTGTTTTTTTTCATTCGGTTTTCTAAACACTTCCTGCGCGCAAACTAAGATATTTTACTTATTTATGCGCTGTCCGTATGTAGACAAAAAAAAATCAAAAATGGCGGATTCCAGATTGAAAAATAACTACTTTTAGGTCTCGTGTGCAATGGGTGGACGCAGCAACTGCAGTGGCAGGACGGATCTTCGGTGGATTACTCGCCCGGATTGAGTCTCAATTTTGACTGCACGAAGAATACGGCGGTTTCGAGGACGGTATGTACCTTTTTTTCAATAATCAGGTTTTTTAGTTAAGAATTTATGTATTGTAA
Organism: Pristionchus arcanus; assembly: GCA_900490705.1. Taxonomy (NCBI): domain Eukaryota; kingdom Metazoa; phylum Nematoda; class Chromadorea; order Rhabditida; family Neodiplogasteridae; genus Pristionchus; species Pristionchus arcanus. The sequence goes on from LS485377.1 coordinate 117,906, forward strand.
TTTTGTAAAGTCTAAAAAATATCTTCCAGAAATTCCACGACTGGAAGCTCGTCTCCGTCGAGGACATATGGTCGTACACTGTGCTGTGCGTGGCGGATCAGCGATAAAATCATTTTTTGATATTTTGATATTTGTATTTTTCCCATGATTATTTTTGCCCAATAATAAATGTTTTTAGAAGATAAATCGCAAGTCCGTAAACAGTAAACGCTGTACGTTGTTTGTGTGCATAGCCGTTTCAATCAGTGAAATGGGGTTCACAAAGCATGAATAAAATATTCTTTTCGACACCGATTGTATTTTTGTTGGAGCGACAAGACAAATATTAGTCAAATATTCAAAATTGACAGTGGCTTTACATTGTGCAACGAGTAATTATTTAGAACTGTGAATCACTGTACTTCCGATCGTTACATACTCACTAGAGATAAGATTATGTAATCGTGCGCATATGGAGATAAGACACTGTTTGCAGTTTGATTTGAGGAGAGGATGATTCAGGCAAAATAATACTCTCCGGAACGATATTCGTTGCAATGAAGCTGCGACTCTTTCGTCCTATTAGAGAATCGTCTTTGAATCCAAACAGAATAGATTGTGCTCTCCATGACATAGTGGCTGCCCCTTTCATATTGGATTGTGCTTATATAGTGTGCTTCATAAGATATTTATTACGCAGTCATAAATTCGATACAAGCTAAGGAACTACGATGTTTAATTGATGTATTTCGGATCGGCCACGCAGAAAACTGTGTACGACCACGTGTCCGAAACTGAAACCAGCTTCCAGTCGCTGTATTTCTGGAAATAAATAAAGTTATAAAATAAATAAATGCATTCAATTCAAATTATTCACGCTATTGACAGTAAAGTCTCACCGTCCTTGAAACGGCCGTATACTTGGTGCAATCGAAATTCATGTTCAATCCGGGCGAATAATCAACTGCCGATCCATCCTGCCACTTCAGCTCTTTAGTCCAAGGATTGCAAACGAGGCCTGGAATATTTGCAATAATTATTTATTGAACTTCTTTAATTATTTAATTAATTTTTTTATCACCGAGCATGAGGTAGTTATTCCATCCGGCGATTTCATCAATTGAGTTTGCGATTTGATTGAAGAAATCGTTGTCCTGAAATTGATCAGTTCTATGAAAATTAATCCTTTTTTATCAGCAAATCAACAACATTGGCTGTCGAATAAGACAAAAATAAATGTTAAAAGTGAAACGATCGCACCTCAGCATTCTTGATAATTGGCAAGCTCGCTCCGTCCTTTCCACAGTCACGTTGGGATTGCGGCTGTAGATTAATGATCGTGTCGTTGGCCCAGAGCTGGAGGGGTCGGATGCACCTGCAGCCATGTTAATAACACAAATAAATTGGAAAAAATAAGAAAGGGAAACGTCACTCACATTTCGCCTGTCAACGTATAGTCATAGCTGGGACAGTATCCCGCAACGGAGGCGATGATAGCTGAAACTTAAAAATGAATTAACCATAAAAAATAGAATACAATTATAATGAAGGGAATCTTACCTCCGAGGCAGAAGAATACGGCACGCATTTCAAATCACAGAAACTGATTGTTATCTTCTCCCCTGGCGATTCCTTTTATGCACGGAATGGAAATCGCTGACTAATCCGAAATCGAGAGATTAATAGACGGACTTTTCTCAAGCTTACGCAGCGAGTCATCGATATTCGAGGTGCGATCTTGAAGAATTAATGTCACAGTTTCATGGACTGACTCGTAATGGTGAATCATTGTCATACGATAATTTCGTGCCCAAAAATTAATTGTAAGATGGTTGGTGATTCAGCAAGCATTTGTACAAAATTCAGATCATGAATCGTTTTCTTCACAGGCCATTTTTGGAAAAGCGAATTTCATCTTTGTTCAGCCTAGGGGTCTTTGATGAAATATTGTTTCAAACCCATTTTTATCTTTGTGTGAATTTTGTTTTTATTTAATAATAATTATCGGATAGAGCAACGAGGAAAATATATTCGGTGTGAAAATAATCAGCTGAGAGAGATTTCGTCTCTATAGAAATAGCTCGTTCTCGATCATTGCATATCTTTTCACACACTGACTCATCACACACTTCACGATAGGCATATCTCGACACAATCGCTCTTATCGGAGATCATGATCTTCAAAGCCGCCATAGAATTGCATTAGTAATTCTATGATTGCGAAAGAGCTCTGCATTTTGACATTATTTATTGCGCTTCTCTCGCATACTCTATTTTGCGGAAATTTTGCGACTACTGATGGATAAATATTCTGTATTGCGTTTGAGTATCTCCTGGTGTGCATGGCATCTCGACAAAAAATGTAGTAATAATCTTTATTCAGTCTCAGAAAATTACGAACTCGTCGTCGTGAAATTAGGGAAGATTCTTAGCTCTCCGACACATAAACGGTCGCTTGACTGTATCGCAATCATCATTGATCCAATAGGCAGCTGTAGTTCCAGTAAGCATCGAAGAGCACTCGCCACCGCCGGGGAGCGGGAAGCCTGAAATAATATGCAAATGATCACTATATCTCTATTGATTGTCCCCAGCAAAATTGTTTGTCAGCACCATTTAGTGCAAATAAAATTGAAATCAGGAAGCCTGGAACAATTTGTGCGACGTTGTTGCATGAAAAAGTGTTGCTTAGGTCAACATCCAATTCTGTCAAAAAGCTCAGATACACAAGAATACACAGAGTCAGAGTAATCTCTGGCCTAGCAGTGATCTCCCGCAGGATGCAAGTGCCTTGATTAACGGGATGACCTTTACCTTTACCTTTACACGGAGTTTATTATTGAACGGCCTGAAATACGTACCATTCACGAAATTGTTGTAGACGTTGTCGTTGATTGGAACGTCTCCATCGATCCATGTCCACACACTCGCGTCGGCAGGCGATTGATGCGCGCCTAACATTCTTTTAGTAATTGCGTTATCCCGAGATAGGTGATAGATCTTGTGAAAGGCCATCTGTTCAAGAGGTACCATTGAATAATGTCTCACACTTATCAGATTGACGATACCATGCAAAATCCATTTTGAATTGTTTCAAAGGAGGCTCCCTTACCAATATGAAGCCCGTCCAGGATGTATTCGCTGATTGCTGTTCTCCAGATGTATCGATTCTCCTGCATTACTCATTTTTTATGATTATGTGAAAAGCTGCACAACAAATATCGGTTTCATAATATCTGAGAATGCAAGATAAATAAGGACACTCACCTCATCACTGTTGATCGTGATAAGCGAGGCCGAATCTGCAGCGCATTGCTTCGACGCGTCATTCCAGGACATCGGCTCAGTGAATACCTGAAGTATTATTTTTTTCACGACTTTCGAAGTCACATCGTGGAATCCCGAATATGTTTCCAACTATTGTGTTGTTCATAATTTGATCAGTGCTTGTACCTCAACAACCCTAAAGGTCGCCTCCGGGTAAATTAGAAGCTGATAATTCAAAAATAAGTTTGGCACCTTGAAGCACTTCTTCTCCGCACTCGCAGTTGTGTCCATTTCACCGTAATCTCCACAGGGCCCCGCTATTTCCGGCCCGTCGTAATCACAGATGACAGTGTACCCGTAGAGTTTCTGCTGCGTTGAAACGTAACTCCATTCGTCGTGCTGGGGTTCCTGTAACATATCAAAAATTATTATCAATAGTTCTAAATGTGAGCAACAAGAGGAATTATCGGGATGCTGATTGCGTTTCATTAGCACTCTGACTCGTCTTTAGTTCATTATCGATTTCTTTAGCACACTATCTTGTTCCGTGCATTCCGTATGTGTAAGTACAATCAATAAATAACTTGATTCGACCTACCACTTCCGAAATTGCCGTCAGCTGAGAATCATAGCAATCGACATCAAGAGCGATGCTGTCTCGACGACTGTACGTAACTGGAGATCCGTCCATCCATTGCAACCGCTTAGTAATATTGCTGCAGAAGAGATCTGCAATTCTAAGTTCGTTTTTTTAGTTTTTTTTTTAGAGTTTTGACCAGGATCATAAATATTATTTTCTAAAGATCAGAATGACAATAGGTAATACTTGATTCGAGAAAAAAAATAGATTCAATATCACGCGTTTCGCGTAAAAACGTATACAATTTGCGATTATTTGGTACAGCATGAAAAATCGAGGTTTGAGATTTTTACAGTTTTGGATTGCATAGTGGTCGGGGACATCCCCCTGAAAATTTCAGACCGATAGCATCACTCTCGGCTGTGCAGCACCTTGCTGCAGCTTTCAGAAGCCGATTTTTCAACCCTTGTTTTCTGGCCTTAGCAGATGTTATCGCAAAAAGTTCAACGAAGAGATTATACCTTATTTGAGATGGTCTTGAAGACTGATAACTTTTTGGGTCGATGAGTTGCGCGAAATTTGCATATCACGATATTTTCGCAATTATTTCGTTAATTTCTCAATGGCCTTTGAAGTGCAGTCTGAGTTTATTGCATAATCTGATAGAGAATGGCTTGAGGAATTGAACTGTGTATTTCTCGACTCATAACTCGAGACCTTACTCAAGTTATAGCTTACTGACATTTGCGAACCTCCTATTTCCTCTATCTTTCCCTCTCATTCCTTTGTTTTTCATTTCATTCCGCGCGAAAGGGAAGAGAGAGCGGTGTGATTTGATGGATAAATGGGCACAATTTACGGTCTTTTAGCAATATCTTGGGTAAGGTCTCGAGTTATGAGTCGAGAAATACACAGTTCGATTCCTCATGTCATTCTCTATCAGATTCTACAATAAAATCAGACTGCACTTCAAAGGCCATTGAGAAATTAACGAAATAATTGCGAAAATATCGTGATATGCAAATTTCGCGCAACTCATCGACCCAAAAAGTTATCAGTCTTCAAGACCATCTCAAATAAGGTATAGTCTCTTCGTTGAACTTTTTGCGATAACATCTGCTAAGGCCAGAAAACAAGGGTTGAAAAATCGGCTTCTGAAAGCTGCAGCAAGGTGCTGCACAGCCGAGAGTGATGCTATCGGTCTGAAATTTTCAGGGTGATGTCCCCGACCACTATGCAATCCAAAAACATTGAAATCTCATACCTTGATTTTTCTGTTGTACCAAGGTTGTATACATTTTTACACGAAACGCGTGATATTCTAACAGCTCTATGATAATCAGGAAGAAAGTTGCCCGTGAACAAGAAAATATAAACATAAGAATTCTTAGAAGAAACCTCAACCTAATATGAACTTTTAAGTATAAAAAATAATTTTTAAAAAGCACTTAGAAGAAACTCTACCCATGGTCAAGTAGAAGTCCTTCCACGAGTTCCCATTAAGCGCATAGACGATTGAGGAGAACTGTGCGTTATCCTGCAACAATAACTCGGATTATTTTCTGTGCGCCATAATTGTACTTATAAATCGGCTAAGGCAGTAGGGTATACCATCAAATGATGTTGATTAGAATTGTAACGGTGAAGAAAAGTCAAAGTGGTGAAGCATTAGGTGAAATATACTAAAAGAAAAAAGGCTTCGCCCACAATAGTGTGCATTATTCGGGTAGCCATTACCGCGTTTCTCCTAATCTCGTGGCTAATGTGAACTCTCTATCACTGCACAATTGCTTACTTGATCATTCTTGATCACAGGCAAATGGCCTCCATCCTGGGCGCACTCTGCCCGGTACTCGGACAGTTTATCGTCGATGACGAATACTGTATCGAGTTCGAGCAGACGGATGCACCTGTTTAAAAAATATTTATTGTAACTATAATAGTTATTTTCATTGCTTTCAGTTGTACAGCATGTCACAACCTTCACGCCTATTGAATGATGATAAGATACTCTGATTGAATATTCTTACTACTAGCGATATCAAAACGTTGTAGACTGTCCTGAGTGGTCTTCCATCAAATTTTAATGTTGATCTTTGATCTTTGATTACCAAAAATATATAATCGAAAAAAGAAAAACAGATACCTGTCCTGAATCAGTTGATATTGCGGCGGGCAGTTCTTTGCTGTGAGCAAACCGACGAGGACTGAAAAAATAATAATCGATTGATGTTAGAGTGCAATATACGGGCTATTGTCTCGCCATTTTGCGAACTATCGAAATTAATTAGCCAAATTTGTAGCTAATGAAGCAAATACAAAATGATATTCTTACACGACAAGAAGAGAAGAGCGCGCATCGTTGCAAACTTACGATGGACTGTCAATGAATAGAGAATGCTCTTATCAATTGAGCTTCAACGTAATGTCATCAAGATGAGACTAGAAAACGATTATCAATATCGAGTTGCGTATCTTTATTCTGCACAGTACCTCGCCAGTTGAAGGGGTGAGAGAGTGGGTGAAATGAAGAGAGACAGTGATTCGTATTTCGAGCTATCGTCCTTTATCATCAAAGGGGAGATTAATGATCATGAATGCGGGTCGATCTTTCATCGTTCAATCCGTCAGTGTCACGGTTAAGAAGGTCGGGTCCGAAGGTCAACATAATATTGATTATTGTTATTAATTATATGATTTCCATGGCTGTACGAGATTTTTGGTAAAAATTATTTAATAAAAAAATCGAATTGCCCGAGAAATGTTGATTTCCAACAGAAGTACATTAATAAAGTAGAATAAGGAAGAGGTCGAAGTCGAGTCCAAGTCGTGAATGCGAAGAATGCTTGGAGAATCTTATCAGAGATGGTCATGGTCTCGTCATCTAGCTCACATTATTTGAGCTCATCCTTGTCCTAAGTCCTAGGCTATTTTTTCTATTTTTTTAAAGTTTTTGCTTCAACGACTACATGCTTCCAGTGTGGATAAATAATATAAAAATATCACTCGATAAACGAAACTCGAATCGATACTGCATTGCTGAAGATGAAGCTGGCATTAACTGGTTTATGTAGTGTGCTCGGAATGAAGTTGTTTGTTATTTTTTTCGAAATACAATAAAAACATTTCGCAATATTCCTGTTCGTCGCGCGTGGTTTGCATGAGGCTCTGATAAGCGCTATCGCTATCACTATTAATCAGCGTCCCTGTATCGACGCTCCGAGCGAGAATATTTTTTGAATCCGCTTGTTTTGCATTCACTTGTCTGGATGTAAACTTTGTTAACCTCCCCTTCGTTTTTCGAAATGTTTTCGAAATTTTGAATCATTTACATGTCGTGTCCCTTCCGCGTGACAGTGTGTCCAAAAAAAATTTTTTTTTGAAATATTCATCTCAGTACGTCAATGATTCCTTGCCACACTTCTTCTGCCAGAAGCCAGCAAGATTCGGATAACGACATGCATGCTGTAAGAAGTTTCTATGCTCATTATAATTTGAATGCATGATCAGTTCCAACTTCCGGAAGTTCAAGACGAGCGAGGAAGTACCTTTGTCTCTGAGTTTGTTCTTTTGATGATTTGAATAATATATTTGTATGAAATCCCGCTGAAATTTTTCCATTCACAGGTTTCAAACCAAGTTCAAGGTAACGAAAATTCTTGGCCAAGGTGGATTCGGGTGCGTGTTCGAAGTTGAGAAGGATGTAATGGGCAAAGTGAAGTGGAAGAGGGCTATCAAACGAATTCCCTTGCCGAAAAGGTGAAACCACTTCTCAAATATGTTCTCGATCGCATTCTGTGAAAAAATGAGTCTTAGATTTTCGATAATTTTTAGTGACGACGATATTGAAAGGACGTTGAAAGAAGTTGATGCAATGGTAGCCTTTAATCATGAGCATATCGTGAAATGCTACGATGCTTGGACTGAAGAGCCGCCACCCGGTTGGCAGGTGGGCAGAATTCATAAAAAAAATATTTATGATACAGTTTACATTTAGTCGGAAAATTTGAATGATAATGTTGCAGGATGCTTCTGACAGAAAGCTTTTAGAAGAACTGAATTCAAGTGAACATGTAAGAATAATTTAATTTAAATTATAATTTAATTTAAATTAATTAAATTATAAGTGAAATGAATAATTTTCAGTTCACGTACAGAAATGATTGTGCATTCCTCTACATTCAGATGGAGGTTTTTTTCTACTCATTTTTTCTACTCATTTAACACAATTTGTTCTTAGTGTTGTGAATCGACTCTTGCCGAGTGGCTCGCACATAACGAACAAAGAGAATTCGATAAGATATTGACGTGGTTCGAACAAATAGTGACCGCTGTTGCGTATATTCACGATATGGGAAAGATACACAGAGATTTGAAGGTAAGGAATCTGTTTTCAAACGGTTCTTTTAGTCTACTTTGAACTTTAGCCCATCAACATCCTCATATCGTCCACCGGTCAAATTCGAGTCTGTGATATGGGAATTGTATCGGACCGATTAATCGAATCTGAAGAGCAACCATCCAATAGCGCGGCTGTGGAAATATCGACATTCCGGACGATGCAGCAAGGAACCGATCTGTACATGGCTCCAGAGCAGGTTTCTAATGAGCATTTCAGAATTGAGTTGGTTGAGAATATTTGAGGTCTGATAAATTGCGAAGATTGATGTCTAACAGAAAATTATCAAAAAAATTATAATATGAACACTGTTATCTGACTGTTATGAGTGATTACTCTAGTCTAGAACTCTAGATAGAAAACTAGAAAAGTCGAGAATAAATTGAGAATATCTAGTTCAAATCAAATGTATACAATGTCACCAAAAGTTTTTCTTCGACCGGGCTTGAGCCAATTGAGCTAATCCCCCCCTCCCTTTTAATGCGGTTATTTAATTCTTTTTAAAAAAATTCCAGAGATTCATGCAATACTCATCGAAAATCGACGTCTTTGCTTTAGGATTGATCCTTGTTGAAATGTGTCTAATAATGACTCCGGAAGAGAAAAAGGAGGTAGGCGTTCTATTTGGATGTGGACACATTTATCAAGAGTAGGATCCAATTCATCTCAGAATACTGTTAGCTTAACATTACATAGAAAAACATAAAAGGATATATGTAAAGAAATGAAAACTAATTCGGAGATAAATAATTAAAGCACAGATCTTCAACTCATTTCGACGCCGAAGAGACGATATCGTTCATCATGCCTTCAAATTACTAAACAGGGAAAATATCTTGTTTAATTTTGATCGAATGGATGTTCTGGATGTGGTAAACACAACATATAAGGAGAAATTTAGTGATTCCCAAAAATTTCAGCAGACGTTTGTTTCCTGGCTGCTCACCGTGGATGAATCTGCAAGACCACCTTGCAAAGATGTTCTCCAGCATTCATTTTTCAGAAGATTCGAATCGGTAGGTAGTGCGATCGTTATAATAGTTTGTCAATATAGGGTGAGATATATTAGGACACAAAATTTGATTGGGGTGACAGAGCCGGCCCCTGCAAAAAAAAATAAATTTACTGTATAAGGTTCGGTAGATTTCTTCTTGTTTTAGTATCGCTGGAGAGGCGACGACCTATTATTCCGGTCCAAGTAAGACTATAATGCAGATTCACTCTTACGCATTTTTTTAGGTATTCTGAAAATTACGAATCACGGAGAATTATTGGCCAAGCCGCCTTCGATTACAGCGGATTGCCTCTGCATGAACACATGTTTATTCACGCTTTCGAGGCCCAAAATGTTAACGACAACATCACGTACAAAGTGTGCAGGAAAGCAGTAAAAGTTGGAAAGATGTCCGTAAATGTTTAGAATTTAATAGTACAATTTTTCTGCCCAGCCAACGAGTTCACGTAAAAGGAGCATTCAATCGGTTATATATGTCGAGTACGGCCGAGGAAACGTTGAATGGATTGCAAAAACTAGAGTCTCTCAAGCATGAGAATCTTGTCGAAATTCGATCATGGATGGAAGAACCGCCGAGGGGATGGCAGGTATGTGAATTCAGAACTTCTGAACTGTAGATTATTCTTTGTTCTGCCTGTCAAGTAGGTTCGGAACATTCATGGAAAAGAGTGGAAAATATCGATAACTGTTGTACTTATTTTTTCTAGGCCCCATATTTTGCATATTACGGCGCAAATAATGTCAATAATAAATTGATTTTGATCAATAGTGTTACAGTATTGCAGCATCGGAAGGATGACTTCGATCTACTTCCTCTTGGATGGTGGAATCGATTCAAGCACATGCATTATTATCCTTATGACGATTGGGCGTTTATTTACACTCAAATGGAGGTTGAGTCCCAATATAAAAAATAACAATTGATTTCATTGTCAGCCAGTAACGAGAACGCTAGCCGATTGGCTCAGGGATAATCGAACACGCGATTTGAAGCAATCCAAGATGTGGTTAAAGCAACTTGTCTCTGCGGTCTCCTATCTACACCAAGGAAACATGTTTCACGGAAGCATTATGGTAATTGGACTAGATGATTATCTCTTCCCGTGATCCCTCCTCCCTCACCGATACTATGTGACGAGACTATTTCTTGTGAAACCCAAGACCATACCATTTGTTAAGCCGAGCAACATCGTACTCTCCGAGGACGGCAATGTCAAGCTTGGCGGGCTCGCGTTTGCGGTTGAACATGTGATGGCTACCGCTCAACGATATGATATCGCTAGTGGAGACTGTCCCGTGCACCCGAATGGCTCGCATAGATATCGATCCCACAAGCAGACAAGCAAAAGCTTCTTCAAAGTGAGCCGTAATATTCGAAGCTGCTGCTCGCTTTAGTGCACTAGATGACTCTTATGTTCCTAAATTACCAGGGAATATTTGCAGGATCCTCCCTACGTGTATGCTTCGCAAATTCCAGTGCACTGCTGTAAGGAAGATGTCTTCAAACTCGGGCTCGTGCTTACAGAATTATGCGTTGTTATGAGCGAAGAAGAGGCGGAAGAGGTAATACAGTTGCTATAACTCAGAATATTCTATTTTAACTCAGGTGTTCGAAGATTTACGTCAGGGAAACCCGAACAGCATCTTCAATGATCAACCGGAAATGGTTGTTTCGGTGTTTTGTAGTTTGGTTTTTGTGCTACAATTTTAATTCTAGGCCGCGTTGGTTTTCTGGATGACGGAAGGGGATATGAATAAACGACCCAGCTGTGAGGAGATATTGGCCCATGAATTTCTCGAGTAGCTCTTATTTTCATTATCACTTGATTACATTATCACTTTATTATCCCTTATCACTTATTTTCATTATCACTTGACTACATCGACCAGAGCTACGCAATTTCATTTTGTAGAATATTTTTACGAGACTTTAATTTGTGACGCCATTGTAGGGTAGCTCTGGAAATATGTCTATTGCTATCATTCGTATCAGTGATCAGACACACAGGCTTTCAAAGTACAACAGAGATAGTGATTTGCACCGGAAACAAAGAAACAGAAACAAAAAGATATTGATCAGACAGTCTCTTGAAATCTCCAGATTCCGTTTTAACTGAGGCACCACATTTTAGGGCCATTTCCGGGCACACTAGCCACAGAAAACCGACCATCGCACAACGTAATATATAAAACTTCCGACATTGACATACGTTAATTTATACGTGGATACATGTGTTTTTGTCACTAGAATAATATGCAAGCGTTATTGCCCGGGTCATTAAAAATCGAAGGTGCTTTCTTGATCGTTCGATTACAATGACTCAACCCGAGCCACATTTTCACACCTCGCGCAAGGATTAATGGATTAATGAGTGCTTCGATGACTCTGCTCGCCTGATTCTCTCCATTCCACCCACTCCATCGCTTCCTGCCCATCGATAAGGGCTGTCTTGTCTATCCATTCTCCACACTCCCCCAGAGACAATAAATGTATTTTGTCTCGTTGGTTTTGAGTTCATGGAGACTTAGAGATGATCCTTTGAGCTCCAGCTTCGCGTGGTGGCGGTAAACGTTCAAGATAAGATGGAAAATCATGATCGACATGTTGTATGATAATGAGTGATGGGTGGCCCTGTGGCCCCTGGAGCAAGAAGTTCTTATCATAGGCTAGTTGTGTATCTATGTTTCCTCCCCCTCCCCACATATCCAAATAACTCCATTTGTGGTCCATTTGTGCTCCCCTCATCCGGAGCCACATTTTAACACCTTTGCCCACATATTAACACCTCGCGCAAGGATTAATGGATTAATGGGTGCGTCGAGGCGCCTGACTCTCTCAATTCGAAAGTGTCTCTCTCGCTTCCCTGCCCATCAAGAAAATATTGTATTGTCTCTCCATTGTCCGTGCTCACTCCTCGGTTAGAACGGGCTAGACAGTGTAGTGAATGAACAGAGCAAGATCATTTTGGTCAAACAGAAGAATGGCGCAATGAACAGAGCCAAATCACTGGCTGATAAAGCCATTCTTAGTTGAGATCCGGCCAAAGATGCGTGCTCTACTCTTGCTTGCGGGTGAGAAATATATATTTTTAGTATGATAACTAACTATTTTGCAGTCCTTATTGGATCAGTGACACCAACACTAGTGTGTCCCCCGAAGTATTTCTTCATCGAGGGCAGGTATCGTATATTAGATAATGATAATGGTTAACTCTGCATCTCAAGATGCGTCCGGCCTTACACGTTATACACACCCGATTATCTCGAACTAATCATGGAATATGGTCAAGAAGCGTGTGCGGAAGACGGAGCCTACTTGCCGATCATTCGCAGTGACGAGGTTAGTTAGTGGGTAGAAAATTAAGAATGAAGCCAAATTAAAATACAGACACCGTTCCTTGAATCTTCTCGATGCTACCATAGACCCAAAAACTACAATGAATTTGAAATTTTTGTGATTTATTGCAGGAAAACGACTGGTACAATCGGATTGCGCTAACGTTCCTTCAACCCAAAGGAATGCGGATCTATCTAGTGCTTGGTAATTAACTAATACAATACAATACAATATTTATCAGTGTCGCTTTCTGGGCGCTGATCAAGATGGGGTATCAGAAGGCCGTTCTTCTTTCAGAGATAGTCATTTTGAGGGATCTCGGGCCAGTGGATTCGTCTTCTTTCCTTTTCACAGTCGCAATGGCTGGAGATAGATTCCTGCTCCATTGGTTCCCGATAGGAGTGGTGACGGAGTTGCGCGCACATAGAGTCCCACTGTAGGCCGAAAACGAAGTCTGGTGTGTTTTGGAGTCTTATGTGTGTTCCAAACTCGAAAATCCTTCTTTGAGCGAAAGATACGAGCCTGGATTCTGAGGGACCAAACATCTTAGGCGGTCATACCCATCACACGGCGACCAGTCCGGCTTGGATGGGGATTCCGATCTTGTTGAGTCGTTGGCAGAGACAAAGGGAATTTGGAAAAAAACAATCTCCATCAGAGAGAATGGAGAGAGAACCGCTCGCGACGACTAACAAAAATGGGAATGATTAATAACATTAATCACATAAGTCCTCCCCATCATCATAATTATAGGGGGTCGAAATAAACAAGAATACTTAAACGAAAGAGTGATATATTCTTATGTTGATGACGTTGAATTGTAGTCATATACCATTATAAATAATCACAATTATCAATTAATATAATCAATTTGCTATTGGATGGATCGTCGTAGGGATCGTTTGTGACGAGGAGACGCAAATGACGAAGTGGGTGGACGGAAGTCCAATCGAGTATGATGGACCGGCCGGAAGTAAATATCCCGCTTTCTTCAACTGCTCCGAGAGTAATAGCATGCCGACATCGATGGTGGTAAGGAATGTATCAATATATTTACAGACGCTGTAACGCGATTTAGATATTTCAAATAGTTGAAGGCAACGTATACCATCATACCCATCGTTTTTGCCCGAAATTTTTGGAGTCTCTTTTCGAAGAGAACATACACAAAACAAAACCTACCTCGCCAAAGGAGAAATTGAAAAATTGATACAATCCTAATTCAGCCAGAAAATCATTGGGAACGCCTCTTGAAGAGTGATCTATTTTACTTCACCTCTCTCTGCGTGATCGAAGAAAAGTCTGAGCCAACTGAGGAAGTTACGGAAGAGCCAGATAATAGGTGTGGAGACTACGAGCGAATGGAGGAGGGGATGGATGAGGAAACGCCCTGTTACAAGGTTCGGTTTGAGCCTTCGATTGCTGGTGGATATGGTCATAACAGGGCTTCCTTCAGGTATTCACCGAGCCGCAGTCATGGGAGAATGCCCAGAAGAAGTGTGCTGCTGACTTCGGGTCGCTGGTTGCAATCAATAGTGCGGAGGTTCGTTGATGCTACAAAGATAATACGAATGAAATATTTTCAGGAAAATACCTTCTTCTGGAACGTAGCAGCCACCTACAATTTTACTGGAGGAATGCACATTGGTAATTTTTTATCATCAATTAGTATTTAATCAAAATTTAAGGCGCCCATCAATCACCAGAAGGCACGAGCAAGTGGACTTGGATTGATGGAGAAATTCCGATCACCAGCAAGAACTTTAACAACTTTATCCGATGTATGATACTTTTTTATGCAATTTTTTCCATTTTTCTTTGAAACTACCAGGTGTGAGTAACCGGCAGAAAAAAAGTGCCATTCCAGCATTCCCAATCGCCGGTTCCGGAAATTGCGCTTCGATGGCAACGGAATCTGTGGCCGCGGTCTGGGTGAATGTGGACTGTGATGAGGTCGAGCAAGCATTTATTTGCCAGCGAGGAGGTAAACTACTCTTCAATTTTGTTATAAAAAGATGAAAACTAATGCAGATTTCTCCAAAATCCCGAACAGCTGCCCCAATGCCGCTCCCAAATCCGGCGTAGAGGTAATTTCATGAATGACATATTCAAAATAAATACGATTTCAAGATCTTCTCTCCCAGTTTCCCCAACTCGGACATTTCCTGTGAATACTTCCTCACTGTAGACGCTGATAAACTGGTGGAACTCGAGGTGAATAAAGAGCTTACATTCAAAAGTATGCATTTTTTTCAGATCATTTCCTTGATTTCGGAAAGAAACAGCGATTACTTCGAACTTTTCGAGGGTTCTGCAGGAAAAACAATTGTCGCCAAGTAAGTGCTTTTACATTATTACATTATGGATACGAAGCGCGTCAAGATAAAACACGTACGGAAATATCACCCGGTCCGTTTGTCGAACTCTACCAATATTGATTCCCAGTCTCACCGGCACTCTTCTCAAGCCTACCAAATTCACGACGTCCAAGTCCAACGTGCTGAGAGTCAATTGGAAACCGAGTGGATCGGCTGAAGGAAGGGGATTCAAGGTGAGGATGTTCCACTCAATAAATATGAACTGTAAAATTTGCAGATTCGATATACCGAGGTCAGCAAGCCAGACGGTGGTGAAGCTACAACCGTTGAGCATTTCGACACGACTACACAGTCCGCTACGACGTACGGCATTCACAGTCTCATGTTTACTGTACTTGTCTGGTTCACATTGTAAAGAAAGAAATAGTGCAATAAATCTGATCAAATATTCTCGAATCTTTAAACGCGTTTATGCTGATTATAGCATTTGATAGCACGAAGTTTTGGGTTCATCGCGGCTCTTTTGCTTGTGTTTCCGATCTTCCCTTGCCTCCTTATCGGTAAATGATGACTTGGAGACGATCCTTTGATCCCCCGCTTAGAGTGGGCGCAAACATGTGTCTGCATGATAAAGGGATGAACAAAATGTGGTTCGATTCTTGATGCCACTGTCACCTTGGGAATCAGATTCCCAAGATG
Organism: Pristionchus arcanus; assembly: GCA_900490705.1. Classification (NCBI taxonomy): domain Eukaryota; kingdom Metazoa; phylum Nematoda; class Chromadorea; order Rhabditida; family Neodiplogasteridae; genus Pristionchus; species Pristionchus arcanus. Next base: position 133,500 of record LS485377.1, read on the forward strand.
AAATATTTGTGCGGCGTGATCGGCGTGAAGTACATCAGAGTAGTACTAGAGTTGGCTTGTCAACGCACCGGAGTAGTAGTACTGTAGTACGCGTTCATGTAACGCATTCATTTTCAACTTCAACCTTCATTTTCAAATGCTGATAATATTTTCGAATCCATAATTCCTCATAAGATCCGCAAATGTCGCCATATCTAAGGCACTCCATTTCAGGGCCACCTCTCCTACAGAAAAGACACGCCTATCTATCCATAAACACTGAGTCTCATCCTAAATTGCTGGATCTCCAATTACAGAAAAAAAGAAAAGTAATCGCTCTAGCAAAAAAAATAATTATCCAAGGCGAGAGGTTTAGTGAAAAAGAGCGGTGCTTTCGTGATTGTTCCATTCCATGATTCAGACAGAGCCACATTTTCACACCTCTCGCTTCAGAATTAATTGGGCACAATAATTGCGTATGAAGGCGTAGGCATAAATGATATCGCTGGTATATAGTCATTCTTAGTGTTGCGCTCGGCAAGGAATGCGTGCTCTACTAGTGTTCGCGGGTTAGAATCTTCTGCTTAATTAATTAATTATTATTATTATTATTAGCCAAGGCGAGAGGTTTAGTGAAAAAGAGCGGTGCTTTCGTGATTGTTCCATTCCATGATTCAGACAGAGCCACATTTTCACACCTCTCGCTTCAGAATCGAAGAAAAGTCTGAGCCAACTGAGGAAGTTACGGAAGAGCCAGATAATAGGTGTGGAGACTACGAGCGAATGGAGGAGGGGATGGATGAGGATACTCCTTGTTACAAGGTTCGATCTGCTTTCCATGGGCTGATCTGATTACAACTTTGCTTCAGGTCTTCACCGAGCCTCAATCATGGGAGAATGCCCAGAAGAAGTGTGCTGCTGACTTTGGGTCGCTGATTGCAATCAATAGTGCGGAGATTCGTTGATGCTACATTGAAATTGAAATTAGGAATAAAATATTTTCAGGAAAACACTTTCTTCTGGAACATCGCAGCCAGCTACAATTTCACTGGAGGAATGCACATTGGTTAAGTTTAAATAATATTTATGTAAATAACAAAAAAAAATAATCAGGCGCACACCAATCACAAGAAGATTCGAGCAAATGGACTTGGATTGATGGAGAGGTTCCGATCACCAGCAAGACTTTCAACAACTTCATCAGATGTAAGCGGAACTTTTTTTATTATTTTATCTTATATCTCTTTTTTATTCGATGTAAGAACTATTTTAAATGTTTCGAAAATGAGTTCCACAGTACATTAGGATGGATTTCCAAGCAAAGAGTAAAACATTAGCTTGTGAGTTAGCGGTTGAAGAGTCATCATACCTTTCCAGCCTTCCCAATCGCCGGATCCGGAAATTGCGCCTCGATGGCAACGGAATCTGTGGCTGCGGTCTGGGTGAATGTGGATTGTGATGACATCGAGCAGTCATTCATTTGCCAGCGAGGAGGTATTAAATTATGCATTTTTGAAATGCAACAAATCGGCAAGGGTGGCAAAACGTATCAATGCCTCAAGGCACAATGCTTCTTACATAGAATACGGTTTAGAATCATTAAGCATGATGAAGATCTTGATCACCCTATTTATTATCAGTCTATCAATCTAATCTCATGCAGATTTCTCCAAAATCCCTAGCAGCTGCCCCAATGCAGCGCCCAGATCCGGCGTAGAGGTATTTTCATGAATGACATATTCAAAATAAATATTATTTCAAGATCTTCTCTCCCAGTTTCCCCAACTCGGACATTTCCTGTGAATACTTTCTCACTGTCGACGCTGATAAACTGGTGGAAATCGAGGTGAATAAAGAGCTTACATTCTAAATATGCATTTTTTTCAGATAATTTCTCTGATTTCGGAAAGGAACAGCGACTACTTTGAACTGTTCGAGGGATCTGCAGGAAAAACCGTTGTCGCCAAGTTAGTAATTCTTATTTTTTATTATTACATTATGCATTATGAAAACGAAGCGCTTATACTTTTGAGTGAGAGCCGATACGGGGAAGAATTGCCCGTCCCGTTTATCGAACACTACTAACATTCAATCTCAGCCTCACCGGCACTCTTCTCAAGCCGACCAAATTCACGACTTCCAAGTCCAACGTGCTGAGAGTCAACTGGAAACCCAGAGGAGCTGCGGAAGGAAGGGGATTCAAGGTGAGGATGTTCCACTCAATAAATATGAACTGTAAAATTTGCAGATTCGATATACCGAGGTCAGCAAGCCAGACGGTGGTGAAGCGACAACTATCGAACATTTCGACATTACTACACAGTCCGCAACGTCGTACGGCATTCACAGTCTGATCTTTTCTGTACTTGTCTGGTTCACATTGTAAATAAAAAAGTGCGATAAATGTGCAATTCTCGAATATGTGAACATATTTATACTGATTTTTACCAGCTTGATCGGACGAAGTTTTGGGTTCATCGCGACCCTTTTGCTTGTGTTTCCGATCTTCCCTTGCCTCCTTATCGATAAATGATGACTTGGAGGCGATCCTTTGATCCCCCGCATTGAATGTGTCTGCATGGTGATAAAGGGAGATTATCATGAACAAAATGTGGTTCGATTCTTGATGCCACTGTCATCTTGGGAATCTAATTCCCGAGATGAAATATTTGGACGGCGTGAATTGCAAAGTACACCAGAGATATCATCGGAAACAAATTCAAACTTCATTTTCAACTTCAATCTTCATTTTCAAATAATCTTTTCGAATTCATAAATCCCCAAAAGATCCGCAAATCTAGTCATATCAAAGGCACTCCATTTCGGAGCCACCTTTCCTACAGAAAAGGCACGCCTGTCTATCCATAAACACTGAGTCTCATCCTAAATTGCTGAATATCGCCACATTTTCACACCTCTCGCACCAGAATTAATTGGACATAATAATTGCGTATGAAGGTGTAGGCATAAATGATATCGCTGATCATTCTTAGTCATTCTTAGTCTCGGTAAGGAATGCGTGCTCTACTAGTGTTCGCGGGTTAGAATCTTTTGCTTAATTAAGTTAAGTTGTTTTGTTTATTATTAATATCTGATTTTTCAGGGACATTTCTTGCTTCCACAGCAACAACGCCGATATGTCCTCCGAAATACTTCTTCATGGAGGACAGGTAACGTAATGGCGAAACCATTTGTTTGGATGTTTCAACATATAATTTTTATTGTTTTATAATTTGATATTCTTATGCATCCGATCGATCGGCTACTCCTTATAGCAAACGACCTGTAATCAATATATCTCTAGAATATTGCTTATAGATGTGTTCGGCCTTACGCTTTGCACGCGATCGATTACTTCGAAATCATCAGGGATTATGCCCAAAGGGCTTGCGATGAGGACGGTGCGCACTTGCCGATAATAAAGAGTGATGAGGTCTGATTTATTTGATTAATTTTTTATTTATTTTTGCAAATGGAAAGGTATGCAGTGGTCACTGCTGAACTTCGAGCTCTTTATTAGCTAGTTGACAACACCATTTTACTTGACATTACATCTGCAAATAATGGAGAATATCAGATTTCCTTTACAGGATAACGACATGCTCAATCGAATTGCTTTAGCATTCATCGAACCCCCAGGAGTACGGATGACGCTCGTTCTTGGTAATATTTATAATAAAATAATTCGCTTAGCTAATAACAAAATGAAGGGCTTGTCTGTGACGAGGAAACGTATGAGCCTCGATGGCTTGACGGAAGTCCTTATGCGTACGAGGGACCGGAAGGGAGCGATCACCGTGAGTTTAATTGCTCCACAAACATGCCGGCTTCGAAATTGCTACGAGAACATAACGGCTGGGTGGTAAGTAGTGACTTTTCTTGATAAACGCATCCATGGAAGCCATTTTTAGCCGGAAAACCACTGGGAACTTCTCTATAAGGGCGAATTTGCACATTTCACGTCGCTATGCTTCATCGATCTGAAAGGCGAGCAGTCGGAAGAAGTTACGGAGGAGCCGGAACCGGATAATAGGTGAGAGCCGGATAATAGGTAAGAGCCGGATAATAGGTGAGAGCCGGATAGCGGATGATTTAGTGATATTCACAGGTGTGGAGACTACGAGCGGATGGAAGGAACGATTGATGAAGAGAAGCCTTGCTTCAAGGTATTGATCAATATGGAAACAAACTACTAGTGCATACAATTTAAAAAAAAATCCTTTCGAAAAACACAAAATGTTAATTATATAATTCCACAGGTGTTCTCCGAGCCTCAGTCATGGGAGCAAGCACAAAAGCAGTGTGCAATCGATTTCGGTTCACTAATCGCAATTAATAGTGTGCAGGTAAACAATGATTGCCGCCAAATTTATTTTAAGGAAAATATTACTGCATTGACATAAGCAGTATGGAGGTGTGAGAATTAAACGCGTTGTCTATCATTACAAATATTTTCAGGAGAATGACTTTGTTTGGCGACTGTCGGCAAGCCACAACTTCACAACTGGAATGCACATTGGTAAGAATCTCTATTTTTATGAGCAACACATAAAAAAATGTTGCACCCTAACAATTAGTTTGAGAAATTTAAGAAGAGCAGTACCATTTGCATGCAAGAACTACAAAGAAACACAATAAAAAACAAGTATTAAAAAACATCAGGAGCTCATCAATCTCCGGATGATACGTCTACGTGGACTTGGATCGATGGAGAAATACCGATCACCAGCAAGACCTACAATAACTTCATCACATGTGGGCGGAACTTTTATGTTTTTTTTGTGATATTTCCTGTCAATAAACTGAAACAAAAGAATGCGATTGCAAAGTAGCATAACATTCCAGCCTTCCCGATCTCCGGTTCCGGAAATTGCGCTTCGATGGCTACTGAGTCTGTCGCTGCGGCGTGGGTGAACGTGGACTGCGATAACATGAAGCTGCCATATATTTGTCAGCGAAGAGGTACTTGTCATAGCCACTGGTCTCGACATCGAGCGACTGAATGCGTGTGAAATGTGGTGCCCTTGTCAACTATTTCCTAAAAAAATCAATTAATTATCATCCAGATTTCTCTGTAATCCCGAGCAGCTGTCCGAAGGCTGCGCCCAAATCTGGAGAAGAGGTTAGTTTTATCGAGAATCGAGAAATACAAATATTTATCGAGAAATACTATTAAAATTTACAGATCTTTTCTCCCAGTTACCCCAAATCGGACGTTGCATGCGAATACTTTCTCACTGTCAGTAGTGAGAAATTGGTGGAAATCGAGGTAACTTTGTTAAAAGATTTATAATTGAAATATTACAAAATTAAGATAATTTCACTAATCTCGGAAAAAAATGCCGACTACCTGGAAATTCTCGAGGGTTCAGCAGGAGGGAACGTGATCGCAAAGTAATTTATTCATGTACAATTTTATTTTGATTTCTTTTTCGAAAATAATGTAAAATATAATAAGCTCTTGCATGACAAAACACTGACAAAAAAATGGTACAATATTTTTATTATCTGACAATTATGCAGTCTCACCGGAACTTTGCTCAAGCCAACTAAATTCACGACATCCGACTCCAACGTGCTGAGGGTCAACTGGAAGCCGAAAGGAGCTGCAGAAGGAAGGGGATTCAAGGTCAGGGAAAACGGAGATGAGGAGGGGCCTTACTTTCCTCTTTACAGATTCGATATACCGAGGTCAACAAGGTCGATGTGGGCGGAGCCGCTACTGAACCTATCGAATATTACGACACGACCACCAAGTCGGCGATCACTAATGGACAGCTGTTCGCTGTGATTTTCGGACTGCTAATGTGTTTCATATTGTAGAGATGCGTTTTCTGAATAAACTTGATACAATGTTGTTCACTCGACCGAATAATAAACATTAAATTATTCATGAACTCAGCGCATCATTAACGATTTCCTTTGTTTTAGTTCATCGAGGCCATTTTGGTCCAACAGACAATGATGACTTGACGATCCTTGGATCCCCCTATGAGCTTGGTGGAATTTATTAACTTGTGCGTGCTGGATATAAGAGCATTTCCCTAACACGCTGATCGCCTTTCGCCGAGGAGAAATGGAAAATCCAAAGTATGGAGGATTATACCACACAATTAGCTCATCGATGTCATGTTTGCATGTGATGCAATATATTCATTTTCGTGGTGATAGAATTTTCGAGACGAAGTGATAGTTGTGAAATCCTTATCAATTTAGAGCTTGTATAAGTGAGTAGCACAATCTCGCTTCCGGTGCACTAATTATCCTAATCTTTAATGTCGTTTGTAACTGGACTGGAATCGCTGATAATTGAGAAAGAGACTATCCGGATTTTTTAGAGGAAGGGCTTGGTTTCATTCGAAATGTACGTGCTACATTCAAGACACCTCTCCACTTTGAGGCACACTTGGCACATTGCATTTGATGTACCTTCACAATCTCGCTAAATTATTGACGCACTATTGACTATTTTTTGAAAAATTCAAATCTCAATTTGTTTGAATCAATTTTTAAAAACTAATTTTTATATAAAGTTTCTTCTCGAATATTCTTCTGACTCACAATGAGAAGAAAAGTCGGCTTTTTCACACCTCGCCGGGATTAATGAGAGCGACGCTGATAAAGACATTCACTTTTCTAATCGTTGCCAATGCGGGCTCTTCTCGTCATTGCATGTAAGATAATATATTTTCAATGTTGATTTTATTCTGTATTTTCAGCGATTTTCGTTTCGGTAGCAGCAATAACAGAACAATCATGCCCGCCGGACTATCTGTTCTTCGAGGAGAAGTAATTGCTTCATTGCATTACAAAACAATTAATTATAATTTTTTTTTGAAACAACAATTACTAGGTGCATTCGTCCCTTTACCATCATGGCGGATGATTACCTGGTTGATCTTCTGCCAATCGTTCGAGATATGTGCGCAGTAGACGGTGCGCATCTACCGATGATCAAGAGCCACGAGGTACGCACTAATACTCAATTTATTTCACTGTTGCTAAAATTCGTGACAACTACGGTTCCAGGAAAATGAGAGCTACAACCGCTTGACGGACCTGCTAACTGCGCCCAAAGGAAAGATGGTTCGTCTCGTACTGGGTAGGTGTTCTGCAGCAGATTATACACGGTGTATCTTATCTTCAATGGCAGTATGAACTTGTTTGCGATGGCAATGCTAGTTGTATGACGTCAATGTTCACGTTCTTGTTCGCCTGCTCCTGTTTAAACAAAAAATGTTAGCGATCAAGCAGTTCTCCTCATTTTAGATCTCGTCTGCGACGACAACACTGAATTGATGACGTGGATGGATGGAACCTCCGTCGACTACAAGCCGATAGGTAGTGATAATATGAGCTTCAACTGCTCTGCCAGCCCATCGACTGTTATTTCTGCACCGGTAATGGTTTCTCGGTCTACGTGTATGCCTTTCGGAAAACACTTTTGTAACCGCGTGTATTCTCTGAGTTATAGTATCCAAACGAATTCTAAAATCAATATAATAATAATAATAATATTACAGCTTGACCATCGCTGGGAGCGAGTTGCACTGAACGACAAGTGGCGGTACACCTCTCTATGTGTCTACGATGCGCAAGAGCAAACGACGACGGACGAACCAAGTAAGGCAATTTATCGTAAGAATATTTTTCATTCCACGCGTAGCTGACCTTTTACAATCGTACGAGTGGCAGAGTTAGGGAAGAGGCCGGGAGGAGGCGGTAGATCAACCGTCCTCCTCCGCCCTTCCTTCTCCCGTCCTCTCTCCCAGACAATCAATAGCTCGCTAACCAGCGCAATGAGTTTGCTGAGCATTTCAAACGCACGATAATCAATTATTGGGAAGCTGAAGAGCAAATAAATCATAGGTACCACTGAGGATACGACAATCGATCCAGCCTTTGAAAAGTGCGGTTACTATGATCTCATGGAGAATCCGGAGAGCGGAGATCAGTACTGTCTCAAGGTATTGTCAACACAGTTATTGGAATTTTTCATTGATGAGATAATCGATTTTGGTTGCATTCACACGAATAGGTGCACGTCGAGCCTCTGTCATGGGACGATGCGCAGGAAAAGTGCTCGGAAGACTCGGGCTCGCTACTGACTATCAGTAGTATTGAGGTACATTTCTATTTGTATTATTTTTCTAGCTAAAATCATAACGTCAAAATGTTCCGATTTTTATAGGAGAACGACTTCTTCTGGAGCACAGCCGCCAGTAACAATATCCACGGTGGAATGCACATTGGTAAGAGTAATATGATAATAATAACAATGATAATTAATTCAGGTGCTCGCCAGTCACAGATAGACCCTAGCAAATGGGCCTGGACCAATGGTGACATACCGATATCATGCAGGACCTACAACAATTTCATTGAGTGTGAGTAGGGATGTCGGAATAAATCCGAATCATAAATTCATGCGTGTCAAAGAGCTAGAACGTGATCAATTCAGCCTTCCCAATTCCCGGCGCTGGCGAGTGCGCATCGATGGCCACTGAGTCATCGTTAGCACTCTGGGTCAATGAAGACTGCAATGATGCCAAGCTACCATTTATTTGCCAGAAAGGAGGTAAGTCGTAAATGATTGACTCAATGAGAATTTGGGTAAAGCACCATTCATTTTTCAGCTTCCTCCGTTGCTCGCAACGCCTGTCCGAAACAAGTACCCAACGCAGGAGAAGCTGTATTTTTAAAGTTTTCTTGACAGTAGTCAAACAAAATATTCAGTTCTATTCTCCCGGATATCCTGATTCCGACGTCTCATGCGAATATTTCTTATACGTAGAAGCTGATAAGCAGGTGGAAATTGAGGTTAGTAAATATTCATTAAATTAATTTTAAATTGTTGATTTCAGATCCTTTCTCTAACCGCAGACGTCTACAACGATCACTTGGAAATTCTTGAAGGATCATCTGGAGCGAATGTACTCGCCAAGTAACGTCTCCCCTTTATACCATTTTCTTACTGTTTTTTCCTTCTGATAATTACTGTTTTTAGCCTAACCGGAACTATCCATGCTCCGACACGCTTCAAGACCGCAAAATCGAACGTGCTCAGGGTTAACTGGAAGTCGAAAGGGGATGGAATCGGAAGGGGGTTCAAAGTGATCTATTTATCCATTCCTTTACCATGGATGAAGCTCAATTTCGAGCGACATCAGTAACCAGAAATGCTGCAGATTCGATACAGTGAAGTGGGTCAAGAAGCTTCAATAACAACTGGGCGGCCAATCACAACAACATCGTCTGCAACGTCGACCACGTCAATCATCGGACTGATTGTCGCTCTCCTGTTCTGTTTCGCGATGTGAACATTATTCGAGTATAAATTTAGCAAATTCTGAATGCACATCATTTTGCGGGGGCTCTTCTTATCTCATTGGTACTTTTGTGCCTAAGAAGGAGAGGGTAACAAATGTAGTTGAGGGTAAAAGTTGGAGCCTAGGCGAGTGCCCAGATAAGAAGGAGCTTTGCGGCTGGCGGAAACGCCTTCACACCTTTGATAAAAACTGACGTTTGATCTCGCAATCGTTGTGTTTTCCGGTGCGTTGGACCGCTAAGGCAAGATAAAGGGTAAATGTTATCGGAGATCAGATGAACCGACGCTTACAATACAAACTACAACAGTGATATGAATGTTTGTGAAAGCACGTGGAAAGTGCAAAATATGGTAGCCCCGTTCTTTGCATCTTCCAATTCAATCGAATGTCATTCGTTATCTGTAATGATACGGATCGATTTGCAAACTACATCACTGATAAGAGTGAGCGCCGGCAACAATCTCGATGATTGACATTTTGTTTGCCTTGTACAACATCAATTTGTGTTAAAATTCAGTTTTATCTCGTGCATTATTTAAGCGTTCTCTAGTTTACAGTAGAGGCGCACTGGTCGAAGATTAGACAGCACGATAGGTGATCTGAAGTGGAAGGGATAGAGTTGCGATAATCTAAAATATCATCACTCACCGCCAGTCCTCTCACATTAACTCCTCCGTTCGGCTGCCACGATACTCTCATGATGTTTGATGTCTTAGTTGTGTACGTCTGGTTTTGGATGCTACCGGAGAGCCTAAATATTTATTATTGCAAATTTCCGGCTTGAAAACTCATAAAATGGGAAAAACATGTATAAACATGTATACAATAACAAATCGAATTCACTCACTTCTCAATCACTTGGCCTCCCAGGTATCCATCATAAAGAATAAGTGAGTCGCAGCAGGAATTGGCCTCGAGCAGGATGATCTAAAAGTAATTTTTCATATAAACCATACAAATATGTTCTGAATAACCGCAAAATGGAAAAGACTAGATTCTTTACGGAAAAAATGCGTACCTCCATTTGCACCTTCTTCCCGGGCTCTACAGTTAGGAACCAGTCGCATTCCACAGAGGCCGTGTTGGGGAAACCGGGTGAGGTTATCTGGAAAAATAAAGAGTTAAATTTGAAGTTAAGAAGCCTTTAGCATCAGCTAACTTACAACAGTGCCTTCAGCATAATCGTCACCGGTGCACACTGGGCCTTCACTGGAGCCTTCTGAAAGAAGATATTTTCAAGTCGTTCACCGCTGAAACAGAAAAGGCTTTTCACATAGAGAAAAATAGCCATCAATACTTACGCGGACGAACACACGCCACTGGCAACTGCGAATTGCAATCCACATTCATCCACTGTCCAGCGGACGTGGAGCTGTCCATAGCGATACAATCACCAAAGTTCTTCTTCGGGAAACCTGAAAAGTATTTTTAAATTACTGTTTCGAATACTCTTATTGCTTAACAAATAACTGACCAGGATAGTAGTTCTCAAAGTCCATCTTGGTCCCATCGATCCACGCGAATGTTCCATCTTGCTGTGCTGAAGCACCGAGGAAGACGCCATTGACTGCACCCTTCGAGATGGCCAGACGACGGATGAAGTTGTTCTCCTGTAGAGCAGCATGTCATTGACTCTTTTTTTTAATATGAGAATCACTAGATATAAAATATACAATGAAGGATGCATTACATTCAATTGAATTTTTTCAAAAAGTAACTAACGAAGTCTAAGTGTGAAAATAATCAAGTGGAGGTGGAAGGCTAAATAGTAGAAGCATTACCTGCTGATTGTGAATGGATGCCAGCTCAGCTCCGAGTTTCTTGCACGACATGTGCGCATCCTGCCAGTTTTCCGTAGCGGCGCTGACCTGAAAACAAATGCTTTAAAAAGGCAGTAGATTAGCTAGTCGTATTGTGTTAGTTTGTTGACCCAATTTCAAAAGCGAAAGATCGTGTGAGAGAATTCGCTTGTATTTATATATTTCGTACCAACCTGATAGCACACTCCATCATCCTCATCGTCGGCGAAGTTGTCGCAACCGTCCGCGCCAGGGGGAGGCGGAGCGATTTGATATGTGCAGTAGAAATCAGCTGTGACGGGCGAACCGCGACCGCCTGAGCAAAAGTACGATTTTTACATTTTGATAATTTTTTTGAATTTTTAAAATTATTGATGGACAAAACACGAACCATAGTTCCAGTATCCATTTCGGTGAAGGTTGAAGCTATATTCAGTTGAGCAGGAGTTTGAATCCAGTTCTGAAAGTTTATTATAATTATCAAGGTGAAATTTTTTTAGACAACCTGGATTCCATCCAGCCAGAGAAGGCTTGTAGTCGATTCTCGTTCCATCGGCCCACATGTATCTGCCCGTTTTCTTGTCGCAAACGATCCCTGAAATTTTTTTATTGCCTCAGCAATCAATTGCTCTTTCGCGTGATTTCTATTACAATATGACGAATGAATGATATAACGTTAATATAGGGAAAATGTACAAAATATAGTTACCGAGTATCAGAAATCCTTCGGATGTGTTCTCCGGCGCAAAAGCCTTCCAGTAATCTTGGTGCTGAAAGTGTCCACAGTATTTGTTGCTCTAAGTCAACACCAAGCGTGAATAAGTATGAAATATGCTGCTAATAATACGTCTATGATATTTATCAATCTCCCTGCTTGAATAAAACATAATAGATATGAAATACCTCATCATCATGGATGATCACCGGCTTGCTATTTTGCTGAACCCCAGCACAAGTGTCGACGGCTTTAGACGCCCCGAGGTCCAGAGTGATTGTGACCTCAAAGATGATTATTGAAAGTGGTTCACGAGAAGAATCACTTCATAGATCGCATTTATAAATACAATAAGGTGAATATATTTGAGTTTAGAGCGTGTGAAAACCAGAAACATGAAATTTTTTTTATTTTTGCACATTACCGTGCTCGCGTGTCCTCTGCATTCGCCGTCCCTCACGAGGTCATATCCCTTTGGGCAGGTAGACTGACAATTAGCGAGTTCTAGAAATATTAGGAATCAACCGTTGTCTCCATCAAAACTGTCAAGACTGTAAAATATTGAACAAATAATGTAGAATGGATCAAATAAACATCAACTCACGCAGTGTAGCAACGAGGAATAACAGACGCCACATTTCGGCACCTCGGAAGTGAGCTCAGCGAGTCGACGAGTGGTCTTATTCGTTTTCCCACCACGCTTCTTATCAGTGAAGATGACTTGAGATGCGATTCTTTGATCCGCCGAGTGCTAGCACGATCAGCTCGTTTTGATTATTGCCCTGCACACTCTACCACCGAAAAAGACGAGAGACTGTGCGAGCTGAAGAGAGTTAGACAGTTATTTATCGTCGATGAGAGACCATGCTCAATGAAGAGACAGATGCCGGGGAACCCATCCCTGTGTAAACGTGGTGATAAGACCAGAAGATCCTGATCCTGATTACACTGATGTGCATGGTGCACTGATCAGTGAACCACGCCCCGTTGAATCACTGATTACGTTTTTATCCCTAATGAATCTAGGAATCCCTCGACAGTTCAGAAACACAACCAAATTAAACAGAAATTGGTATAAATATAGAAAATATATCACGGAAACATTTTTTTTTGATATTTTCAATATTTCGTATAATAATTGTAGCGTAGCAGATCTAAATTGTTGATCATTCATCACATGTTTCATCTTATCAGCACACAGACTATCCGACGCCCTATCATACTTGCAAACTACAGCGGAGATAGTGTGCTTCACTGAACCGGAAAGAGGAGATCATCTTGCTATCAATTACTCCTCGTCCATCCACGCCCTTATCGCATAGAGTTATACTACCAGTGCGGATAAATAATAGAGTTGTTTCTAAGCAAATTATGCTAAATAAAAGCTTAGCTCATTGTTTACATTATACAGGGATATCTTTCTCGTCTCTCGCCAGTCTTTCATCTTTCTAATGGCAAGTCATTGGGAAGAATCGAGAGAGTGTAGTTGATTATCTACTATAGTTTAGACCAGCGGGCTCCTACATAACGCTGTTCGATGACTCGACAATCCATTTTCATTGCCGAGATGAGACAATACTCCCTCATTTTCCTTCTCACCTACATCATTATCCTATCTGATGCCTCAAATCCGGATGATTCTCTCCCTGTTTACATGCGAGGCGTGCAATGGCACAAGGTGCAGGAGCACCTAAAGTATGATATTTTTTAAAAATATTATTTAATTTTAATTTCAGGACCGACCTCAGCCTATCAGGAGCAGTTATTCCAGTTAGCTATTTTATCGAGATGTCGGTGAATGTCAGAGACCATGCTGGAGCGAAGAAATCCGATTTCAATGGTCATTAACGGCAAATTCTGAGTGAAAACAAAACATTTTAGGAACAGTAATTATCGAATTGGATTTGAATCGTGCTGTAGAAAACATTCAATTGCACGCGATGGGATTGACGATTGAGAAAGTGAAAATACTCATTTAATCAGAATAATTTATTATCGGTATTCAGGCGGAATTAATTGATAATGTGATTATGAATGAGCCTGTTGGAGTTTCGAAAATCTCTGCTAACACTGAACGAGAATCCATCACTATTTATGTAAACAGAACAATTCAATTGCATGAGAAGTTCATGCTCAAGGTTATTTCACAAATAGAAATTTTATAAATCAAAAAATGAAGATTGCTTATCGAGGTCTAGCAATAATGGATCAGTATGGACTCTACGAAAATTGGTGAATAGTTATTTATTTTTAAAAAATTTAATTCGATGGATTTTAAGGGATCCAAAACATAATATTTCTGCGGATTCTAACGGGCCTTTTGTTCTTGCATCAAACAATTTTCCAACGGGAGCTCGATATTGGTTCCCTTGCTTTGATGAGCCAGATATGAAGGTGATTCCACTTTATTAGTATTGCATAAATAATAAATAAATAAATAATAAAGTCCACGTTCGAACTGCGAGTGAATCATCCGGCCGGGCTGAATGTTTACTCCAACACAGAAGTTAAACGAACAGAAAATGTAAACGAAGGGTTTGTCTCGATCGATTATCTGACATAAATTTATTAACATTTTAGAAGAAGGCTCACTATTTTCGAGAAAACACGGTTACTTCCTACCTACCACGTCGCTCTTTCTGTAAACCATTTTGGAAGCGAAAATCTCGAAATTAAAGGATTCGACAAGGTGAAATAGTACAGTTTTAAGTCCAAAATTGTGTAATCCAGGTTCGATTAATCATTTCAAATAACTCGTGGCCCTATGCGACCTCACGTGACCGTGCTAGTATATCCGAAGAGTATTACGCATTTGACGTACAAGGATTCATAAAACGAAACTTGGAATCGCTAATGGAAACGAGTTTCGAAATTCCACGAGAAAAGCTAGGTAGACGAAATAACAGACAAAGAAAATGCACTGTTTCCTACAGATATTATAATCCTGGACGGATCGAATCTACTTACCGTTCAGCCCGGATTAATCACTATTGGCCGACATAATTTGATTTCGGACTACAAAGCAAACACGATGATTGCTCGTGACTGCAGAAACGTCACTCAGGTGGTCAGTATGGCGATCAGCATACACAATTCGTCTTTTCAGCAATCTTGGCACTCAGCTGCTTTCGTTTCCTTGAAACGATTTTATATTCATTTTTTTTAGAAAAATATATTCTTGCAGCTCATCGGAAATCGTATTACTGTGCGCCAACCGAACCATATCTGGATGAATGACATGTTTTCCTATTTTTTGACGAATGCAACCGATCCAGTAAGTCCTTGTGTTGTCCATACGAATGTAAGAGCAGATTTTCGGTAAATGTGATGTCATCAGCGTAGGGAAATCAGTTTATGTGCAATACGACGCTAGTTCATTCTCCATAGAAGGATTCTAGAAAAAAATCGACTTGCAGGAAGATCCTGTGAATTTCTTACCTGATCTGGTTCTTCATGCTTCTCTGCATGAGAAACCTCTTCGACACCAATTGATGCTTGCAACATCAACTAGCCAATATTTGGCCTCGAGAAATCCGATTCCATCATTGAAGGTAAAGGAAAGCACGCGATTTATTTAATATTACAGTTTGGTAGGCAGCTCAAATACTGAAATTGCTCGACCGTTACTGTCCTTCGTCTAAGAAAGCTGTGAATGTAACATTTTATAACACAAAAAAGACAAAAAAATGTATTTTCAAGAATTATATAAAGAAGCATTTGGATGGATTTGAAAGCATTGACGATTTCATTAGTTCAATGTCAAACGCATGCGAGGATCCTGCCATTGCAAAAGAGTTTCTTGAGGATTTTATTGACCAGGTTTAATAAATATAATATTTTTTTGGAAAACAATAAAATTTGCTAACTTTTCAGCCTGGTAAAACCTTACTCATCGTAAAACGAATAAATGACACTGTGAAAATTACTCAAACTCGATACCATTCTACCTATTTTAACAAACAGCTCAGAGATAATAAGTAGTGATTCCTCTGAGAACTCAGATGAGGGAATATTTTCAGGACACGATACACTATTCCCATCCTATACACGGTTGATGGCGTTTCCAAAGTCACGGCCTTTCCCAAAACCGGTGAAGTATGAAATATTAATAGAATAGTTCTCATTTTCTTCAGAGTTGTTCATTACCATTGAAGTACCTGAAAATGCTGTCTTTTTGATAGAACAAGAATTTGACCACCTATATTTTGCATATTATGAAGATATAATTATTCCGGAGAGAAGTATTTCCAAAGAAGAACGGGATAGAATTGTATGCGAGATTTAAATAATAATGTTTAAATCAAAAAATGTTTTAGTTCTATTCTGTTAGGAAATCGATGCTCGCGGCTCTGAGCATAGGATACTTGAATTACACGGAATTTCAAGATCAGTGGAAGTCCTATGCATTTCTTGAAATCGCTACCAACCATGTGCCTACGTTTTCCATATTTTTTCATAATTAATTTCAACTTAATTTATGGGCAACTCTTTTTAGTTCTTAATTTTCCGCAAGCTCACTTCAATTCTACTCCCATCTGAAAACCTCTCTTACAGAGATGAATCGAAATCGTTAGTAGTAGTAATAATCACTCCAATGCTGCTTACTTACAATTAGCAGAAGTCGCTGCGAGCGTACTACTCTGCCGACCTGGAACGGATTAGCCAATAGCGCTGAGTGGTATTGGCAATTTAATGGGAACGTGTTGCTTATGGAGGAGCTAGAATGTGCCGTGGAATGGCATAATGCATCATCATACATGAGGTAGGGCAAAAGTTTGGAAAAGGCGACATTTGTTCCAGATTTCTCGAGGAAAACTTTCTCGAATCGACCACAACAATTCGACCATCGCTAATACCTTTTCTACCTATGAGAAATTTTTACTATAGTCATTGGCAAGAGCTGCACAGATTTTTCTTCCGGAACGCTGATAAACACTCAACTCAGTGAATGATAACATTTGAAAATATCTGGACAATTTCTTCCAGTCGATTTGCGATGCTTGCTGAAACGGTCTTGAATCAGGCTGAGGCGGGCGCTAAGGAGAAATATCCTGCTGTGAGCATTCACGATGACTATATCAATGAAGTAACGCATTGTTAAATATAGAATTTAATTATAAGATATTTTCAGCTTCGCAATTTCGTCATTCGTTCTCCTCACCGAGCAGCTTCAATGGCCACAGAGATAGAAATGAGATTGGAACGGGAATTCATCCGAAGAGAGTTGCCTCTCTTTCATAATGTGACAACTGAGTGGCAATTGTGGAAGGACTATGATACGCTGAAGAGAGAGAAGACGTGGGATAGACAATGAGTCCGAATGAAAATCCTCTCTCTCCTCTGAGACAATGGATGGTCTGAGTGGAAAATGGTTGGGACACTAAAGTGTCCCAAATTTTTGAAGACTTTTTGAAGACGTAAAAAATTGTTTAAACTAAGATAAATTCACAAGGTTTATTAATATTCAAAAGAGAGACCCATTGCAAAAAAGGCGGACCCAATGAACCGAATTATGGTAGGTTGTTTGTTTAATGGTAGGTTGTTGCCGATAAAAACAAGTCTAAAAATTGACATTCATTGTCCGGATTGCCTTCTCAATTGTCAATACATGCCAAAAAGCGAGTTATTGACGAAAAATAGAAAAAAGTCAGTTCACGATTGCCAGTCAGGGTTACCGTAGTTTTGGGTAAGGTAGATTACTGTAGAATCACTTTGGAATAAATTACAGACCATTAGACAAAACTGCGATCCATGGCTAAAATGGTGTTTTGGCTCAAAATGGCGCAGGGTTTTTCCAGTGCACATCTGTACACATCCACTCGCCTTTGCAGTTTGGCACCCATGAGTATTGATTGAAGTAGTCAAATACAAAAAAAAATTGAAAAGAAACGCTTTAAAATGACCCTTTTATCGTTGTTCCCAATTTGGGACACTTTAGTGTCTGAGACAATTTGGTGTCCCAATTTTCAGACCATTCATTGTCTGAGACACCGACCGGTCTGAAAAGTTCGGAATGAAATTGTCTGAGACCATCCATTGGACCATAATTGCCATCCCTAGTATCTTACCAGTCCAGTGGTATCTTTTTGTCAGTCGCGTTCTTGAAAGCAAACTGTCCAACTTTTCGGTTGGCGAAGAATTCGGTCATGCGCTCCTGATCTGTTTTGGCGATTGCGTGGGCAGTCCGGCTGCGGTACACTGTGATGTTCGTTTTGTCCCATTTGAACGAGAGATGCTGCCTGTCCACAGTCTGAAGAAGCATATTGATCAGCGATTTATATTTGTATACATAGTTGTCTGGACTAGGGCAATATCCTCATCATGCGCTTACGTTTTTATTAGTTTTGACGGCTGGAGTTTCCATCGAACAATAGTAGTTGCATGGTTCCTCGCTGGCAATAATGAAGAAGCGATCACTACAAGTTTATAATTTATGCAAATCAAATCCGTTATAACGCGAATGCAATCGCATACGAAGTGTAGACGTCGTTCAGCTCTGCTTGAATCTTGTCCGCTTTCATCATATAGCCCATGTCGGGATGGATTCGAATCGCCTCCTTCACAATGTTTTCGACGATCGATGGCCAATAGTCGTCCTGAATTCATATGTTATTGGCCTGTTGCAGAAGGTACGGCAAACGCGTACCTTGTACTTGTAATTCGTATGATAATCAGCAAGCCACGATTTGATTTCCATACCGACTTTCCACGCTTCACTCGACACGAAGGACGTGTTTTGGAATCTTAATAGTTGTTTGTTTTTGAAAATGCAAATGGACCTTTGACTAACATTGCCGAAGCAGCATCTGTCTCGTGGATAGTAAGCCCCTCAAATTTGCCGATGATCTGAATGATTTATTTTATTGAAACGATACGATTAATAAATTATGTAATAACATAATATTTATTTACCTCAGATTGATTGTTTCTCAGACCGTACTCGAATGCGCTTGCGAACAGCTGAAATTATTTTGTTTTTTTTCTATTTTTTATGCTTAAATACCGCTTTATCAACGGATGCATCCATCGCCGCAATAATCTGATCCAATCTCGTCTTGCTTCGATACATGTCATTGGCCATGAGGGGACCGATTACATCCGTTGAATGGAGACCATCGCGATAGCTCTGAAGCAAATTTCATGGATATGTTTGAATTTTTTTAAATAACTATTTGTTCAAAAGATAAATGCTTATCACCTTCAGATTTTTCAGCGTGATCGATTCGTCTCCAATAAACTGCTTCAGTTTGTCGCCTTTGCTGGGATCTTTCATGTAATCCCGAACTTCATTGGACATTGTAATGATGGGCTTGTTCACGGTCTGAATCATATTGAGCATGAGACTGTGAAAAGTAAGAAATATTTTCTCAAGTAAATGCGTATTTCATTTCCCTACTGTACCACCAGATATATTTATAAAGGCAAAGTATACATATCGTCAAGGCTTAATAGCATGTGCTTTATATTGGATGGTTTACCATGTTGAATATCGCAGTGACCATGATTGCTTCCAGGCTGTTGAATCGCTTGTTCATTTGGTTTTCCAACTGAACAGAATTCTCTAACTCGCATCACATGGAATTAATACACCCACATTCCCAATTTGCTCCGACATTTCCTTGAATTTCTTCTCCATTTGCTTCTCCATTTTATCGGCTCCGAATCGACTGGCGTCTCTGACCATGGAGCCGAGGACCGCGAAGACTCCTGTTTTATAGATAAATTATAAAAAAATTAAAAAATTTAATTTAAAAAATATCTCTAAAAATCGTACCAAGTATTTCCTTAAGCCGCTTGTCCGGATCTGCCGTGAATATCTTCATTGAGTAGTCGACAAAGCTGGCGGCCATGGGCAGAGCTGGCGTTACCGCGGCGCACACTGAAGTGCGCCGTTTGCTGGGATACTTCGAAAAAAAAGTGCAGGAAAATGCTTGCTTCAAGTGATTTTACAGTGATTATAAGTAATACAAAACTAGGTGGGGCCGGATGAAAAATATCCCAGCATTACACTTACCGGTCGCCGCAGTGAGAAGGAGGAGAGGACAGAGGAGCTTCATTGTGAAGCGGATGGCGTGCTGAGCTTCCTTCGGAGTATTTGTACCAAGTTTGAGCAATCACTAACTCTCCTCATTCCACAGAAGTTCAGAAGCTATTGGAGCGAAATCAAGTGCGAAACGAAGAGATTTCAGAAGCGGTAGAAAGATGAAATGTGCACTCATTCACATTGATGGGTCTCGCTCTTTGAGTTACAACAATGTACTGAAAGCCGTTCGAATGTAATTGGTTCTGTCAAAATTCGAAAACGATGGAAGTGTTCGCTTTCACGTTCTTCTTTTGCCACTGTTCCATTCATATTTATCATTCCGCCTTTATCACTTCAATCATTGCTTATTTACGTTGTTTACGGCAAACATAGGGCAGCTTTGCGTTATCGCAGTCGACATCGATCCACCTGTAATGATATTTGATCAATCTGTTCATTTTCACGTTATCAGAGACGCACACAATTCTAGTGTCTATTTTTACGAACAAAAAAATGGAAGTAAAATAAACTCACGGCGCGGCAGTCGAATCAGTGTACATACCGCCACAGCTCCAGCGTCCGGCAATTGGGTAGGCTGCAAGGAGAAGTTAACATTTTTCAGTTGCAGGCACTTCATCTTTTCATGAACGTTATTGTGAAAATGCATTCAGTTGCAGATTACAACAGCTCTCGGCACGAATATGATTCATGAACAGAAAGGGAAGAATGAGATGGAGGAATATTAATGCTAAATATAACTCACGTGCGACAAAGTTGTTGTAGACGCTCTTGTCGATTGGCGCGTTTCCATCCACCCATGACCACTTGCCCGAGCCTACTGGCGATTCTTGAGCGCCTGAAACTTTTTTGGTTTATAAAGTATTTCGTTAGAATTGATAATTTCGTATTTGTAACGTTGTTGTAAAATTGTGTTTTCATGATATGTTCATTTTCAGATCAAGCTCACCAATGTGCACGCCGCCCACTACACCCAAGCCGTTGGCCGAGCGGCGAATGTAGCTGTTTTCCTGAAAATAACATTTTTTGAAATATTTAGAGTAGTGTTCCGCAAATGACACGTCTCGAATTAGAGATGTGAAGAGAGACATTGTCTCCCTCATTCGCGTCTCCCTCGGAGACATCTCTCGGTCGGGAATGAGAGGGAGACGTCTCCAATCACGTCTCCTTTTCCTTTGTTCTACTCTCCCTGTGAGAGAAATCGAAAATTAATTTGATTTCGGAAATTTTAATTCAAATTTCCTCCACCGATCACAATGGCTAGAACAAGGAAAAATGGAGAGACGTCTCCCTTCTCTTCCTCACAAGAAAGGAGACAAGGGAAAATTAATAGTAAAATGAGGGAGACGTTTCACGTCTCCAATTTCAAAAGGAGACGTGAGTCTTTTCTTTGTTCGAGGTCTCCTCGAGTGAGTCATTTGCGGAACCCTAATTTAGAGTGACGCACTAGCGAAATCGAACCTCATCGCTGTTGATGGTGGCAAGTGTTCCGCCGTCCTTCTCACACTTAGCCTCGGCGTCCTTCCAGCTGAGCGCATCCGTGAATATCTGCAAATCGTCAGGAAAATTTAATAATTTGATAAAGTTGTGATTAAGCACATTTTTGTGCATAGGAAGAATTCTTTATGAGGTACCTTGATACACGGTTTGTCCCAGTCCTTTGATGCGCTCATCACATCGTAGTCTCCGCATTCGTCAATATCCTGAATTATGTTTTAAGATTCAATTAGGGCCTTCACTGCTACTATTTAGTTTAGACAATTTTCTGACCTCGTCACTGGGTGTCGCCTCGCACAAGAATGTGTACGTGTACAATGTAGTGTCGTCATCAACGACGAACCAGTCATTAAACCACTGGAATAAGAATACATTAGTATTCAATCTCTTTCATTTAGTCCGATTGTTACAAGTTTCAGTTGAGCTCAGTAAGCTCAGACTAAAGAGAGCTCAAAGGTCCGCTGGAATGATGACGGATTGAAAAGATAAGCTCTGACGGAATACCGCATCACTCTAGATAGACCAGGAAATCATCCTTCACACAGTCAACGTTCAAACACAGCATACAAATTTTCATGAACAATGAAAGGATCTTAGAAAACCAGTAAATTAATCAAATTTTTAAATAACCATTTACCGTTCTCGAGACGACATGTTTCTGGTCTGCAACACAGTCAAAGTTGAGGTTGACGTTGCCGGGCGGCTGAATGTAGTTGATCGCTGTGTGATCAGCCCATTCGAGATGGTGGGTGGAAGGGTTGCAGACCATTCCTAAACGTGTCATCATTCTCGGAACAGATATTTTAGTAAAACTATTGGTCGAAAAGAACAACCTATTATGAAAATATAGAAACAATGAAGTCTCACCGAGAACAAGGAACACAGATTTATCCGCAATATCAGAATAGGAGGCAACGATGTCGTTGAACATTTTCTGGTCCTGAAAATATTTTAGGATATTTTCAATGAAAATTTATTAATTGCAAATTCTTAGCATACTTTTTCGCCTGTCAAACCAATCTTAAATATATTACGTACGCTAGCATTTTTACCTCCATACTCTTGATAATCGGCAGGGTCGCTTTGTCCAGCTGACACTGGTTGGTCATCTGGGGAAGAAGGGTGTCGAGTGAGCCCTTCACCCAGAGATTGAGAGGGCGAATGCATCTTCAATTTATTTGTAATTTGTAACGACAAGTATTGTTTTTTTAGGAATCTATCAAAAAATATTGAAAATCCCTACTTTCCGCCGTCTTTGAGATCGTAGAACGGCGGGCATTTCGAAGCACTGGCCAGGAAAGCGACTGAAAACCGGAAACTATTGATATTTTAGATGATAAAACAGGGCTAAACCATGAAAAAGGAAAATAATGAAGAAAGTTACCCGACGCTAGCGCGCTCAGCAGTCGAAGCATCTCGGAGCAATGTGCTGACAAATTTTGCGGTATTTAACAATCTTTTATCAAGCTCAAAGGCGTGCCGATTGCGTGGCTCTCCAATTACTCCATGATCTCTCACATTTTCTCCTCGATGACGACAAACATCGCAGCCATTTCACTTTGTCATCAGTTGAATCGTGTTTGAACCCGTTGCATTGCTCGACCAATTGTGTGAACATTGCCTATTTTATGGTTGTGTTGGACGACATTTTTTCAGCTGCAACTTGAGAGCAAGAGTTGGAATGCCGCTGAAAACGTCTGCAATAATGAAGAAGCAGCAGTGGCGAGAATCGAGGCAAAAAAAACTAGCACACCGTCCACTACAGTGACGGCGGAAACGAGCTCGCAGTCGACTACCATAGTTTTGCGCTCCACCCTGAATTACCGTAGATAAGCCAATTCACGGTCAGGAAATTCAGAACCGATAAATGCAAAAAATCATAATTACGGTAATTCCAGGTGGAGCACAAAGGTTGCAGGCTTTTGCAACACTGACTGCTGTGGTCCTTCTTCATCGATCCATGAAAGAAACAAAGATAAAAATCGTCCTATTGTCATGAAATTTCCAACAATTTAGTAAAATTAGTTCAAACCTTGAGCCGTGAGAAGTCGAGGGACGCGGGTATGAGCGGGGAATCCCTTTTTCACGTATGATTCGAATGTATGAATGACTGAGTGAGTAAATTTCTCACTAATTATAAGCGAGAGTGGAAGAGAAACAATGCTGATATGGAGAAAGATAAATTGCCATCACTTCATGCGAATATTGTAGTCTTATCAGAAGATAGAGGCCGGGCTGCTTTGATAAAACGAATTGCACCTCACGAGTATTTGTTCCCTTTCTGCCACATTTTCCATACTTGAATGTCATGCTGCGGCTGGCTCTAACCTTCTCCTTCCTTGTCTGTGAGTTGTCTTGCCCTCTGAACGGTGAAATTTTCTCTATTCACTCTTTAGACTTTGTCCATGCCATTTGTCCGAGTGGATTCGACCTTGTTCGAAATGGAGAATGCTACATGTAAGCTGTTCAACGTTAGATCTGTGGGAAAACATTGTAATCACTAAATGATAGAAACTGAATATAAGAAAAATGTTCTCTTTTTTCACAGAAACCTGGTCGATGAAGACTTGGCTCACTTTCTTACCGGATGGAGTCAATACCGGTATGAAATTTAACGCTATCCACCAGATGAATCATGTCTCACTAGATTAGCTTCGATAACTCATTACTTTCGAAACACAAGAAGAAACTAGACGGCATTGCGAGTTTTCCATATTTTCCGCGATTAATTGCATTTCGTTATCAGATATCAGCGATTGGTGCGATAGCAGTAACGATTCGTGGGCAAGAAAATGTATGTGGGTTATGGACCCGACGTCCAACAATTGGCATCAGAGTGAGCTTTTTTCCTATTCAAACCTATGCATTTCTTCACATTGTCTTCTCTTTTTTTCTCATTATTTTTTCACTTGAGTATGACGATATAAGACGGGTGAAACTATTTTTTCCTAAAGAGATTGACAGTTATGTCGAAACTATGAATCAGTTCCTAGAAAATCGTCGCAAAATACGATTGCCGATCTACACTAGGGGTTATTTTGTCAATGCAATTTCGCGACATTTTTTTTTACCACATTTCGGTTTATGATGTGCTGTTTTACAACAATTATGTGAAACTTATTTTTATCAATTCATTTATCAATGCAAATTTTCTATCAAGCAGTTTCTTCGTAATTCTCGTTGACTTGATATATCGTATCTCCTTGAACAGTAGTATATACCGCGGATAAGACGTCCACAAACTGGAAGCATTGGAATCGATCAACGAGTTATCAATACTCCACAAATACTCCACTATACCGAAATCTCTAACTTATTATAGAGAATAACGGTTTGTGTATGGTGTTCGCGGTGCGATTTGGACCAAGAGAATTCAATAAACAATATTCATTAATTACACAAGGAACAAATAATGGGGTGAAAGAT
>LS485378.1:19564-56171 GCA_900490705.1 Pristionchus arcanus
AATTATTTTTACTCCGGATATTCGTTTTTTCCTACTTTTCGATTTCATTCCTCGAAATGGAAGTCATTGTTGTCAGTCGGTGCAGTTCAACGGGGGCTGATGAATGCATCGAATGGTCTAGATACACTGACAAAGGATGCGGCAAAGACACGAGGCAAAGTCATGTGGTTCGAAATCCCTAAACGATCAAAAGAAAGAAGTGAACGAACACCAAAAACGGGTCGCATTGCTGACTCGCATTGCTCGGATACACGCTCAGCTTCTTAGATCGAGCGCCGTTCTTGGCAAAGATCCAATTTCAAGAAAAATACAGGCGTATTCCCTCACTTTCGCGCGCTATCTCACATCCAAGATTTGTAAATGAGTGACTTTGTTTTTTACTTGTGATTCCCTACTGCGTTATCCATTATTGCGCCCATTCCAGATGTTTGGGGCGCATAAATCGACCAAGTCAACCAATCAGAAGCAGAATCTTGACGCACTCGTGAAGAGCCTCTTCCAGGACGACTATCATCTGCTCAAAAATTAGCTTTTTCCAATCGTTTTCTCTTCGGTCAGAGCGAGATCGCATGCAAATCATGAAGAGGCGCATTCTTTTTTTGCTATCAGAATCAGTGACAATTTTCGAAATTCCGTTGCCCTTGTCTTTCCGCATTCTCGCACATCTGCCAGATCTCAATACATTCGAGATAGTGGTTGACCCATGTCTATATTTGACAAGTAAAAATGATCGATCAAGAGACGGAACCTTCACTCTCATTGACCTATTCATGATTCTCTCGTTTTTGTTCAATATCGCTGTTGCAGGCAAGACTCACGCAATTTGGCGCCCGTTTCACCCTCTTCGCCCTCTTCCAAAAGCCATTCTCCCCTCTCCCATTCCTCATCGACGTCTTCTGAATCTCGCTCGTGGGATTCGATGGTACGCGCAGCGACGGAAGAGCAAGCCATACATTTGATTTACCCTTCCTCACTCACGGATAAAATAAATGGAAACACGTTTATTTCGACGATAACTGCGCTAGCATTTCAAGAATTGGCTTCCGTTTGTGCTACTATCATGGTTTGCCGGATGAAATGCGTAAATTTCGTCAGGAGAGACTGTCGAATTGGGCCGGGTAGCAGAATGGTGTAACTGAAAGAATATCATGAGTGGAAAGTTTGCTTCTTCTTTTTTTCTTTCTTCCCGATGCAATTTTTCAAATTCTTCATTAAAACAACCCTCACTAAATAGCTTACGCACACAGCTGGTCCTAGCGAGAACAGATCCGAAGTGTAGTACATGATCTCGTAAATTGTTCGAAAATCATCATACGAGAATCTTCCCGATGTATTGAAAGCCGCAATTAGGCACTAAATTTCTGGTAGAAGGTACGCATCACGTAGTAATAATACGGTTGAAGAAAAAGAAAGCTGCTCACAGCAACGAAAACATTCAGCGATTGCGATACGAAGATGCAAAAGCTGATGAGAAGAAACGATCTTTCCTGAATTCAATAAATATTGTTGCTCTACCTCTCTCTGAACTTGCCAGAGATGCATGCCTAGGCTTAGTTACCGCTCGCAAAAATCGCAGCGAAAAGATCTGAATTTATTCAATAATTTCGAATCGAAGTGCACTGACGTTAAGAATCGAGCATGTGATAAAGATTAAAATTCCAAATCCGAGTTGAATGCTCGCGGCGAGAGGTTTCATCTGCGAAAACTGCTGTTCTGGATTATGGAAAAATGGATACAGTATCCAGAATGTTCATACAAAGTTGCCGGACGGTTCCAGAAAGTCGTATCTTCCAGTAATGTTATCCAATTGCATTTTAGTGACCATTGGTAGCCTGAAAAACAAGGCTTTCGAGACGAATTTGCGAGCATGCTGTTCAGTGATGAAACACGGATACGAGGCGGATTTTTTGTTGCGATAGTCGTAAACTAAAAATAGGTACCGTGCTGCAAGATGGACCGCAAGAGCTACTGCTTGAACAAGTATGGCTATTCCGAGATAGTAGCTCCTCCACCACTGAACTTGATGAATAGTAATGAAAGTGAATTCTAGAATACCGTCGTGTCCCTTCCAATAGAACGTATCGCCATAAATCGGTCGAAAGTAAGCAGAAAAAGGTCGATATTTTGGACATAGTAAAAATGAGGAATAAGAAAGCTATGAATGTGACTGAAAATATTTGCAAAAATTTCAGGAAATAACAATAACTTGAATCACATTAGCAATTGCCTATCCACCAGCCACTCGTAATAAAAGAAGAAGAATGGTTCATTAGTCAACTTCAGGTAGACCCAAGCGTTCAACCATGTCAAAATGTTCTAAAATATGATACGCTGAAATGAATGAAGCAACTGCTAATTCACCGATGCTGACATAATTGAGAAAAATACGACAAAACTCCCACTGAGGATCGGCCGAACGCCGTACATTCCATAGAAAACAAGTGCGTACGATAGAATCCCGGGGATTCCATAGGCGAATTGGATTGCGTTTCGAAGATGCATTTTTGAAAGAAGCTTGTGTAGCGCTCACTTACGACAGAAAAAAACGGGCATGCGCTAATTTCACCTTTGAGATGTGTGCATTTCTAGACAGGGCATTGATACATGACCACTCTAATGACCAGGTAATGATGCTTGACCATTTGAGCATTTTGATGACTTGGCTGTGCCGAGTATGCTATAGTTGCGTGAGAAATGCGTATTGTGGCTCCTCTTATATCCAGATAATCGTTTGTTCAGCAACGGCCCTCTCGATTCGTTCAACTGGACGATGCAGTGGGGATAGGCGGCGCTGTTCATCGGGTGCACATGTTCAAGAATGCCCTCAGAACTATTTTTTTGGAATCCATCCACATCCACTGCAATCCACTGTAATGATAAACAGCATGAGAAGGGAACGATAACATTGAAAACTGCCTTGAAGCCCATGACCTTGTAGAGATCGAGTTCTTACCAGGCACTGAATCACCTCTTTGATCTCGCACTCATTGATCACAGTCATCTAGAAATCATCATGGATGATAAAAAGAGAGAATTTCCTTGTCTGCACGCACGTTTCCGTGACCATATCGTCGTACTTGATCATTGTCTCTTCATCTTACACACTCTTTCATCCCACATATTTAGACCCGCTGACCACTCTCTTTATATAAACGAGGCACCGCCTTGCTGATAACACATTCTTGGCAAGTCATTCCTGGAATTTCAGAAGATGCATCTCCTCTTGCTCGTAACGCTCATGGCTGCTGCGGCTACGGCAGAAACGGAGTAAGCAATCACGCTCCTTCCAAATAGCATTGTTGTCCATTCATCAGATTTGAAATTCCGAGATACATGAAATGCATTGTTTCTTTGCAGATGCGGCCAGGTCAAGGTGAATCCCATGGGAGCAAGAGCAGCGGGAGCAGCAGTTGCTCAGACCGGCAATGCCGTCACGGGCGGCAGTCAGGCGGCCGAGGGCGCGTGGCCGTGGACAGTGTCAATCTGCAGGATGGGTACGGAATCCGCTCGATGGTAGCAGAACGAAGATGCAGTTCATGAACCTTCTAGAATGTGTTGTAAAAAAACGTCCAGAACTTTCCTGAATATTCGAGATGGCGGGAATAGCTCCTATAATGTTCAAAATTAGGTTGGGAAATAAAATTTAATATGCCCAGATTGGTTCGGCACCTGTCAATTTTACGCGGCGGGCACGATCATCAGCGAGAACTGGGTCATCACTTCACGTGCGTAATTATTCTCATATTGTTTGCAGAATTTGATCAATGATAATCGTATGATAGTGATAACTAGAGATCGAGAAATTATACCGTCGACTCTTCATTTTGCACACATTCTCACCGACCGAGCGGGCGAGAAAATGTGCAAAAGTCGACGGTATAATTCCTCGAGCTCTACAAAACAGTCAACGCCTACTTTCAGTCACTGGAATCGATCCGGCCCTGAAGACGCGTTATCGTGTCCGAGCGGGCACAACGAGCAATGCGTGAGTTTTTTCCCTATTCTGGCTGTTTTTTAAAAAGAAGCGTGTGTTGGAGGGCAGGGAGTAAAAGATACGAATCGTATATAGTTTCTAGTCCCCCTTTTCAGTAACGGCGGCCAATTCATCCAACTCGAGAACATCATGCATCCCAAATCGGCCAACACAGTCGAACACAAAGCGGACATTGCTCTTATTGAGGTGATAATTTCGATAGTTTCCAAATCGTTTTTTAGTAAATTCTCACTTTTTATGAGGAACTGGCTGTACCAACAGTGGTTTTCATATTTGAGAGTTATCGCCAGAATTGATCTATGAATTTTGCAGCTCCACACTTCCCTTCAATTCAACGACTTCGTGCAATCCATTTGCCTGCCCAGCAATGATGATGATGTGGTATGATTCTTTATTTCATATTCCGTTGCTAATCAAACACCACTCACAGGTATCATATTTTCCTTAAATTATCAATACAGGTCAAGCCTCTCTCATCCGCCTGGTTCGCTGGATGGGGAAAGACGAACGGTATGCCATTTAATGCTTCATTCGATTTTTTTGGATCGAATTTTATTCGACAAAAGTCATATGATGTGAATAACTTCATTGAAACTATGTGAACCGTGGTCATTTCCCCCCATTCCAGTATCTTCCACAGAGCCCGCAGAGACGTACTTGCACCAGACACAAATGAACATAATGACGAATGGACTGGGCTGTCCCGCATACTTTGATGTGCGTTGTTACGTTTAGGGAAAAATCTCCCTGAAATATTGTTTTTTTCTCAATAGAAACTTAGAAATCATAATAATTCTTGTGTTCCTTGCAGAAAACAACGCAGATCTGCGGCAGAGGCGCTAGCGAGGGCAACGTTTGCACCGTATGATATCTTTCTGATTTCTTTCACTCGTCGCATTTCTTCTCTGCCCTTTTCGATTCAAAGACGGTTTCGTGTGCGGTCTAATTGCTCTCGACACTTGCAGTTCGATGTGGGTGGTCCGCTGGTGCAGCAGGTTGCGGATGGAAGGTGGTTCCTGTATGGAATCGCGGCGGCGATGAATGAGTTCGGAGGGAGTGACTGCAATCAGTCATGTAAGCTGCTCATTAGTTTCCTTTTACATCCCTTGATGGCGCACATTCTGGGGGGATTCACAAGCCACTCGCTTTTTCCATAGTATTCTCGTCTTTTTCTGGATAATGAACCTAGAAATTTAACAAATTTACTCTATTTCAGCCATCCTCAATCGCGTCAGCGCCTTCTGCGAGTACATTCAGGAAACGTCCAACGTTTCGTGCCAATAATGATCACGTTTTTGAATAAAGAAGAATGCCCGTCCTCTTGAATTATGTACAAGCAGCGAATACTGCCGCTCAGAATTCCTTATCCACGATGACATTGCCCCTTTTGTTGTGTTTTAGAGACGGGCAAATGAAGATAGCACTCTGCTCATTCATCGCCCTTTCTCACCAGTCAACACCAGCGCCTACTGCGAGTACATCCGCGCAACGTCGAACGTCGCGCGTGCGTAATCATGAATGTTATAAATAAAGCCCATTCTACCCCTTCTCCGTACACGTGAACACATCCAATCCTGCCCCGGCATATTCGTTCTTTGATTTACTTCCTCGAAATCGAAGTCGTTGTTGTGGTTGTACGGCACTGTAACGGGTAACGAGCGAATCGAATTGCAGTGAGGCACTAACAAAAGACGCGGCAAAGACACGAGGAACGTAGTAAAAATGAGGGATCAAAAAGCTATGAATGTGACTGAAAATATGAGTAAACTTTTAGAAAAAAACGTGAACTTGAATCACATTAGCAATTGTCTATCAACCAGCCACTCATAGTAGAAAAAAAAGAAGGGCTCATTAGTGAGTTTGAGATAGACCCAAGCGTTCAGCCATGTTGCAATGTTCTGAAAAATCATTTGACACGAAAACGAAAACAAGGACACATACCGAGGCTGACATTACAGTGAAAATGACGATAAAGCTCCGACTTAGTATTCTCCGAACGCCAAACATTCCATAGAAAACAAGTGAGTACGATAGAATCCCGGGGATTCCATAGGTGAGTTGGATGGCATTGCGAAGTTGCATTTTCGAAATGTTCTTTGAGCGCTCACTTACTCGGATAAAAATGATTTTACGGAAGTGATTGCGCTAATTTCGCCATTGAGAAGTGTGCACTTCTAGACAGGGCATTCATACTCGGGATGGCAAATGAAGTGATCTCTCTCACCGGTCGAGACGGCGAGAGAGTGCTCTGGGTGAGGAGAGTTTTCTTCCCTTGCCATCCCTATTTGATTCGTTTTCGCTTCAAATATCCGGTAATGATGCTTGAACATTTGAACATGTTAGTGATTTGGTAGGACAAAATCTGTCTTTCGCCTAGCCAGTTTCGCGTTTCTAAACTAAGTGGAAATTATTGAAATTCGTTAAATTGCAACAATTCATTTCGTCAAACACAATGGCTCTGTAGAAAGTTCAATACGGAAACTTTACATCTACAATACGCATAATAATGTTGCCGTACGTGAGTAAACAAGTATTTTTATCTGACGATAATAAGAGTACGCAGAGGGTGCGGTGAGCAGATTAATCATTACTGGAGAGGCCACGTCGCAGATACAAGGGCACTCGACTGCAATTGGATGATCGATCAATCTGAAGCTCTCTTAAATTCGATTTGATGTTATCTCACGTGGTTGGATGTGGCTGTTCCACTTCCCTTCCGTCGTTCATCTCCTCGTTTGCTTGTCTGGCTAATCGATCGTTCATCACATTAACCGCCTGACACGCCTGACATCTCAGTCCGTCCCCATTGGACTGCCTGATGAAGCAGGTGTACCAGCACAGCGGACGGTTGACGCCCGGCTGAGGAATGTCAAGGGACGGGGGGAGGAATTTAGAAACGTATAGCCTAACAAGAAACAGCACCTCATCGCCTCAATTGACTCCCGTATTGCTGCGTCTTCTTCCTTGTATAATCGATCACATACATCGCACATCTTTCCTTCGTCCGTTGCAACTCTCTCCATGCACTTAGCGTAGCACTCGGGTCGGTCGACCATGTTGAGACTATCACTACACGTGCTGCCGGATGAACATTGGCTTGATTGGGAAGTGGACGTGACGTCACTATAGGAAGCAGCGAATGCCTTGAAATCGGCCTCCCACCGGGTGCACGCGGCACACTCGGACTGGCTTCGCACGCCTGAATATTCATCTGTTTTTTATGATAAAGTTCAGACTACACGGATTAAAAACGCATAAGCAAGCTACCTGCAATATCGTATTTCACACAATCGTAATAGCACGACGGCATTGGAAGTGTTGAAGGAAGTCCGTCCATCAGAAATCAAAAGTCAAATGTAATAAATAAAATAAGCTTGAAAATTATCGATAGAGGCAAAGAATAGTGTGAGCATGCACACATCCATTAGGCGTCGAATGCACAGTGAGTCAAGAGCAGCCGGAGGGTAGGAGATGTCCGATACGAATATTGTCTTGCTACTGCAATATCATTTTGAGGCTACCACTCCAACTGCTCCAGTGTCCGGCGCGGTTTGGATCACAGCAACATCGGGATTACGTCGAAACGCGTGAAAAACGTTGACGGCGAGTCTGTGGCAATGCATCTCTGTCGCCTGTGGTAGCGAAACTGAGTCACCTGAATGGAACTTGTGGTTGGAAGCTGCAAGAGATAATATAGTCGAAAGTGCTTGGTTCGCAAGTGTTCTAAAAATATCGAACAATGCGAATACAACTCTGGAACAATCTAGGAAGTGGAGCATGCAAAGTCACTCGGCCTAACCTAGTATGGCTTAGATGCTGTGTGATGCCGCGCCTTGAACAACATATATTTAGAGAGAATTTGGATTGTTCAACGGAATTCGAAATACGCTTCCTGGTACGCCCATTCTTGCGTTAATCCATGACGCCTCCTCTGGAATTCGGGAGATTACGCGAGCACATCGCCTCAATTTCTTGATCGTTCTCTCACGTTGAAAGCATTCAAAGATTGCGCTGATATGAACAGCAGACTCGAGAGGAATTCGTGCTGTTTCTTACCCATAATTATCTCGTTTGATATCTTTCCCAAGGCGACAAACACGCGATGGCGGTAACAACGACCGAGTTTTTAATGCTTTTTAGGGTGAGGCTGAGGTCTCCTTATTCCGCACAGTCTCTCATCAATCAGAACGGGCATTGCGGACATGATCACAGTGTGTACGTGTGAAACGCTAGGCTGTAATCAGCGCATGACCAGACGACTGTAGTCAGGTAATGAAGATAAGATACTGTGCACCGCCGGATTCAATGAGGCAGGCCAAGCCTTCTTTTCGGTATTCAAACGTAAATTCCATTCTCAGCGCAAACTAGAAGATAACAGCGCGTGGCAGGGTATAAAGCGGTGGACGATGTGGTTGTTAGTCAGCTCATCAATAGACGAAGGATGAAGACGCTTGCTCTACTTCTTCTGGCTACGACAGCTTTCGTGGCGGGTACGTGTTAGATTGAATTATTTCCATGCTTCAATTCATTTCAACTAATTTGGCCTAAATGTCTTGAAGATTTGTGCAGAAAATGCGAAACGCTCATTCAATGTTAAATTTCACCTTCAGATTCCACTCCCCTCATCGCTGATGTTGCCCCGAAATTCGACGTGCTCTTCATCAACGATTTCACGCTGAATTTCGTCGATGAACAGGCGAGAGATCGTGAAAAATGAAGAGACGGCAACGTTTCGAAATTTACAGGTTAGGCTGGCCGGAAAGTCGGTGAAATGCCCCGGAAACGCGTTCCCGGAAGCCGCTGAGCAATTCGCCTTCACTTCTTCCGTCGTGGACGGTGAGCTCATTCTGCTATTTGTTCTGGAGTCTCTATTTTGTCTGTATTATTACGAGAACCAAACAAGTATTGCGTGATGAGAGAGTGTGGACCTAATTCATCTAGTGTATCGTACTGGAATTCTGGAGTTTTCTAGCCATCGACGCCTCCATCGACCTCACGCTCCAGTACGACTTCTACAACGGAGGAAGCGGTAAGCAACTATTTATAAATATTTTCTACAATATTGATTTCGATGCAAGTATCTAGGATTTTATCTTGTCATGTCATGCCAGTTGGGGAATGCCAAGGACGAAACCGAACAACGGATATCGTATTCCTTTCCAGGCCATCATCTCAACGGGTACCTCTTCACGAGGGACAACTTTGCCGCCGACGCCGGCCAAATCTTCCGCAACTTCTGCTTCGAAGAACCGCAGCAGAGCGACCTGCCAACGTGAGAGACACCGTTTTCCATTCTAACACAGTATTCGATTCTGGAACCGGGCCATTCGAATAATGTTGTTAGACCTGCATTGAAATATTTATATATTTTTTATGAAAACGAATATTTTTATTTATTTAAAAAAATTTTTCTTTTTATTTTTTTTGTATATTTTGAATATTAAAAAAAATGGCGTCCCAGGTACGTGAAGACCAAGCTTGTCCACGCGAGAGATGTCGACGTCCTTGTACTGTTCACCGCAGCGTAAGTGCCATTTCGAAATTGAAGCAAACAATGACACGATGATAAGGGAGCAGGGAGTTTGGAATGCGGGCGGAATCGTCTCTCCGGAAGAGATCGCGTGAAATGATGATATTTCACACGTACTTTGAACTGGAAAGAGAGGGAGGAAATTGCAGATCCGCCGGCGAGCTCGCGGCCGCTCTGCCCATCAACGCTGACGACTTCAAGGCAGTGATCGTTGTCGGCCTCAACGGTAAAGACCTTACATCAAATCAAACCTGTAAAAGATATGTGTATGGCAATTCCATTAAAAGGCCCTCTTCTACCTCCGTAATGTAGCAGTTTGAATGACTCTTATACATCATAGTGACAAAAATGCAAGCACGATGAGCAGAAGTTTTAATTTTAATTGCAGGTGCCGATGCCTCGGCCTTCTACCCGTCCACGTTCATCGCCATCGACGACTTTGCCCATCCGGAAGACGTCGCCGGCATGATCAATAAGGCATACGGTGAGCAGAAACTTCCGGGATTTAGCAAAGCCCCGATTTTGCAGCCGACATCCAGCAGCGAACGGCCTAATCGTCGAAGTCGGCATACCTTCTCATCTCGCATTGAAAATCGCATGTTTTCGTGACTTTACGTATAAAGTTGGCAGAACTGCAACGAATATACCGCACGGCCATGCAAATAAAAGATTTCCATTTTATACACTAACCAGCCGGGACCGCGCGCCTACGGCGCGCTTCCCGGCTGGATATCGCCGGGATATGTGTTAGTTGCTTTGTGTGAACCATCTGGGCCTAACATCATCATTTTGAACATTCTAGAAGCCGCCGGGGCACTTCTTCGATATTTGGCAGCTTTTTCTCAGAAAGAACCATTCTCAACCATTCTCCCTACGATTCTAATTCCCCACCCCATTCACATTCGGAGCGGTTGTTGCCTGGGCCTAATACCGAAGAAGTTCCGCCGCCGGACCAATTCCCTTCATTTCGAACATTCTAGAAGCCGCCGTACCTTTTCCCTTCATTTCGAACATTCTAAAAGCCACTGGACCTATTCCCTTCATTTCGAACATTCTAGAAGCTGCTAGAAGGGATACTATAGGGTTACGGTAGGTATACTGTAGTCGGGATACTATAGGGTTACGGTAGGTATACTGTAGTCGGGATACTGTAGGGTTACGGTAGGTATACTGTAGTCGGGATACTATAGGGTTACGGTAGGTATACTGTAGTTGGGATACTAAAGGGTTACGGTAGGTTTACTGTAGTTGGGGATACTGTAGGTATACGGTAGGTATACTGTAATCGGGATACTATACGGTTACGGTAGGTATACTGTAGTTGGTATACTAAAGGGTTACGGTAGGTATACTGTAATTGGGATACTGTAGGGTTACGGTAGGTATACTGTAGTTGGGTTACTGTAGGTATACGGTAGGCGTACTGTAGTTGGGATACTGTAGGGTTACGGTAGATATACTGTAGTTGGGATACTGTAAGGTTACGGTAATGGGTCATGGCACTTTAGGGTTGGGGGGGGGAGAGGATTCTAGACAAACACGCAAACACGCATAAGGAGACATCTCTCAAATGAGTAATGATACACTATTTCAAAACACATGGATCAGCCTAGCGTATGATGTAATAGATAGAAAACTTCACTTTAGAATTACCTGCAATTCTGGATAAATATCCAGCTGTAGGCGCAGCATTCGAACTGCTCGCTGAGATGGGGATGAGGATAATTATCGCTTCATTTAGAAACTATAGATTGTGTGATGTTGAAGAGAGACAGCGGAGGTGGAACAGAGCAGCAACGAAAACAAGCGTGGTCTTTTGTTGATTTCATCGGTAAATTTGTATTTGTGAAGTTGACAATATATAATCTCGTGTTGAAACTCAACATTAACGTAAATGTGTCTGGAAAATGAACAAACAAATCTCACCGCCGATGTCGGAGACTCCAGATGATACCGCGTCCGTCAATTCTTCAATTTGCAACTATTCTGCTTTTCCACTATTTTCTACGCAGTTATGAGATCATTTCTTTTTTGCAGTTAAGATTTATAGCACCCATATTAAAAACCGATGAAATTATTGAAAAAGGTAGGGCGTCCTAGTCCTTTTCTCCTCATTGATTTAATTGCTTTTATCTGCGACATTACTGTTCATTACATGCGCGGCAAGATAATACAAAGAACAAGTATAATAAAGACCAAGCACGCCGATTCCCTTGGGGTCTGATTAGGAACTGCTCATCTCGTGAAAGCATACCGTATTCCCCAGAACAAAATTGTTTTTTCAGAAGCATCTGCGATTTCTGTATTTATTCTGCAGGTTGCAAGCATTACGGAAACATTTGCGAGCAACAATGGTCGTTTTCGCTACAGCGTTTGTAATTACGGTAAGAAAATCGAATACCGATATTTGTGTGAACTGTTTATCAGACGTTTGTTGTCGGTTCTTCTTTCTGCTGTCTTGCTTTGTGGACCATTCAGAAATCAAGCTTGCTGAATGAATCGTACGTCTCTATTGTCATTACGTTACGTCATTCAGGCAAACAATTTATTTTCGCAGATTTGGTGTGATCTGCAAGTTTCAAATGATCACCGATCTCACCCTGCTGATAGTGGCGTCGTCCTATAGCTTGATCCCTATTGAATACGCCCCAGCAGACGACTCATTCACTAACATTGCCATCACTTATGTGAAGGTTATTGTGCAGTATCGAAAAAAACAATATATTTGAAGGTGGCCGAAATCAGCTACCATTACTCTGGCGCCATGCATGATCTGTTCGCAATCAATCGATTTGTCTACATCGTATTTCCAATTATGCAGCAGGTACGGTATTTCCAATAGCTGTCTTTAGATTTAGAAACTATATGTTTAGGCTTGGAGAAGAGCTACTCCGAGGATTCTGTTTGTTTGTGCAATAATTACGGCTTGTCATACGATCATAATGTCAATAATGGGCGAGTAGCAAAATCGCGGTGTGCAAAGCTCACAGAATGTTTGCAGATGTAAATCTTTACTGGACGTACGACCGTGAAACGTTCCTTTGGCATATGACGGATACGGAATGGACCGAGTTCTATAGAAAGTGAGCAGATACACAGAAATTTCTTCGAATGATATTGAAGATCAAATTACATTTTCCATATTTCAGATACTTTGAAGTATATTGGTCAACTGCTGAGATCACGCTAATCGTGGTGCTAGATTCGATAACTTTTGCGTTTATTATTTTTCGAAGATACAAGGTGTATTTATGATGTGAAATGACGATGAAAATATGTTTCAGATAAACGCGAAGAAAAATCAAATTAATAGACGCGCGGAAACTCGGCTGATTCTACAAGTATTATTCGGAATAATATTTTTATTACAACTGTTTTTGATATCAGAGCATCTGCCAATGCATCCCGACAGCTACCGTGAATATTATCTATTTCTTAATTTTTCCTACCGTAACATCCAAAAACCTCCAGATTGTATTTGCTTCGATCTGGATTGTAACGAACATTATGGATGCGTATGTTTCATTTATTCGAGTTCTTACCCAATAATCTTGTTTTCAAGATTCATCATCATTCTCTTTCATTTGCCGCGAGCTCTCACAAGCGTTAGAAAATCAAAGACTTCGCCAGCGACAAATATAGACTTACCATGATCGAATACTGGTTAATTGTCTGTAACTATACCATGCTTTGCAGCCGTGAATTGCAACAACTTCCGTGTCATTTGTAATATCCCAGCAGAATGCATTGTTTTGCAAACTGTCCATTCACATCTAGATAAAAAAGATCAGACTTCATTAACGAATAATTCAATATGGAAGCGTCTCGCCAGATACAAATCCATCATCCCTTCGTCGCTTCTACAATCTCCTCAATGATGCTAATCGCTTGTGTCTCGGACGCGTTATCAGCAATGGCAATATCGTATCCGGCTAGGGAGAGATGCAGCTTCGCCACTTGCTGGAGAGATAAAAAATCGATCGTAAATTGGGGTAATATAATGAGGGTCAGTGACAGGTGTAAAAAGCCCGTACCTCATCAAGGAATCCGATTAGAAGGACGACCTTTCCCGCTTCTTTCGCTGGTCGTTTATCGACGACGAGGTCGTCCATCGTGCGTCCGATTACGGTCAGATTGAATTGAGAGCTGAAATCTCCGTGGATGATTGAAATATAGGGCTGATTGTGAGGGTGACTCTGGAATAGAGATGGTGAAGGAAGGGGAGAGGGAAATGGGTTCATTTCCAGGTTAGAACAGCGTTCAAAAGAGTAAGGCATATCGTCACGTAGCAGGACGGCATTGGGAGAGTAGAAGGAAATTCGGCCATCGGAAATCACAAATCAAACAGTGAATAACGAAGTGAACATGAAAACTATCACTATAATATGTAGATACAGGAATGCGCGGAAATTTGCTAAAACAATTAGAAAACGATTGTATAAAGATTCAAGCATAGATCTATTCCTGTATGCATTCGTTGAATGCATACGTAAAAAAAATCATGAAAAGCCAGAGGGTATGGCATGCTATTTACACATTTCAAATTTGGAAAATTGGAAAATTTGACTCTTCCCAGTCCTGCTAATGCACGTGATGATGAACACGTCGGCCTGCAGGTTCAGGGACTGATGACTGATGACTGCAAAAGGGGACAGATACAGCACGGAGATGGTACGCTCCAAGTAGAGTGACGCCTCCCCAATAGCAAGAGCGAATTCTGATCGCCCTTCCACGGAATTCGAAATATGCTTCCTGGTTCACACCTTCTTTCCAAAATCTGCATGATGTATGGGGCGGAAATCCTGGGGTTACGAGCGCGTTTCTCTTCATTGATCGTTCTTTCAATGGCCAAGCATTTGAAAATTTCGCTGATATCAGCAGCAGACTCCACAGGAATTCGTGCTGTTTCTTACCCGCTAATTATCACGTCTGCTATCTATCACAAGGCGACAAACACGCGGATGCGGTCATAACGCCTGAATTTTTAGTGATTTTTAACGAGAGATTTGATCTCCTCCTTGCGCACAGTATATGACCAGCGCACGGCCTAATCGTCGAAGTCAGCACCAGAAGCGCATATCACATTTTGACGCGCAGTTGTTTATTGTTCCGCGCGTAACGAAATTGCTATTAAACTATGACCGCGCTTAAAACTAAGCATTAAATATATAATTGATGCTTGACGAGCGTAAAACCATACCAGAAATCTAGTTTTATCATTAAAAACTAAGAAAAACAAGTGAAAATAGGAGGAAATCGCGAAAAACGAAGTGAAAAGGGGCGGAGCTAACGCGATTGCCGCACGGAATATTTTAGTAGGAATCCAATTACCATCGTATCATTTTAAAAATGTGATACCTAATCATCTCGCATTGAAAATAGCATGTTTTCATAACTTTACGTATAAAGTTGGCAGAACTGCATCGAATATACCGCACGGCCATGCAAATCAAAGATTTCCAATTCGCATTTTTTAGGGACCTTGCTTGAATTTCTATCCGAATTTGTTGTCGGAACTGGGTGCCATAGTGAAGTGGAACCGAATATTGCACGTGGGAATTCGAATGTAAGCTGATTAGAGGAATTGTGACAGGAAGGAAATTAGCATTTTGGCGTCCCACTACAAGCTTTTCTCGTAAACCAGCAATGCCGAAAATATCAACTCGAACTGATGTTTATCCTCATGCACAGAAGATGAAACAATCAATTTTGGAAACTGATATCATTGAACAGATTGGAGAGAAGGGTTCCCGCAACTGCGGCGGCCGATCCGGCAGTTTCAGTTACAGATCCTGTAGAATTTGGGATCAGGATTAGGGCTTTTAGGATGAGGGATAAGCGTCATGTTTTTCTGGCATTCTCTTCGCTGAGAGATTACGCGGAATAAAGAAACGAATTCTTCATAATGTCAATTAGGATATAATTTGGGAATAAGATGTTGTTGCCAAGTGAGCAAATCGGATTTTGTCAGATTTTGTACAACCATGAGGATTTTTTCGAAATAATGCGGTCAAAATTCTGTTCTACGACGCCACATGTTTTTGTGGTAGCACGCTCAAGATACTATAGATCGTGTGAAAATGTAGAGACGTTGACAGCGGAGGCGGAACAGACCAGCGCCGAAAACAAGCGTGAGCATGTGTTGATTTTGTAAATTTTCGAATTTTTGAAATTGACAATAGATCGACAATAAGGTTTGTGATGATCACAAAACTGGGACATAAGCCCAATTTGCTCTCTTCTTTTTTTACTGTGTAACATAGACACCAAACACCCTACAAGTTCGAAGTGATCTTTATCATGAAGTACATGAAAGAAAGAATCAATCATTTTTGGAAACCGAAATCGGTTTCCAGTCTTGCGACGACGTCGCCGGCAACTGCCGTGGCTGTTCCGGCCGCTTCACGAACAGTTCCTGAATTCATCCACCTCTTTCACTCTATTTATTGTTGGATCACGCAATTGGTTAGAAAGTGAGAAGATGAAAATTTGACTCACCGCCGATGTCGGAGACGCCCGATGCCACCGCTCCCGTCAATTCTACGAAATTTCCGATTGCCCCATTGAATAGGAATTGATATCACGACTTACGAGTTGCACTCGACTGCAGGACAGCAACAGCTTTAATCGCAGTTGATAGCACACCGTTGACAGTTCCTGTATTTTTAGTGATCTGGGTAGAATAACAATAGAGAAACTGATAATAAATGAGAAACTGCGAGGCTGAAGGACTGTCTAAAGATCACTCGTAGTTGTCATGACGGTTTCTTACCACCGACTACTGCGGTCGTGTCAGTAAGAGCTTTCGTTGCAGCACCTGTTAGTTCTGAAACTGCGCCAGTGAAAGTTAACGACGCCTAATGAAATTCTCACTCGTAGCACTCGAGACCACTTCGGATGCAGCTTTGGAAAGCGAGACTAGAGCATCCTTGATCGCGGCTCCACTAGCTGCTGTTGCGGTATTAAGTGCTCCTGCATTGATTCATTGTTTTGCCATCGTCTTTGACTGCCATTTCTCACCATTGATCCCTGAGCCTGCAGCCGCAAGAGCTTTCGCAGTGGTGTCGGACAATTCTAAAATTTGGGATACAATGATGTGATCTATAGGCTGATATCACGTTGTGCGGCCGTCTGCACACCCGCAACAGCTTTGACGACTGAAGACACGGCAGCATTCACGGTTGATGAGGTAGTGGCCGTAACGCCATTCAGAGCCCCTCAATAGTGGGCTATTAAAGAACACATTCCTACGCTTCTTTGTCTTACCACTGACTCCAGCTTCTGTAGCAGCAAGCACTTTGGTGGCGGCATCGGATATTTCTGCAAAAAAGACAATTTGACCTATCGACCTCAAAATCTCACGAGATTGCACATTCGACACTGCTTTAGTTACGGAAGTCATCGCGTCTTTCAAGGCAGTCGAGGTTGCGGCCGTTACACCGCTGATTGCTCCTGAATCGAACGAATGAGTCGACTGAATTAGGATTCTTCATACCGTTGACTCCTGCATTTGCTGCAGCAACAGCTT
Organism: Pristionchus arcanus; assembly: GCA_900490705.1. Taxonomy (NCBI): domain Eukaryota; kingdom Metazoa; phylum Nematoda; class Chromadorea; order Rhabditida; family Neodiplogasteridae; genus Pristionchus; species Pristionchus arcanus. The sequence continues at coordinate 36,617 of LS485378.1, forward strand.
TCGCAGTGGCTTCAGTCAATTCTCTAATTGATTATCGAAATTTTTGGGCCAAATTTAGTTTGCATACTGTTAACACTCGAAACCACATTTGATGCGGCTTTGGATATTGCGGATACAGACTGGCCCAAGGTATTCATCGTCAAGTCACGAAGTTGATTGATAGCATCTGAAACGTGGACTTGGTGTTGGTGTCGGTCACCTTTTCTATCATTCGTCACTTACGCGCGTAGATTTCGCTTGGTAAACCAGTACAATCACTATTGTTTCTCGTTCGATTCACATCATTAGCCACGCACCTGCGAGTCCGGAGGCCAGATTGTCATTGTTGCCATTAGCTGGCGCCGCATCGGATATACTTGCCGAGACGAGGAGAATCAGAATCGCAAGGCGAATCATCCTGCCGTATCCGAATGTGAATAAGTTAGGGTTGAAGTTGCCAAGCGAGCCAAAGCGGATTGATGTGTCAGGCTTATACAACCACGCGTATTTTTCCGAGAATAATGTGTAATGCGATCAAAATTTTGTTTCACGAAGCCGCTTGTTCCTGGTACCTCGGGCCGGTGCTAGAGACAGTGCATGCCTGAAGAGAATACGAAAGTGATGGCGGAACAGACCAACACCGAAAATACATGCGAGTATTGTTTTCGCCGAAGCCTCGGTGAATTTGCATTATGCGAAGTTGACAGGAATTTCGTTGAAGCTAAATCTTCTCATTTTATTCGATCGACAACTCGCGCATGTAAAAATGCAACCTATATTATACATATCCAACACTATATTGTGGACTATATTGTGGACTATATTGTGGAAGGACATTTAGGGTGAAGATGTCAATGAGTTTCCAAATGGCGGAAAACGCCGGTTGACCCGTTGCACCAACTTCAATGGGCAAACGACAATCTCTAACACGAATACTAGAATGGATAAGCTTAGTAGGGCGACAAAGATCACAATGATTACACTGAGGGCGTAGAGTGATAGAGGCGAGTAGTCTGCTAGGGGAGCCGGCACGGGCGTGATATCCACGAACGATCGAGGCTTCACAGACCGGTAAAGTAGATGGCCTTCAAACTGAAAATGAGGGTACCGTGTACTGGAATCATCATGAGGCTCCACCAATAATGCCTCTAAGTGGGCCAAATGATCAAGCTCGTGATTATCTAAAACAAAAGGCCGAGATGTTCCTCATTTGCTGAAGATGTTATCATTCGTTTCAGCAAGTTAGTCACGATGGCTCCAATGTAGATCAGCGTTTCAGGCCTCAATATTCACCGGTACCCACATGGTCCGCCTGAAACACAGAGTTGGCGACAAAGTTGATGCCGTCTCGCAATCTTCTCGGGAGCTTCTTGGGAAGGAGGAAGTAATAGTAGCCAGTGTTGAAGTTGTAGTAGGTCGCAGACGGTTGCGTCGGTGCTACCAGATTCACTCTGCGAAGTTGATTTTGGAACAAAAGAATTGGATTGAACTCACTTTTGGATGCTACAGCCGTTTGGTGCATCTTACAGTTGGATTTCGAGGTACTCTTCCTGAAATTCGAAATAGTCCGACTTTTTTCATACACTTTTTCTAGCTTCAAGCACTTTTCTCAACAGTTAATTGCGTTCGCCAATCATTCAGTTAAATTTACCTTGTACAGCGCTACCGTCACCACGCCAGGCCGCTCGCACATGAGCCCGATCAGCGTTGGCATATTCGGCTCTTCGTGCCTAGGAATGGTGGGCAGGGACGAGAACTGAAATAATCAAGTTAGGTTGAAATCGTAAATCGGCTTCAGCGCCGAGCTCTCCACATTGTAATAGTCCTAACTCCATTGAGGCAAAAATTGGGCGAACTGGGTAAAATTTCATTTTGAGGACTCACATCCGCAAGACCGAAGAGGTGAAAGTACCACTGCCTTGCGCCACTCTCGAACTGACTAAGGAGCGCATCGTAGGGGCTGCCAATGAAGCAATGAATCTTCTGCACTATTTGACCCAGACATAAATTTTTTTACTGTGTGTCGACCAAATTGCTCACATTTTCTCGGGAGGCGTAGCGGCGATCATGTTCCCTTGGAAGCCAGCCCCGTATGCAAACACGAGAAAGGTGACTCCGAAGATGAATAAGGCCGAGCTGAAAAACAATTAATAAGGCCGAGCTGAATAACATTTCCTCTGGAGACTCATCTATCTCTGACCAGTGAAACAAACATCATGCACCCATTGAATGCAAAATAGGAGGGAAACCCGATGCAAATGGGTGCGCTGCCTTCCACCAAGCGCGCCAAATCAATGAATTAATGACAATTGGAGGTACCTGATTCCCGTGAGAGTCGACGTGAGCAGTGAGCTCTTCCTCTTGCGAAATTCGAGCAGCTCAATGGCGACTATGGTAACAATTGCCAGTGTGAAGATAAGGGGCGAGAACGGGATGAAGTAGGAGAGTGGAGACCACGATTCGGCTCCGATGGCCGACGCCTCGTAGAAGGAGAGCTGCAATTTATCTTTTTTTTTGCATTTCAAAATAATAATTCAATAACGGATTCGCAAAAACAAAGAAATTTCCAGAACATTATATTTTATGTCGATTTTACACCACCGTACGACCTCTCATAAGCCGCGGTTCTCGATCGCAATCCAGTAAGCACAATCCAGTACTTTCCATTCACAAGACTTACGGCGTCAGTGCCGATCTGTGGAGAGAAGTCGAATACTTGCAGGTAGGAGGGCTTAGCGCCAGCTCCGCTCAGCTCAGTCAGCACTTTTCCATCGACGATAGCTCCAAGGACCCCACCGAGGTCGGTCAGTGATCGATTCCCTGGTCCTTCTGGAATTCCCGTCTTGGCTACAGTATCACTCTTCATATTTGGTACGACAAATAGTGATCGATCGATCAAAGATCAGTAAACGGACGGAAAGAAACAAAAAGCAACTTACGATATTCATCGTAGTGCGCATATTCGTAGTTGACCTCGCGCAGATATGTTTGGAGGTAATCGAAAAAGGTTACGGAGCTTCCTGAAATGTCGCTTGCCAAACTATAGAATGCGAGAAATAAAGGGAGCCAGATGAAAGATCTAAGGGGGAGACAGTAGTGAGGTACCTTTGACCTTCTTGGTGAACTCGTCTGGGTATGCGAGTGGGTAGTACGGGTCGACCAGCGAGAGACGAATAGGTGCGCGCGGATCCGTCATTTTTTCGTCGGGCGTGAAATGAAACTGGAGCTTCAGCTCTCTTTCGCTTGGTCTTCCATGTGTTTGCTCTTCCAATTGAGAGGCATCTCTCCATGTCGCCCACCTTTTGACTTGACTTGCATCCGGGAAGCTAATTGCTTCCCGCGCCGGGGGGGGGGTGTACCTGGGTGCACCTCTAGGAGACTTATAGAGGAATTCCCCCCTTCCTTACCGGAAAGGTTGCGAGAATGATGAGACTTTCGAATCGTCAGTATGAGTCTTTTCTGTCAGCAAAAGTACCAAACATTTTATTGACTCTCCCAAGTGGAATTACTATCGTAATTCACTCCTTCAATTTCTACCTTCTCTTCTGTCCTTCGATTCCCCTCAAAGACCATTTCCTTTTTTTCCTGCTTTCCACGTGCAACACGTAACTTACCCCTTTTTTCCTCACCACATTGCGTAATCATTAAAGGTAAAGGTAAAGGTGTATCCACGTCAAGCGGGTGGGACCCGCTGGTAAGGTCAGCTGTTAGACGGACTACATACCCTGCTGTCCAATGCTTTCTAGGGTAGCCTTACCTTTCGCGACCGACGTCACTACCAATTTGCCGGCCCCGGGGGGATAGCAAGGCTTGGTAATCATTGTATACCACTTATTCCTTTAATTACCCACTTGTGCGGTGCTTTGCGAGCGGCACCAGGCCAGCTGCAGAAAATAGCAACCACCCGTACGCTGCTCTGTTTCAAGGAATCCATCCATTCGCAAAAAACGAGGCGAAGCCAGCTGCGAATGAATCTCCGGTAAGCCATTCCTATCATCAGCATGCTCCCCTCCCCCCTCGCTGCACGAGACCAGCTGCATGGAAACTAACCACCTGCACAAAGCACGAGATTAGCTGCAAAAAAACAGTATTCCAAAAAACAGTATTCTAAAAAAGCAAAAAAAACACTGTTCATTCCACTTCACACCCATCCATTGCAAACCATTACCTTACATTCTAGTAGGACATCAGTGACGGTCTGCGGAGAGAAGTCGAAGCCTACGCTCAACTCGCTCAGTACTATAGGCCGGTCAGATCGACAGATTCCTTCTGCAATTTCTTATTTTGGCCTCCCTACCGCTCTTAATAATTGTGCTACGGCACTGCAACTAATGATTCTCCCTTTCAGTTCTGTTTCTATAAAAAGGAGCATTGCTCATTAGGGATGGCAAATCGGCGTCGGAACACGACGAATTGCCTTGAAAGACGCGCTAATTGATTGAAGCCGGCTTGGCCAGACATGCAAATCGAGCCAAGCCGGCTTCGATGTCTCTCTCCCTTTGAATGCCGGGTTGAAGCCGGCTTCAAGCCGGCCTCGATTCTCGTACTTGAACTCAATCAACGAGATCAATTTCTATGGAAATCGCCTCAAATCGCCGGCGATTGGTCACTAATTGGTCGATTTGCATGCGAAGCCGGCTTGAGAGGGGGAGAGGTGTCTGTGGCCGGCTTGAGGCCGGCTTGAGAGACTCGCCAAGCCGGCTTCGCATGTAAATCGACCAATTAGCCGAGTTGAGGCCGTATTCCGATTTGCCATCCCTATTGCTCATCAATATTGGCTAGTCTCTGTCGGATAAAATGTCGTGATTCCTCATTGCCAGACCTTATCTACGCAGACGGAACAGTTGATTATTTTCAGATTGAAAAGGCTACGATATTCGCTTCATCGGTATCAGCCATTTGCGGTCTAGATAGGAAGAATAACATCATCTATTTTTGATTCCTTGATCGCTTCTTGGAGATTTATTCCAATAAGCAAGGAATTCTTCATTCCTTAATGGAACGCAAAAGAATCTGACAATAATTGCCAAATCGATAGGAAGAATAACAGTAACATTTTATTAATAGACCAGTTGTTCAGATTAATGTTCTATATTTTTTGGGCTTCGGAATGATCAGTAATATAACACACCGTCTCATAGAGAAAATACAATCTTTTGGTCTGCTAATTCTTTCCTCAGAATTCCTCAGAATCCTGCAGACACTCAAAACACGATAGAAATTGTAATGGTATTTGCCCATACAAATCTATTCTTTTCATCAAGGAAACGGTAATAACAATATTCATGGTAATAACAATATTGCCTTCATGGAAACACTACAACTATTTGTACATTTGAGGTAAAACATCAGGTTTGGCTTAGCAACCACGATATAACGGGCTCGCTACGTTTGAGCGATCGCAAGGGAGATTACGATAAACATCTCGGTTTGTATCACTACGACGCGGGCAGAGATAGACATTCTTCCTATAATGAGTGTGTGCAAAGAAGAGTTTCCAAGACTTGGTGTATTTGAACCAAGAAGAGTAGCATGAGGTTGTGTGCCTACGCCCATCGTTCATTTCGATTGCTTGTTTGCTTTTATCTAGTGTAGTCTGTAGTCTCTACACAATAGAGTCCTACTCATTAGCATATCGCACGGACTGTCTAGCCGTCCCTTGTCATCCCCTCATCGCATTAGCATGCTCCCGTCCCTTATGTATTAGCATACGCATTAGCATGCTCCCGACCCTCGAGTGATGACTATTGCCAATCTACCCCCTGATCCGACCTAGGGTGTGGTGACTCCTCTCTCTTGTCTACTATGTGGATAAACCTTGCTATACCTTGAGACCCTCTGTGTTATGGGACAAGGCAGGCACTACATAATATCTACTATTGTTTGTAAAATGATCTCCTCTCTGTTCAACTTTTCATGCTGCTTATTAGCTGAATATGATCTGATCACTATGATTAAGCGCCCTCGAGTGCGACCTTTCATTTGCTCTATGCGGATTCTGGCTTCGTCCATTCTTTAGACTGCATCTCTCTGTTCCCTCGCCTGCCCCGCCCCTTTGGCACGTATAAGAACCCCGACTTTCCCTTGTTCTCAACCTAGTCGAACCATCCCCGTAGATCTCTTTTGCGTGCATTCTTTCCGATTACGTAGTTGATCACTTGATAGATTTTGAAATCCAATTTATTTGTTTGTTTTTTTTCGCTGAGAGTAGTTACGTGTTTCAACGAACATTTTTCCAAATAATTTTTTTGAAAGGCACACACATGGGCATTCTACTCTACATTCTACGATCGGTCCATTGCTTCTACGGACTGGTCGGCATTCCGGCCAATGTATTGCTGCTCATTGCGATTCTGTTTGAGCGAGACACGGGATTGAAGGTTTGTGATAACAACTATAGCTGTTCCTGCGTTCCAATTGACCGAACCGCATTTCTTTAGGAAGTCTTACTTGTCTAGTATCAGCAGTGATTCTATTTCCTCTCCAAAACCATGTTTAAAAAACACATTGCAGACGTATTCCATCATTCTCTTCAATGTGGCAGTCACTGATCTGATCTGCATCATCACTGATTTGATAACGATGACAAGGTTGCGAATGTTTCTTTGCGAATAATGAAGCGTGACATTGCAGAATTATCTCGCGCGGGCTGTGGGCTGTTTACCTTTTCCAAGTACTGGGCATGCACAATTCTATGAAGATATTTGCTTTTGAGGGGCTGTGCACTGGCTACGGCATTAACTTCTGCTTTTATTCCCAAGACATCATGGTTCATCTCTTCTTCCATTCAATTCTTCTTATTGCTGTATCGTTCTGGTACAGGTGATACTCAAATTCAGTTCGAATGTCAACAGTGTCTTTTCACACACAACACTAAAAATCATTCGCTTTTTGACTCAGAAATAAATCTAATGGGAAGAAATAAAAAAAAGTAAAAGGTCATGAAAATAAGCGAGGCAGTAAACCTATATGGGTATTTTGTAAATTAAAAAAAAACTTTTTTTGCAACCGTTTCTACAAATTTTTCTTAGTGTCAATGATAAAAATCGATTACTGGGATGATTTTTCGTCTCTTATTCAGTTTTTGGAATTTGACAATCGCGGAACGATAAACACCTCTCAGTAAATATGTTCTACAGGAGAGTGATTCTTACCGGCTCCCATCCGAGCGCATCTGTAGTGCAGGCCATTATGACTGTTGCGCTTACCCCGACGTTCATACTGCTTGTAAGATTGAATCTCAAGCGCCAGTCCCCGACAGCATTGCTTGCAGTATGTATTCGACTACGTTCACCCAGCCGAGGAGCAGATACCGGCGCTCAACTTATTGTACGAAGTGCATCCCGAAATCAATGCTTCCGCTATTTCATATAGTTTGTATTCTTGTTTACCTCGTTGTTAAATTTAAGAGGCTTTTCAGCAGTTATAGACCTCTCCGATCCGCATGGTTACTCCTCAACGATATGGGTGTGCATTCATCCCTTTGTTTGCTACTATTTCATCATTAGCAATCGCAGACAAGTAAGCACAATTAATGGACTGGCCCCTTCGGAGATTGCGAATGCTCGAAATCATTCTTGAGGTATTGAAGAAACTGGCAAGTCTCGCCGAAATGATGAGTGAGAAGAGTTTGCAGATGCACCAAGCATTGGTAAAGGTGAAGGCGCTTTTGAAGCACCCAATGACCGGTGGTATACCACTAATGATTCGAACTGTGTCGACGACGAAAATGAGAAAAACGAACATTTTTCATTTTGATAATTCATTTTGAGAACTCTGGGGCGAAGAAAGATCGGGGATTTTTTTCTAGATGTCGACACTGTTCGCAGCATAAGTATAACAGACTCTTCGAATAGAAATCTCTGACGAACGAAACAAATGCTTTTGAGGCCCTCACCTACCACGCCATGCTTCCTTCTTCCCTCTGCATTGCGATTATCTTCTTTGAATTGCAAACTTTTGACATAGCCCGACATGCCTTCTTCGAGAGTACAGTGTTCATGGTGCAGAAATGCTACGAAATTGGTGAATCAAACGAATGTCTTCAGACTTCAACGATTCCCTCTGTGTTCAATCCGATTCTGATGCTCTACTATGTGAAACCGTACAGGATGTAACGAAAATGGAACATTTCCAGTATTAATCAACTCGTTTAGGTTCTACATGAAGATTGTTTCAAAAATATTTGGTATCAAAGAGAAGAAAACAACGAAAGCATCAGTCAGTCAATCAATGACTAATGCATCTTCGAATCAAAGATTCTGAGGAATTAATCAAACAGGACGAAATTATCATGAGAAAAAACTATAATAAATGTATTCTGTGCAGCATGATAAAATTATTACTCAAAGTTAGTATTGACAGATTGTTTAGGAAATGCCAAAGTTCCAGTCGTCTTTTCTTCTCGTATTCATCGCAAGTATCTAAATTGAATTAGTCCCGATGAATTACCGATTCCTGTTTTTTTACCGAACATTGATATTCAGCCGATTGATATGATCAGGTCAAGCATGACTTTCTAAGCATCCACAAGGTAGGCCAAATAGGCCATCTTAGCCTATTCATGTGTACATTCGGTGCTTTGTTAACGGAAAAGCAAGCACGGAAAAGTTGTGAACTTGCAAAAAGTTGAACCGATTTCGACCATACTATAATGGGATAACCCGCTAGGGACCAGGATTCGAAAATTATAAAACATTTGTCCCAAAACCGTCAATTAGGAATTTTCCGGTCCTTAGCCCGGCTATGTTTTGAAATAGCTCAACGTAGTGTCTGCAAATTTTCCCGAAATCTCGGACGAGAAATCGGGAAATAAATTTTCCCGGAATGTTCGGGAAAATCGGGATATATCGGGAAATCTTGCACATCCCTGCTTGGTATGCCCTTTAGGGATGTCCAACCAATTACAATGCCCAATTAATTGACTTTGTGGCCGCTCATTCTCTCGGAAAATGAGGAATAAATGTCAATTGGTCAACCTAATACCAACTACCCAATTAATTGGTATTGTCTCACAGTATTGGGTATTGAATTGACATCAATAATGCCCTTGAAGGATCCTCGCATCACTCCATTCTCTGAGGAAAAACAAGATCGTGCCTCGGTGAGTTTCGGCATTTCTGTACTTTTTGCACACCCACTTCTCATGGTCGCATACTATCCTTTTCCAACGAGCGGGAATATGTTTTTGACGTCAATAATCTGATTCACAGGAGAAACACTCGCTCGCATGGAAATCTTCGTTATGCTCCTCCCACGATTGAATGCGAAACCGGATTCACTAGCACTGCAAAGCTTTTTAATGGTCAAGAACAAACCGAGAAACTAAGCAGTGTACTACATGTTCTGTGTTCCTCTCGGAAATAGTGGTTCAACGATAAATTTTTCTCCTTGAGCGTTACTGGGTGAGAGCAAAAAACTTTTATTTCGAAACCTCTTTAAAAGATCCAATAAATATGCCAAAGTGTCTCAAATCACATTCTCCAATCGTAGCCCCTGCTGTTTTGGAAGTTTGATAGTGGACGCCATGGTGGGTTCAAGGTCTATCTCCGCTCCTTCTCTAGAGAGAATTCGGTAGCGCATCACGGTTGCCGTGAGACCCAGGAAGATCTCGACTCGGGCAAGGCCTGAAAATCAAAAATTAGCATATTTTTCATGGATTGATCAGCGTACCTTCGCCCGCGCACGCTCGCTTGCCCATCGAGAAGGGAATCGTGCGCTCCACGAGATCCTTCAAATATTGCATTTTACAAATACTAATAACAATCATCTCAAGAACGTCCTTCATCAATACTAGCTCGTGCTTAATTCGGATGGAGTGTTCACTCTACCTTCCGCAAACTCGTGCCATCACCAGTCAGATATCGCTCTGGCCGGAACTCTTCCGGCTTCTCGAAGACATGGTCATTGGCCATCACATAGTGGATGTCGGCGTTGACCCATGTGCCCGCGGGGATAGTCTGCCCCTGTCAAAATGCATTAACTCTAGAGGATTTCTAAAAGACACTCACCCTAATGATCACGTCCTGTGTTGTTGTTCGTTGCACGTTTGTGCCCAGTATATTGGCGAATCGCTGCAGCTCGAGGACACAGGAACGTGTATAGGGCATCTGAATGATTACGAATGCGATTCGAATCTGCAGATTATCGAAGTAAATAGCGAAAATACCTTGACTTGATCCGCCATCGTCGGCAGGCGCTCCGTGCCGACCACAGCGATGATTTCCTGTCGGAGTTTATCCTGAATGCTCCGAATTTTTAAACTATCATACTTTTCAGCTCCCGAACCTGTATCTCCGGATGCTTGGCCATGATGATCATTGCCCATCTCAACGTTGTCGTCGTCGTTTCTTGTCCGGCAAGGAAGAAATCGGAGCATGTCGTCATCAGATTGACGTCACTTCAGTACAAAGATCCTCAAGAGGTCAAAGATCACTCACTCCAGATTACTGTTCTCCTGCATTCTCTGCTTGTACGCGTGCACGAAGCAGGTCGGTTCGTCCTCGACGTTGTAATTTTTCAGCGCGTGAGTTACATTGCCCACGATGTACTGATTGATCTTCAAGGAAATATCAAAATACCTAACTTGATTTTATATTTGCCAGCCTCTGTCATCCTCGCCTCAGTCTTGCCAATAGTGCGCTCGCGGATCCAAGGAATTTTAGTAATTGCAGGCAACGCCATCGCAATGCCCACACCTCGATTCTTCATTACGCCAAGCAGCATCTGTATAGAAAAGTTTCATTTGAGATCCGGATGCATTGAAACTTCATTGACGCAAATGACATAGTCCATCAACGGCTGACAATCGTCGTATTTGTACCGGAATCCGAACACAACCTCGTTTATGACATTAGCCACCATAACCTGCAATTATTCACATTGATTCATTGTCTACAAGCGATCATACCTGAATGGGCCACCTCAGCTCAACATTCTCCTTGTCAGAGATGGTCTCCAAGTGCTTGAGGTAGTCTTCGATGGAGGAGCGCACCTGTATCAAAATATGGACGTATTAGAGCGTTTACCAGCGAAATAAAATAAGAAGCCTAACAAGTTCCTCCATAACGTTCTTGCCCATGCCAAAGTCTCGCAGGATCGACACGGCAGCTCGTCGCTGCTCTCTCCATACATTGCCCGTTGAGTTGATCACGCCTGAGATGGTTCATTCAAACGATGAAAATTAGAAAAGTTTTGGGTCAGTAAGGCGTTCGAGTCAGTAAGGAAATCGAGGAGAAAATGAATCTAACCAGCATTCGGAGCGAAGCTGAACACCTCCTGTATAATCTTGTTCTGTGGACGGCCAGTGAAGGCGTCGCCTGAATACGCTCAGTATGAAGCAATCATTCTACATACTCAAGGAACATGAAAATGCTGGTTGGAAAACCAAATTTCAACAGCAGCAACAAATGAACACAATGTACCATTCTCGATGAAGGCTTCTCGCATCACATCGAAATCCGTGATTTGCACGACAGGGTGCGGAATGAACATTGTGTAAAAGCCGCTCTGGCCTTTGCCAACTCGCTCTATCGACTTGTGGAGTTGCTTGGGATCGATCTGAAATTTCCGACCCACCGATGATTGAGAGAATAGTCGACCGACCTCGGTAACATTTCCGATGAGCGGGAGTGGGAAGGGGCCTTTCGGGTAGCGCGCGACAAACTCGTAGTATAATAATAATATTTATGCGTATTTACAGGAAATAACGCGGGTACAAATGAAAATTATGATTAATGATATGTGTGAATTAGCAACAATGACATTAAGACAAGTTGGTTATTCAGAGGGACTGGCATTTAATATTCCGGATTTTACAACTAGTCTTGCCGCTCTGGGGAAGAAACTGTGCTGTCTGTAGTTCGAGGATGCGACATTATTGGTAAAGTTGATGCCGTTTCTAGTAAAGTAGTAACAAAAGTGGTGTGGTTTCCGCTTTGATATTTTGTATTTGCCTCTCAGAAGATTTCTGGCTGTCTTCAAGTCTATGTCCACTCTACGCTTTTCTAATGAAGCAATACCTAGTTGGGCGTTCCTATCTGCAAATCTGGGCATGGTTTGCCACGTTGCCTTGTGACAACGCATAAAGAGCCTTCGGGTGAAGTAGTTCTGTACTTTCTCAAGAATCTTTTTGTCGCGTGGGAGGTATGGGTTAAAGACCATCGATGCGCTTTCTAAAATGGGTCTAATGTAGATAGAGTAGGCTTTCATGAGTACTTCTATGTTCTGGGTCCGGAGCGCTCTAAGTATGGTGTGACAGGCAGTTTTGCTTTTCATGGCAATCGAATGGCAGTGCTTTGAGAAAACTAGGGATTTTTCAATTGTGAAGCCGAGGTCCTTGACTTCGGTCTTTTGCTCCAGTTTAGTGATGCCTATTAAGTACTCCCTCATAGGGTTTGCTCTTCCTAGATGCAGCGAGTTGCACTTGTGTGCTGCAAGGGGAAGTTGCCATTCTTCAGACCACGCAACAATGGTGTCAATTGCGCTTTGCAGGGGAATACTAGCTTCACCTCTCCTAAAAGCGCGATAGATTTTGATGTCGTCAGCGTACATGCGTGCAATGACCCCATCATTCTGAACAAGTGAGGGTATTTCCGAGGTGTAAATCAAAAACAAGAGTGGGCCGAGTACAGATCCTTGTGGGACACCGCTGGTTACGGGAAAAGAAGTCGACAGAGTTTAGCGATAGAGTGCATATGCAAGAAGTGAGCCGAGTGCGATCAAGATCAAGTTGCTAAGACTAGCGAAATACACTAACACCGCTACGCCGACACCAGCAGTAGCCTTCAGCTTCATGCTGGATGTGGGAGTGGGAATGACGAAAGTTGTAAAGAATGACGGATAGCCCTCGAGCTGGGGCTGTATTTATCTAGATAGATGAGAAGTTTCGCGAGCAAAAGCGATTGGAAAACGCACACTACACGCAGACGCGTTTTTCGCTCCATCGAAAGAGTAGGTGGAGAGGGGAAAGCACGTGGATCGCACGTGATGCGGGAGCGAGAGATGGTGGGGTGGAAAGAGAGCGAATGAGCGCTGGGATGGGCAGTGCTCGCACTACGCGCAGACGCGTTTTTCGCGCACTTCGAGACGACTGATCTTTGGAAGAGCACATTGCGAAGGTAGTGACACAATAATTTAGTTTTCTATAAATGGATGTTGGTATAATATGTTTTTCCATAATGACAATCTTTATCGCTCGTTGAACGTTGAGTGATACCACAATTATTTCTCATAAGCAACTCTATTTCGCTGCACCTTGGACGTGCTCTTCCAGATATCAGCAAAGCACATAGATGAATGGAATCTTAAAGGAGTATTTTAGCAATTCTCTGGGATTATGGGGCTGCTGACCGATAAAATACTGTGAGTGGTGAGCATGCCCGGACTATGAGCGCCCAATGATCAAATAAACGAGCTACAGAGACCCCCACTCCATTTATTCTTTTTTTACCCAGTACATCCTAACTACAGCAGTGGCGTATATCTGAGACTATCATTGAACATGAACAAAAAATGTACGAGGCGATAAGCCGATTGGGCATCGCTGTCCGAGCGATCAAGTGTTCGTCACACGAATGCTTCTTGTCATCATCGTCGTCGACGTCGTGGAGATAGCTCCCGCTGACGTCGCGAACGGCCCGGTCATTGCCGCATTTACGATCCGAGGCAGGGAAATGCGAAATCTGATTTTGAGTAGTTTATGAAGTGAACAAGATTTAAAATGTTAGGGTTCAAGTCCGATATCGGATTTCGCGACTCTGGTACTACAGCCCGAGAAGCTGCTCACCCTTGCACAAAGTAGAGGATGATGAGGGGGTCGATGAAGGGGAAGAGTTGCAGTGACAAAAGGACGAGAGTGCCCTTCTCGCCCAGAGGAATTCCTGCAGCGGGTTTGCAGTATATTAGGACCAATGATTTTTGTCTCGCAGCATGTCTGACAAGCATGGAAAGATGCCTAAGTTTGTCAAACAAATTGCTTGAACAAAACTTACCACTAATGAGCGGGCTGGTGAGGAAGATCCCAAACGGTAAGTATGACGTGCAAATGGGAATAAGTGTCTGCAATCAGTATATATATTTCTTCAAATTGATGGAATTCGCATACCTGCCAAATAAGAGCTCGCAGAAGTTGTCTCTGCATGAGGCGAGCGTTCGATTCAAGATGGATTCTGTATCATAATGGATGATTTCTGTTAATTTTGCCGAGTACACCTCATCTTTGTCATTTCTCGTAGCATCCTTATGAGGCAAACAAGTATAACTACTATCGAAGAGAAAATTAGAGAAAACACGCAAATCATTGAGATGATGGGTGTTACTTGCAACTCCATCATTCCATTCCCCAATGGTAGCTGAATGGTGGCCGATTTGAGCAAAATAATATGAAATATATTACCCAGTAGGTGATCGCGAGGTATCCGGGGAGATTTGGTGCGAACAAATCGATTTTGTAGATCTTCTGAGAAGAGGCTCAAAATCACTCGAAATCTCAAGGGTCGAACCTTCAAAACGGGCGCGAATACGCGTCGAGAAGCCTCTGTTGGATACAAACCGATGCCCCCAGCAACACAGATGGAACCTATATTAAAATTATAATATTTATTGCAAAAATTTTTAAAAAATACAACAAGTTTTGCTAAATTGGTCACCGCAATACAGGAGCGACGCGGATATCGCGAGCGTGACCCAATTGCGCCACGGATTACGCTGAATCCATGCGAGCCATGGTGGACTAAACAGTAGAAACTGTTCTCTCAACTTAAAAAAATGCTTACTTGAAAAAGATGACGTATCGGTAAACGTAGTGAAAGGCAAGGAGGATGAAGGTTTGGTAGACAAGAAATGCCCAGAAGAGACCTGCGACAAATCAATAGATATTTTATTTCATTTTTTTCAAATATTTTTGATATAATAATGGAAATGGTACTGACTGTGAAAATGTATTGACAATGTTAATAGAAAGGTTTACGTTTTTTTTTAAATGGTTCGATTACCAAACTGGCTTACTGGCCCAGAATCCGAATGCTGTCGATTTGTCGAGAAAGTGATTGCCCCAGCAGATGTACCCGAATTCGGTCATGTGCACGGCCTTTTTCATGTTTTTAGTGTTATTTCTGAGAAAATATCAGGCGCGTACCGGGTACATCATCGTGTGCACTGAAGAGATGAGAATGTCGACGACAGCGAAAGAGAGGAGCAACCAGCGATACGGACCGACCTGAAGGGGACGGTTAATCGAACGGAAAATGAGAGACCACGTGGTTATTTCTATGTTTTTTTGCATTGTCTTCCATTGTCTTCCATTGTCGTTTATTTTCAATCATTCGGGACTGCCCACAGTGTAGTGAGATAGGTTATAACTTAAAAGTCGCAAATAGTCGGCGAGCGATAGAGTATACGAAATTGATGAGAGCAACGAAATTGATGAGAAGTAATAGTGCTGCACATTCTCTCGTCTCCCGACGAGATTTCACTCAATATGAGAGTTTCGTTAACATTTAAAACGAGCAGCAAGATTTTGCGAATACTGTTTACTAGGGCTGGCAAGTGAAGAATGAAAATGAAGTCTTCATTTGCCACACAATGGCGCGCGCACCGGGTCAATTCTTCAATAAGGGAAGAATGAATCGGCCAATCCTTGAATAAGGGAATGGAATTCTTATTCAAGAGTTGCTCTTTGATTGACTGTTTTCACAAAGGTATTTCACTTAAAAATGCTCCGATCGAGCTGATTTTTTTTGTGAGAAGTCCCAAGGGGTCAACTATGGCCATGACAAATTGTCATGTTGATCTTTGACCTTCGACGTCAAAAAAAAAATTTGAAATTTGGCACTGGAGTTGCATACCATTGGACTGAGCATCGAAAACCATGTCATAATCTAGAATTTGGCAGCATTTGGAGCAAGTTTGAGCGAATAACATTCAAAAAACCTAGCTTTCATGAGCTAAAATAGGGGAATTTCCTACGAAACTCAATAAATTTACACATCCTTTCTCAGGTGAATGGAAAATGACCTACTCAAGGTACCTTTAAAATTTCAAAGTTAGAAATGGCTTTATTCGTGAGTTATGCGCCTTTTGTTGAAAACTGCTCTTATTTAAGGATTTACACGACCGCGTCATTCTTGAATAAGAGTTGAATGAGAGGAGTGAGAAATCGCCCCTTCATTTCCCCTTATTCTCTTCATTTGCCAGCCCTACTGTTTACGATTCAATAGCAGGTATCGGTGTCTTTACAGATTTCGAGAGAAATAAATGTCGGGGTGATGCACTATTTCAAGGAGTTCGGTCAAACTAAAGTATTCCTGAACCTTATCAAGGATAGATATATTTCATGAAAGCGAAAGGACGCTTGAAAATTGGAGCTCTCCTTCTCCCGCGTTGCCGGTTCTTTGTCCGAGCAAGGATACTCTCTCACGACAGCGCGCACTCTCGTCGGTCGCAGCGAAATAAGAGGAGATAGAAAATCGAAAAGGAAAGGATGCCACTTGCGGTTATCCTCACTTCGCTAGCCGAGGTATGATTGTCCAGCTCTGCCTCCCCATTTTTTTCTCAATAGCAGTATTTTAGGTGTAACCGTTGCAAGGATGTATTCTGTATTCGAGACTATTTGAAATGTAAGATAGTATCAGAAGAGAGGCCGGATCCTAGGATGTTAACATCGTTTCTCTAACTTGTCAACCAACGGTATCCCTCTATCTTGTCAACCCACGATATCCCTAACCATCTGCCTCACTCTAGTCCCGTCCCTCGCTGGGCGGAACAAGATCTAGTTGTAGTCAATGCTAACGGAGAGTAATGATAATTTTCCGTTTCGGATAATATCTTCCATGTTAATTGCAGTGGATGAGGATCCTCATTCTACTCGCTCTTCCAGCCGCGACGATCGCTTGCATTCCAGTGAAGAATCCGGACAAAGGAATTTCGGCAGGTAGAGTTCGAAAAACAGGCGGCCCCTTCATTTCACACACTCACTCGCCATTCGACTGGCCGAGCGAGAGATCGTGTGAAATGAAGAGAAGGCGACTCGAATTGCGCACACTAGTGGCATTTTGGGAGTTGTTTGTCGGCAATTCGGGGCCATATAAGTTCTCTGTTTTCTGACCCGGTGAATAACCGCTCCGAATAGATGGAGCAGCTGCGAATGAAATTTATAGGAAAGCAAAAGTCTGACAGAGAAAAGACAGGGTCAGTGTACAACAGCGTAGAGTCGGGAGATATATCGCCAGCAGTACGTGTTCACGAGTCTAGGCACATATTGAAATATATTTTTATAAATATAGTATTACTAATAAATTAAAATAAATCATAATTGAACTGTTGCGATGTGCGATGCAGTGCTGCTTTCACAGTAGAGCTCGGAGGACGAGAGGGAGTGTGAAATGAAGAGACGGATGCGTCGTTTCTCGAGCTCTAGTTTACAGGTTGCACGGTGTTCGGCGCTGCATCGCTGGCTGATTGCAATACGATCTCTGAAGCGAATGGAGCACCTGTCGGCTCGTGAGTCATTAGTTTCTGTGCCCTACTTCTTCCTTTGAGCCTTCTATCCCCACAGAAGACTATGATATGAGGGGAATCGGGAGAGAATCGAGGGGAAAGTGAGAGAATCAGAGGAATAAATGGGCAGGTGCGTGCCGAACACGGCAATCACTTCCATGTCCATTTTGTGCCCACCCGGCAAAGTGATCTTCGTCTACGGCAGCAATAAAAACGTGAGCCATCTAGAATATAGTTTTTCGCACAATCTCTCGCTTCTCTGACCTGTGAGAGTGTGTGTGTGTGAAATGAAGAGACGATTACCCGTATTTCGAACTCTCATCTAGAATGATCAAACAAGGGAAAGGACTTTTTTTTCGTTTACCAAGCATTTTTTTGTTTCAGGCGGCACTAGGAGCGACGACGGCAACATGCGACGCAAAATCGAAGCAATGGAACTTCCATGACACTGACGGAAACGACAACAGTCAAGCAGACGTAGGCAACTAGGGTTTACAAACAGTCCCTCTCCGGGAAAAGGAGCATTGCGAACGGAAGAGTAAATGAGCCCTGTTAACAACAAGATCGCGCGAGCACTGAGAGATCGAAACTTTTTTTTCACACCCTCTGTGCTTGCATCACTAAAACACAGAACATATAACTACGCGCTGACAGAGGAGGATAGTGCAAAGAGGGTTGATAATCGTATTTAGAATTATTAGATCATCAACCCCTATGCACAATCTTTCTCGGGCCACACGTAGTACAATGAAATTCACCACTACATTACTCAGTATCCTATGATTCACACATTCACACTGAGGTCTTCGTGGGACCTCCGATTACAGTCGCCTGCACGGCACCGTGATAGCTTTCGACTATTGTTGCTGCCACATCGATATTTGCTTTCCATCTTCACTTTGTTTGTTCATAAAATCGAAGCAAACGACTAATGTAAAAAGGTAATAAATACAAGATAAACTTGTTCAACATTGGACCTGTGAAAGCGGACAGAAAAAACGGCCTCTGTTTTTTTTGTCAGTGGGTTTCCAGGGAAAGTGGGCGTGGTCAGCCATTCTCACTGGTTTCCTAAGGTGAGGGAGAGGGGAAAGAGAGCCCTTCGACCCCGCTGGGTTCCAGGACAAATTCTTAATGGTTTCACAGACTAAAGTATGCGCTTTCGCGTTCCAATTTCTGCGCACATTCAGAGCAAGATTTAGAGAATTTCGTGAATTATGTGTCTGTGTATTAGATAGGGCCATTATGGCTATTTCAGATGCAATAGGGTTGGCTAATCGATTGCGATATTGCAACGATACAATTGTAGGAGAGGGTAGAAAAGTTGCAACCTATCAAGAGACTCGTAGCGACGTTGCTACCTCTCTAGGAAAGGGTAGACATAGGCGAGACAGCGTGCGAAAATGAGAGGGTCTTCCCTTCTCTCGTTGCAACGTTTCGACGGTCGTTGCAACGTTGCTATCCTACTCCCCTACCGTGGCCCCTCCGTTGCAACGTTGCTACCTAGGGAATCGCTATTGCAACGTTGCAAACACCGAAACTGCCAACCCTACTATGCACTGTGCTCAAGTGCTCGTCGCCGTCGTGGAGAAAGCAGCTGTCGACGGCGAGAATGGCCCGACCATGGCAAAGCGGATGAACCGAGGCAGGGAGAGGCGAAATCTCAAGTTATTCTTAGTCATTGAAAGATCGAGCTTGTTGCGGATATTAGAGGTGTCCGTTCGGTTTTTGGTTTCCCGACGAGCTCTTGACAGCGAAAATCAGAAAAACAACGCAAGATGAAGGTTGAAATTTTCGACTGTCTGCTTCGGAACACCCCGAACAAATCTAGAATCTGGCTGACCCTTGCACAAAGTAGAGGATGATGAGCGGATCGATAAAGGGATACAGCTGTAATGACAGAAGAACGAGCGTCCCCTTTCCACCCAGAGGAATGTCTGAATCGGGATTGAATATTTTAGGAAAAGGCTCGTACCAGTAATGATCGGGCTGGTGAGAGCGATCCCGACGGGGACGTATGATGTGCAAAGTGGAATAACTGTCTGAAATCAGTTGCTTATTTTGATGGATATATATATATATA